>VONZ01000752.1:0-361171 GCA_012976165.1 Labeo catla
ATTTTTATTCATCCTGCTTTCTTACACTTAAATTCCAAATGTAATTCTGCATCCTTTTTATCGGTTTCAAATTCTATTTTTTTTTAATTAACCCTGCTCTCTCTCTTACACTTAAATTCCAATTGGAATTTTTGCATCCTGTTACTCAATTCAAAATTCTTTTTTTTTTTTTTTTTTATCTTGGATTGGTACACTCAAATTCCAATTGGATTGCTACATCCTGTTTACTTCGTTCAAATTCTATTGTTTAATTCATCCTGCATTCTTACATCCAAATTCCAAATAGAATTCTGCATCCTGTTTACTCAGTTCAAATTGTATTTTTTTATTTTAAAATTCATCTTGCTGCCTTACATTCAAATTCCAATTGGAATTCTGCATCCTGTTTACTCAGTCCAAATTCTATTCTAATTTAGGAGTTGAATTGCAATTCAAACGCATTGTAAATTCAACATCGAATGACGCACAAACTGAAGGACAGAAAAAAAATTCTTGACACTATAAAAACTTTCAGAGCTGCAACTGTCCAGCTAAAGTCACATATTCAGAGAAACATATCCACACCAAAACTTAAACTATTGTTGTCTTTACAGTCCAGCGTTGCCAAAAGTGGAGTTCATTCTCTTTGACAGTACCTCCCTGAATCTCAAACAAATCTGTCATTCCTAAGACTCTCTGCCTTTTTTCCCCCCGCGCCTCTTCTCGACATCTCCTCGCAGGGTGGGTGTCACATCCGTCGATCTGTCTGCTTGTGAGAGCGAGTGTATAACTAAATGACCCGTGTGTCTGCAGTAGAGTGGATTGGCAGGAAGATCGTTGCTTTGGGCAGGAACCTGTCTGGAGATGCCTGAACACTGCACACTCCATTCTGATTTGGTGTCAGGGCACACTGCGGTGCCGAGATAGGGTTCAGATTAGCAGCGACCCACTATACTTATCTGGAATTCACAGCTTATTTCCTAGCCTGGGTTTAGATCAATGGCTTCATTATCATAAACACGCGACCTACAATCAACCCGTTCGCGCAGATGAGGCTGGAAGCCACACCCATAAAATTTACAAATGGCCACGCCTACTCTTAGAAAAAGGTGGATATTTAAAGGTAATATCAAGATAATATTATTTTAAGCATACAATTTTTGCATGCAGGTTGATGGCGACAAGCATCTTTATGAGTGAGTCATCTGAATCATTTATTGAACCAACTCGTTTAACAACACTGAATCATTCAGAAACAAAACAAATGATTCTCTTTATTAGTGAATCATTGAATCATTCTCATATTTCTTGCAAAAACGCTGAATCATTCAGGAATGATCATGACTGTCTTCATGAGTGAGTCATCTGAATGATTCACTGAACTGACATGTTTAACAACACTGATTCATTAAGGAACAAAAATTACACTCTTTATGAGTGAATCACTGAATCATTCTCAAACATTTCTTTCAAAAACACGGAATCATTCAACAATAAAAGTGACTGTCTTCATGAGTGAGTCATTTGAATGATTCACTAAACTGATTCGTTTAACAACACTGATCATTCAGGAATGAAACAAAGGATTGTTTTTATGAGTGAATCATTAAATATGTTTAAAAAAAAAAGATTCATTGATAAACGACACTACTGTGTGTTACTCTGAGACCCACAACAGTTAATTCTGCTTTTGTTTGGAACCATTTTCTTTAAAACATACAAAGTAACCGGAAATATTGTGTCTAAAATGTAGCCTAAGTTACTTGATATTAAACATGTTTATTGAATTTTTCTACAAATGTTGTATAAAAGATATCAAACAACAGTGATAAATGGCAACTTGGCAAGCATTAAATATTATAGAAAATATTATTCTATAAAAAGACTCTTGCTAAAATACTATATATTACCCTATATACAATAATATAATTATTTTGTTTAATAATTAAAATATATAAAATAAAATATTATAAAATAATAAATAATACTACTAATAATAAATATTATTATTAATTAAAAACTACTATTACTTAAAATACTATAATTATTCAGTTGAATATTTAAAATATATAATTAAATATTACAAAATAAAATAAATATTAATTATATTATAATTAATAATAACTTATATATATATATATATATATATATAAAAACACACACCACCACACACAGTACAATTATTCTTTATAAATGTAATAAAGTGCATATATATTGCCACACTATAATACTGGCTCTACTGTTACACTACTGAAAAATGTAGTGTTGGTTAGTAGTGTAGTTACTCTGAGTTCCTATCTTCCTAACACTTTCGTTCAAACGCAAAAAAAAGCTGTTGATCTCCAGAGGAAAAGGGAAAAAAAGCCCAAAATGAGGCAACAGCATCCCTAGAAAAAAAAAAATACTCTGGCAAATCTCCTTCTGAAGCCCGACAGGCCTGTCAGAGGTTCTCAAATGCTAAGTCTGCTCTGACAGAAGGGCTTTCGCTTTGAAAGGTTCCTTCCACTCAAGTAGAGTTTAATCACATGAGTTTGTTCATGCTAGTGAAACCACGCTGGACCAGAACACGTGCAGTGACGCTGGTGAATCTGACAGCAATTGCAAGGCCCATCGTGTTTGCAGCCCCTTTTTAATTAATCTGTCACTGCAGATCCAGAAACACAGGACAGTGTTTCTGGTCGCTTCGACCTCATCGACAACCTTTAACACCACACACACACACACAAATGTGGATGATTAAAACATTATTCACTCATAAACCTCACTTAAAGCTATCGTATATCTATAAAAGACTAGCAATATAGAATCTCAGTTTTCATTTTTCTTTAAAGTCTGGTTCCATATGACTATAAGCTGATAGATCCACCTCCATTCAAATATCATCACCCTATTTTCCACAGAAAAGCTGGTCTCAGTGCTCTCGGTCAGATACAGCAGAGCTGTGGGAAACACTTTCACCTCGTCTCTGACACGTCTGTCCATCATCGCCGGTCGAGACCGCAGAACTCTCATTTAACTGGCTATTACTCATGGTGGCCCGAGTTACCCACTGATGAGAAGGCGTGGGATTCAGAGCTCATTAATTCCTACAGGAAGGAGGAAATAATGAGGAAAATCAAGCCTGACTGCTACAGATAGGCACAATGTCATTTTTCCAGACCTCTCACTCCAACTCCAGTTCACAAAATGCTGTGTTTTTGCGCATCACATGAATGATACATTCTTGTGATGTCACTAGAAAAACACCCAATTAGATGACATTACGGATGAATCTCACAACAACATGTCCAGCTCACATTCAAACTGGGGGGAAATAAATATATATTTTGCCTTAAGAAAATCCCAAATTACTGAGATGCATTCAGATGTTTTAATATTATTACTGCAAAAAATATTTAAAGCAGTTACATCAAAATCAGATCAGAGGTGGCAATAAAGACAATTATGTTATTTAAAAAATAATTTAAATATTGCTGTTCTTTTGAACAAAAAAAAAAAAAGCCTTTAAAGAAACGTATCACAATTTCCACAAAAATATTAAGCATCACTTAATATTTTCAACATGATAAAAAAATATATCTCTTGAGCACCAAATCAACAAATCAGAAAGATTTCTGGTCAACATATGTGACCCTAGACCACAAAACCAGTCTTAAGTAGCACAGATATATTTGTAGCAATAGCCAACAATGGGTCAAAATGATAGATTTTTCTTTTATGCCAAAAATCATTAGGATATTAAGTAAAGATCATGTTCCATGAAGATGTTTTGTAAATTTCCTACCGTAAATATATTAAAACTGAATTTTTGATTAGTAATATGCATTGCTAAGAACTTTATTTGGACAACTTTAAAGGTGATTTTCAAATAGTTGCATCTCGGCCAAATATTGTCCTATCCTAACAACCATACGTCAATAGAAAGCTTATTTATTTAGCTTTCAGATGATGTATAAATCTCAATTAAAAAAAAAAAATGACTGGTTATGACTGGTTTTGTGGTCCAGGGTCACATATTATGATTTCTGGCATTACAGGAATAAAAGTATATTAAATTAAAATAAATAAATAAATAAATAAAAACAGTTTCAAATGTAATAATACTTCACACTATTGTTTTTACTATAATCATTCTTTTTACTTTTTGAAAACAGTGTAATAGACTTATTTAAAAATATTTAAAAACTGAAAAACTTTACTATATTATACCATTTTTTACTTCACATTACATTTAGAATGAGATCTTTTTGCATTACGGTACTGATAATGTTTAAGGAAAATGTGCGCAATTGTTAGGAAAATAATGAAAAGAAAAAATGAAATTAAAAAAAATACTAAAAACTAAAAACATGCATAATTTTCTTTACAGGAAATTTAATTCTTTTCATTTTGGGGTGAAATTTAGCCTGGACAGGTTTTGTAAAATTCATCCATGCAGAATAACCTGACCTGTTTTTTAAAAAATTTAATTAAATCTAAATGCATCCAGAATGCATGAAATATGTCGTCCACGCTTGTTTTGTGGGTTTTGAATCAATGTATATCTTACAAGCAATGCAATAACAAACATATCTCTAAAAACGGCATGTTTTTATGGCATAATATGAAATACATTTGGGTCTTTCCTGGATTTCCTCTTATTTTGAGCACACACACACACACACACACACACACACACACACACACACACACACACACACACACACACACACACACAACTGAAAGCTGTCTCTTCCTCTGTGGCACTAGGTGTTATCGTCTCAGAGCAAGGTGAGGTTCACAAAAGACATTCACCAGAGGTCACCTTTCCCACAATTCACTGGGGCCTTCTGAACCACAATCTGGCATGTCAACAACAGGGTGGCAGAATGGACTCCTGACAAGGGAGAGATTAAAAAACGAACGGGCTTAAATTAGAAGAGAGAGAGAGCGAAAGAGAGAGAGGCTGGAATAAGAAAGCTTCTATGTGTGATTGATTACAGTATTGCTTTTCTCTAATACAAAAAAGTGTTGATGTACCAACTTTTATTTTACAGTGGTATAAGATCGTAAAACTAGATCTGCTGCTATTAAGTACCGCATTTTAACAGAGGAAAAACTGAGAAGCAAAATGTTGGCCTGAGATCAATCTTGGGTAAATTACTATCCAATTGCAAGAGAGCAGATCTTATATAATTTGTTAAGAATAATTGCATTTACATGTGGCAGATGCATTTATCCAAAGCTACTTCAACTGCATTCAAGATACACATTTTACCAGTTCATGCATTCCCTAGGATCAAACCCATGATCTTAGTGTTGTCAGCACTGTTCAACACTACCAGATTTTTAATGTTTTTTTAAAGAAGTCTCTTCTGCTCACCAAGCAAAGTATTTGATCCAAAGTACAGCAAAAACAGTAACATTTTGAAATATTTTTACTATTCAAAATAACCGTTTTCTATTTGAATTTTAAATTGTAATTAATTCCTTTAATTTTAAAGCTGAATTTTTAGCATTATTACTCCAGTCACATGATCCTTCAGAAATCATTCTAATATTCTGATTTGCTGCTCAATTTTCTTAGGTTTCAGGCAAATAAATGCAGGCTTGGTGAGCAGAAGAGACTTCTTTAAAAAAACATTCAAAATCTTACTGTTGACTGATAGTGTACCATTTGATTAACAGGAATGCTAGATAATTGCTCTGTAAATATCTGAATATGATGGTATAATGTATTTCAGATAAAACCTGCTCTATACAGCATGTGAAAACAAAAAGAATCATGATAACAATGTCGTAAAACCTATTAAAGCACCTACTACCTACTTGATGGACTTAAAGGGGTCATCGGATGCCCATTTTCCACAAATTGATATGATTCTTCAGGGTCTTAATGAAAAGTCTCTAATATACTTTGATAAAAAATTCTCAATGGTTTTGTAAAACAACACCCTTTTTACCTTGCCAAAATCAGCTCTGCAAAAATCATCTCATTCTACTGCTCACCCCGCCCCTCTCTTCTCTCTGTGGAAAGACGGTCTTGTTTACATTAGCCGCTAAACTTCCTAACTACCATGTTATAAGGAAAGGCGATCGCAAAGATTCATAAAAAAACGCTTATACTCACTTCTGCCGTAAGTGAAGCTGGATCATGAATGATCCGCGCGAACATAGACGGATATATGTAGATCGGGAGGCGCATTCACTTCACAAACAAACGTAATCTACTGCATCTTCAGCGGCTCAGATGTCGGGAGTAAATGACGACCACTATGTTCATTATTACATCCAGCAACACAACACCTCAATCGCTCAATCGGAGATATTCTTGTCTAACTTACATCCCTGCTCCAGCATCAAAACATGGAAAGTTACTGGACTGTGACAGCTGGTCTAAGGTAAGAGCTCATGTCAATCAAGTATTGTGGGAGCGGCCTCTGTCAGTGTTACGGCACACCGACAGGCATCTGAGAATGGCTCGATTTGAAAAAGGGGATATTATTTTTACAGATTAATTAAAAACCACTGCATGGATTTTTATCACTATAGGGTAGATTTGTACATACACTGCCAACACACATTAATGTTCAAGCAACATGAAAAAGTGAACTTAGCATCCGACGACCCCTTTAACAGAAGTTAATATGAGATAAACACATTTCCTAACAGATTTCCTAAAGAAATAATGCTATTTTAGCTATTTTACACATTTCCTGAAGAAATAATGCCATTTCAGCTTGTTTCAAGTCGTACCAGGTGCGCTACTGAGCAAGTTTACTATATAAGAAAAGCCAGATATATGAAGCTGTCCGCTTTGATCACAGGAATAAATTACATTTAAAAATGCATTCAGATAGAAAGCAGTAATTTTAAATAGTAAAAATATTTCACAATAATACTGCTTCTGCTGTATTTTGGATCAAATAAATGCAGGCTTGGTGAGCAGAAGCGACTTCTTTAAAAAGAACATTCAAAATCTTACTGTTCAAAAACTTTTGACTGATAATGTACTATTTGATTAATAGGAATGCTAGATAATATCTGAATATGATGGTATAATGTATTTCAGATAAAACCTGCTCTATACAGCATGTAAAAAAAGGAACCATGATAACATAATGTGGTAAAACCCATTAAAGCACCTACTACCTACTTGATAGACTTAACAGAAGTAAATATGAGATAAAAACACATTTCCTGAAGAAATGATGCCATTTTAGCTTGCTTCAACAAGTTGTACCAGGTGCGCTACTGAGCAAGTTTACTATTTAAGAAAAGCCAAATATATGGAGCGTTCAGCTTTGATCACAGGAATAAATTACATTTTAAAATATATTTAAATAGAAAGCAGTAATTTTAAATAGTGATAATAATTCACAATATTGCTGCTTTTGCTATATTTTGGATCAAATAAACATCTGAACATCTGCTACATCTGAAAAAAATTAAGCCATGATAAAATAATGTGGTAAAACCTATTAAAGCACCTACTATTCCTAATTTATAGACTTAAATATGAGATAAAAACACATTTCCTGAAGGAATAATGCCATTTTAGCTGACTTCCACAAGTCTTTGAGTTCTGTACCAATTAGGGCTGCACGATTAATCGCACGATGTTGTGAGGCGCGTTTAGTCAATGAAGCCGGTACGTTGATTAGTAGTAAAGCTCCATCACGTGCGTTCAGCTGGAGCGGCAAGTAATACACAGAGCCGTAAAGCACTGACACGCTATGCCAAATCGCGCACAAAATCGAATTCGGTTTTTAGCGCGATTTTGACGTAGCTTGTCAGTGATGTACCTATGCTGCCCTAGTACCAATGCTGTACCGGGTGCGCTACTGAGCAAGTTTACTATGTCAGAAAAGCCACAAATATGGAGCTGGTTATGTGATGCAATCACCAAAATGTATTAGGATATGCTTACACAACAAGGATTGTACTAAAAACTGATAAGTTTTTCTTTTGCATTTGTGAAAAGTTTCGCATACAGACGACAATGTCGTCAAAACAATTGTCGTTCACACAAATCCGCAAAAAAAATTGCTGTATTATGCACGCCAGGCCAGTAACACTATACATATGCTAATAAACTGAATGCATAATACGTATGCGCATAACGTCACTGTTTTTACCAATTTGCGTTTTTATAGTACAAAATAACGCTAGCATTTTCAAAAACTTGCACTTTGAAACCCGTTTTTAAAAGTTTGCATTTTCAGGACCTCAAAAATGCTGCTGTTCTGTAAACGAACGCCCCAAACTCATTGAAAAAGTTACCCTTATTTACATAAAATGCAAAAAGTACTTTGAGTTCATAACATCTGGAATCTCAAAAATCTGATTAAATAGAATCAGATCAATGAAAATCTACAAATGTAGTCCTAGTCAGTGAAACAAGGATATTAAAGCCAAATGAAGACATATGTGCAATACCGAACTAAAAAAACATAATGGATGCTGGAGGGGGAGAGAAACACATGGCGAATTAACCCAGCAGCCTATGCCCGCCTCACGCCCGTGACCTGTATATCTCTTACCATCAGCCAAAGAGCCAATGAGGAACATCTGTTAGACTGTCAATCTCCCTTACCACCCACCCCCACACACACAGCACAATCTCATCACAGGCAGCAACCTTCTTCTTCCCGCCACTGGAAAGGTTGCCATGCTCACATGGTTAGCCAAGCTGCTGACATTTGTTAGTCTGTTTATGTGGAAATAGATAGTGTTATTACAACGAGGTGTGCTGCTCTCGGCCCATCTGCACCGGCACAGCTGCTGAGCCTCACAGAAAAACAAAAAAGAAAAAAAAAAAAGGAGAGGAAAGAAATAAATGTCACCAGATAAAAAGCCAGTTGGCATTGAAGGCCTTGCACTCCTGCCTGGGAGAGGATTTAGGAAACAAAGCCAGACGACCACAAAGAAAAAAATGTGTGCGTGTAAAATTCCCTGCTTTGTGTTTGTGGCTTGCCGCTGCATTCATATTTTTTTCCCATGCACTCATTCTGTCGTCTCTGCATATGTGGCACCTGAATCTCTAAATTGGCCTGCTGAGGAATCTTCTCCGCACATACCAACGACTGATCGACAGAATAGAAGCTAGTCATGGAGCTTGGCATTTCCGTCAACAAACAGTGCTAAAAAATACAAACAGTCCCTTTGGGAGCTGCCATTCATTTCCCCCGGTGAAGACGTTTTGTGGTGTGCCGCACATTCAGCTTATCACCCGCTCAGCCTGACTCTTATCGAAATCAGTTCCTGTGGACAAATGGACGGAAAAGAGGGAAGTGACCACACAGAATTCAAACGCTGTAATTTTCTCCTCATAACATTCAACCTTCCAGACCCTCTTGTATATGACGCCTTATCAAAAAGCCTTTCTGATGTAGATAATCAGAGATATTCAATCGGATGTACAATCATTTCTCCAATCAGTGGCAATAATATACTGTATAGTGGCCTTCAACAAATATTTGAACTAGGGCTGTTAAACGATTAATCACGATTAATCGCATACAAAATAAATAATAATATATGTGTGTGTACTGTGTGTAATTATTAAGTATATATAAACACAAACATATTCATGTATATATTTAAGAAATATTTACAAGTATATGAATTTATATAAACAAAAAAAAAAAAATGTACATAACATTTCACTTAAATATATACATTAATTTGTGTGTATTTATATATACATAATAATTACACACAGTACACACACACACACATATTAGGCAAATTTAAACTTTCATTTTGTACGCGATTAATCACGATTAATCGTTTGACAGCCCTAAGAACACATCTAAACAAAATGTTAAATTAAAATGATGCTAGAAGTATTCTCAGAACTAACATAAGATTATATTTTTTAGAAATTATTTTGTAAATATTTCTTTAAAATAAATACCAGTTGGTTTGTTATTTTGTTATATAATGCACAGACATTTTTAAGTGTTCAAATACTCTTTGGAGCCACTGTATATTTTCTGAACATGACATTAAATAAACATAGTATATTTGTCTTGTAGAGCCTAAAATAATAATTATAAACAATTATCCTTTGACAAGTAAAGGCACTATTAAAATGGCTACTATAATAAACTATAATTGGGGTCAGTTATATTAAAAAATAATAATAATAATTTTATTCAGCAATTTTATGCATTAAATTGATCAAAAGTGAGAGTAAAGACATTTATATTATCTTAAAATTATTATAAAATTCTTAAAAGTATTATTCTATAATGTGTTAAAATTATTAAGATATTATTCTTGTGCACCAAATCATATTAGAATGATTTCTGAAGGATCATTTAACACTGATGATTGAAATAAAATTTCATTTTAAAATAGATTACAATAAAAAGTGTCATTATTTATGTAATATTTCACAATATTAAAATAAACAGAGCCTTAGGAGCATAAGAGACTTTAAAATAAATAAATAAATAAATAAAATAAAAATCTGTCAGTGCTGTCAGACGATTAATCATCCAAAATAAAAGTTTTCATTTACACAATATATGTGTGTACTGTGTATATTTATTATGTATATATACACATAGACACCCATGCATGTATATATTTAAGAAAAATGTTATGTTTATATATTAAAAAGAAATTATATATAATATCAGTTATATAAACATAAATATATACATGCAAATACATTTACAAAATATATACTGCACATGTGTATATATACATAGTAAATTTACTCAGTATACACACAAACTTTTATTTTGTATGCGATTAATCACGATTAATCTTTTTTTTTTTTTTATTGAAAAACAGAAAACTCAGATATGTACCATATCTGGTCATCTACCATTTAAAAGACTGATATATTTTGAGGGTTAAAACTATATAGATCAAAATATGTTTTTATTTCAATTAAAATTTGATCACCCAAAGAAGTTATTTTTCCCCAATGGAAACATTCAAGTGTCCTGAAAAACTAAGATTTTCCTTGATATCTTACCATTTGCACTAGCACACCGACTCTGTCTGTAAAGCTCTAAAAACAGCACTAACGTAGGAGTGCACAAGTGAAATGATCACAATTAAATAATAAAATTAACTGCAGCGGTTAAAGATGTCATAAGTAGCAGCATGAAAAAGAGGAATAGGATGAGCACGGTTTCTATGGAGAACATCTGAAGCCAGCAAACCCAGGTCTTCAAATAAATAACGCTCCCGCTGTGACTCCTGTACGTACACAAATGTGAATATTATAAACGTCAAACCAAGTAGTGTGAATTCTCCACATTTGTGCTCCCAAAAAACATGATGCATATACTGAAGAAAAGAAAGAGAGCTTTCGGTTAGAGAGGGAGTGATCCAGAGATCAAAAACCCAACACAGGATGTTTATTTCTGAGACGGGTCTGCGGCTCAGTGCAGACATGGTAAAAGCACGCTGAGATGTGCACCAGTCACGAGCTGTTTGCACCAGTCACGAGCTGTTTGCACTATTCAAGAGCATTCAAAGAAACCAAAGTAGTGCAAAGCACTCTGGGAAGCAGATTTGCCTCAATTTTTAATTCCATCCATCTCTGAGCACTTCAGATCTGTTTTTGTGAAATATTCTGAGTGCATAAACGTTGTTCACATAATACCAGAACTGCACTTTCAGGTCATGACCTTCTGTAGCTAACTGGGCTGAATAGACCATTTATCCAAGCGCTCCCAATTACAAATCACACACTCGCATGCAAAAATGCATATACCTGTGCTATAACAGATTGTGATTTTAAAACTATGCATTTTCAAAAACAACACATCTGAATGACTAATCAATCTTAAAGGGATACTTTACCCAACACTCTCAGAAAAAAAAGGTACAAAAGCTGTCACTGGGGTGGTACCTTTTTAAAAGATATACTTCTGTATCGATTTTATAGCCTATATATGACATTAATTTGATATAACATTTAGTATTATCACATGTACGTGAAAAAAAAATTCATTTCTACTACTGTCTGTTTAAAATAAATAAGAAACCTAGCATAGTAGTTTTTTTCTTTCTGTTGTACCGAAATTGTATCGAACTGTGACATCTGTGTACCATTACACACCTATTAATTATAGAAGAAATTGTTAAATAAAGTCGTTATTTTTGTTTTCCTAGCACACAAAATATATCCTCGTAGCTTCATTACATTAAGGTTGAACCACTGATGTCACCTGGACTTTTTTAACAATGTCCTTACTACCTTGAATGGGTGAGTTGCATTGCTGTCTACGCAGGGTCAGAAAGCTCTCAGTTTTCATCATAAATATCTTAATTTGAGCTCTGAAGACGAAGGAAGGTCTTACGAGTTTGGAACAACATGAGAGTGAGTAAATAACGACAGAATTGTTGTTGGGAGAAGTATCCATTTAAGCTTATGTTTTAATAACATTTTCTTATTAAAGCTTCGTTAATGTAAAGGTCCAGATAATATAAATGCACACAAAAGATGTTATCTCTTCTTTTTCCATTAATTTTTCAACCAGTGGTCCGTCTCCTCCCCATCTACACTGTCCCCGGTGTGACCCTGATTCCCAAAGTGAGCTGGCCTTGAGTCAAGCACTTAACCTCCGGTTGCTCCGCGAGGACCGTTCCAGCAATCAGCGTAGTGTAAAAGCATCGACACCTTCACATACGTGTAGACACGGATGAACTCACCCAAACACGCCGGTGGTAATAGGGTAATGTGAAAGCCACAGAGGCGCAACGGAAAGCGGGCAGAACTTCCAGGAAAAATGGAATGTAATGATGAACTCCACCTGAAAGAACCTGAGAGCTGTCAATCAGCAGTCCCAAGGCATTGTGTGGGATTCTGACAGAAGCAAAGCCTGTGCTTAGCGGCCTGCAAACAGCCTGAAATGAGATCTCAGCCAATCTGATTGAATTATTCTGGTCTCATTCAGTCAGGCCGCTGCTTTGGGCTCCAATACACCACCATGATAAGAAGAGAGAAGAGAATTTACCTCCAAGAGTGAAAGACACGATGGAAAATAAAAGAAAGAAAAGAAAGAAAGAAACTGTCCTGTACATACAGTACTACCAGTATTTCCTTTTAAAGAAATTTGTACTTTTATTCAGCAAAAATGAATTAAATTGATCAAAAGTGACAGCAAATACATGTATAATTTTTATAAAAGTTTTCTTTTTCAAATTTTCTGTTCTAAAAAATATAGTATAAATTACAAAAATATTAATATCACATATAAGAATGATTTCTGAAGGATCATGTGACTCTAAAGACTGGATGAATGGCTGTTGAAAATTCAGCTTTGCATCACAGGAATAAATTACACTTTACAACATATTCAAATAGAAAATAGCTATTTAAAATAACAATAATATTTAACAATTTTACATTTTTTTCTGTATTTGTAAATATAGCCTTGGAGGCTTTTTTTTCAAAAGCACCAGCAGGACTGTAAGTGATCATTAGGTCGTGTACACTGTGACTGTACTAAGTACACCTGACTCTCACGTACCGAGAGACTTCCTGTCTTTAGTGAAAATAAACTGAGGAAATGAAGGCTGAAGCATCTGCCAGCAGCCGGCAAGAACAATCTTCCCCAGCAAATCAATTCACACATTAGTTTGCTTAAGGCATTCAATATAATCTCACACACTCAATTTAATCTTCATCAAATCGAGAAGTGATACACTGGATGCAGAAATCAAAACAAGTGAATTAATTCAGAGCAATGAAAATGCACAAACAAACGCATTCGGTGCCGCAAACACACAGTTGGCGACATTAAAGGTGATGTGAGTATTAAATATGCTTTTTTAAAAGGAAAAGCCTCATCGGCGGCAGATGCTTAACGGTAAATAATATCCAAATGATGGGAGAACTTGGATTCGGTCCATTGTGGGTCTTAGCACTCAAGCTAAGTACAAACCGGACAGATGGCATTAAAGAGATGAGAGCAATGCAGAAATAGTGCATTTCCCGTTCACCTACTCAGGAAACAGCCTGATTGGTCCATTCTGTTCAGTACAAAGAGTGTTTTATCATGCACAATCGTCTTTCTTTTGTGTGAGTGTGTGTTTTGAGTGTTCGCTGCAATTTATTCAATCCTAACTACGTTTCTAAAATGCAGAAAAATACAAAATAGCTCTGACAATGCAAGTAACTTCAGTAGGGCAGGATTTGATTTTAGCCATCAGAATAATTTTGTAAATTATGCTGACATACACTACTTCAAAAGTCTGGTGCCAGTGTGATTTTTCTAATGTTTTTAAAAGAAGACTCTTGTGCATTTGATTAAAAATACAGTAAGTTTAAAATAAGAGTTTTATATTTTAATATACTTTAAAAATGTAATTTATTCCTGTGATGCAGAGTGTCACATGACCCTTCTGAAAACAACTGTATGGATTAATAATTTGTGTTAATATTTTTTTAGGGTTCTTTGATAAATATAAAGTTAAATGTATGAATTTATTTGTAAAAAATAACAAATAGCTAGTACTAGACCATAGTAGCTAGTACTAAACCATACATGCTAGCTTCTTGGTATGCACAGACAAATAAAATAAAAATAAAATAAAATAAAATAAAATAAAAATAAAACTTGGATTACTTAAAAAAAATAAATAAATAAATAAAACTTGGATTATTTTTAAATAAAATAAAATAAAATAAAAATAAAACTTGGATTACTTAAAAAAAATAAAATAAAACTTGGATTATTTTTAAATAAAAATAAAAATAAAAATAAAATAAAATAAACCTGGGATTACTCGAAAAAAAAAATACAAAAATAAAACTTGAATTATTTTAAACAAACAAATAAAATAAAATAAAATAAAATAAAATAAAATAAAATAAAATAAAATAAAATAATACAACCTTGGATTATTTTAAACAAACAAATAAAATAAAATATAAATACAATTCTGTTTGGTTAATATTATTTTCTTGGTTAAATTAACCAGTTTTGATGAGGATGGAACATGTGCACTGAACTACGCACACTACAACCAGGGCCAATTATTTATTTTTATTTAAAGGTAGATACGAAAAGAACTTGTGTACTTGATGCAGAGAGCGATGGGTTCTGCTCATTTGAGACAGAGATTCTTTTAAAAGAAAACCCCATTTGCAATGACAAGGGCTTCATCCATTATTTATATGTATTCCTGAAGAAAGCCTACTGCCTATCCATGGATTAATGCATATGAATCAAATGTGTGCCAAAATCACTTTCATACTAATTAGAGATCGAAATAGGTTTTCTGTCAGATTGTTTGAATGTGGATTGACTTTCCTAACTAAGCCTCTGATTCTCTTCGTTTGTGTATAGCTGGCTAATTGCAGCAACTCATTTCCATAAATACTTCAGAGTATTGATAGTAATTAGCTTTATCTCGTTCCTAATGAGTGTGCTTAGTTTGATCCTGGGAAGAGACATGCTGCCTGCATCAGATACAGACGCATCCAGTAACGCATCCAGTCAGTGTTGCAAATCTGCTGAAGATCAGGATGTACAAGAACGCCAACGATTATAATGAGCTCCCAATGACGTTTGAGAAGAGCAGATAAGGGATACAGAGAGGGACCTCTGACACCAAACTGACCGCTTAATTAAGCCTCACTGAAAAACATATGCATCAAATATGGTACAAATCAGTCATCCACCCACACTTAATAGTCAGAATCCTTTTGTTAAAAAAAAATAATAAAAAAAAGAGAAAATACATTTTTACCAGCCTGCTGAAGCAAATCAACAAGGGTTACACTTTATGTCAATAGTTCACTCTACTAACTATAAGTAACTGCAACTACATGCCAACTAACTCTCATTAGGGTAGTAGTAGACTTATGTTATGGTTAGCAGAATAAGTTAACATACTTGCAAAGTTACTAAAGTGTAAGCAGATATTAAGCAGATTTACTAATATTCGACTGGCTGGTAGTTGACATCTAGTTACTTATAGCTAGTAGACTGTCTAAAGTGGACTAACAAATAAAGTGTTCCCAAATGAGTCTTGACTATAGTGATAAAATGTGTATTTACATTTATAGTTCATTTCTCTTAGTTCTTTTGCTCTGGACCAAAAAAGAAAATGATTAATTTACATTTAGTCCTGATTTACTTTGAATCCAAACAGTAATTTTTAGGGCTGAGTTTTGACACAAATTTCACAATTTAATGCAAATCGATTTGATATAGATTATTTTGGATATATTTCAGGTACAGTGCATGCCAAATTTTCTCAAAGAAAAAAAACCTTGACAAATGCTATACTGTAACGTTACTTGACGCTACATTACTATAATATTAAAGGTTAAAATTAATTGATTTGTATACAACTGCTGTCTGCTTAGTTAAATTTGCTCATTGTATGTGTGTACATATGATGGCATTTTTTTTACCAGCTGATAACTGACGACGAGCTTATAAAATGTGTAAAGGCGTCAAAACAGTGCCAGGAATTCTTCAGTTGCACATATGGAGATCTGCTGTAAGGAGACGCCACTTCAACACCTGTAATAAGCAACAACTGTAATAAGCAACGTAGCTCCTATGACAAGAACCATATGCGTGAGCATTCTGTCCTGTTTAGGTTTGCATCTTGTGACATCACATCCCATTTGTGGTTCATTTGGGTGTCTCTGTGTTCATACAATTAATCAAATCAAACTAGATCCTTAAAAAGGTGGCTCTCGGTTTACTTATTTGGTGCACACCAAGGTTCAGATGGCAGCGTTCACACTTATTTAAATGAACCACACTAATGGTGTGTTCACACCAAACACAATGCGAATATGTGCATTGCGTCACTCACTTTACATTGCTTGCGGGATTTTTTTTCACGTCACTTGTGCGAATAATAACATCGCACAATCAACCATGGTGGTACTAACTACGATTACTACATTGAACCTGTTGTGGAAGTCCCAAATATGCTGGAAAGCCAAATGCCAACATGTCTGGTTTCATAACATTTTACTGCTGGGTCATTCTGTCTCAAATCAACCAAATTTCAAAAACTTCCCTAGCTCAAATTTTTGATTTTGCTAATATTTTTTCTGAAGAAAGATACACTATATAGCAATAAAAGCCAAAATATTAAATGTCATCGATGAATATTTACTGAGTAATCCACTATTTTGTAGAGGGAGGTCAAAATGGCAATTTTCACCTGAAATTCAGAGTCAAGTAACAAGGGAGTAAAAATGACTTTATTTTTCTATTAGTAAAATCTGTTGACTTTAGCTGTCTTTGTTGCATTATGTGCCAGTGGTGACCATGAATGGAAAAAACAGCACTTTTCAAGTTTTTCTTGAAAGTTTGCACGCCTGTAACTCAAGTAGTATTCAAGATATCTTAATGCCCTTTTGGATATTGGGTCTTAACCAACTCTCTTTTTGGCATGTTCATTTTTTCAGTTCTAGAGATATTGGAATTTCAATATGGCTCCAGGAGTAAATCGTTCAAGTTTACACATTTTCAGTGGTCAAAAACCAAACGTGGGTCAGTTTGCAAAAATATGAGACTTCTTTTCTTTTTAAGAGGAATGTCTGAAGAACAGATAACATTAAAATTAGTGATGTATCTTATTTCTTTCCATCAAGACAACTGTATTGAAAGTACCTGTCTGAGTGCCATAAATATTCTTTTTCCAAAGTTCGTGGGCTTATAACTAAAGTATTAAAGATATCTCAGTATGATTTTAGATTCTAGTTTTCCATAAACTTTTCTTTTGGAATCTTCATTTTCATGGTCCTACATTATTCAGTGCCACAGATATGGGGATCTCAATGAGGGTCCATTTTCAGATTGTTGAATATTACCCATTTTCAGTGGTTTAAAACCAAATGTTTTACTCTACAAAATAGTAGGTTACTCAGTAAATATTCATCAATGACATGTAATATTTTGGCTTTCATCACTATACATATGTATCTTCCTTCAGAAAAAATATTAGCAAAATCAAAAATTTGAGCTGGGAACCTCTGGCTGAATTGACATGGAATGACCATGCTGTATATACACTAATGTTATTTATTTTTATTGATAGCGGCTTCTCTGTAGCCATGCTAATAAAATACAACTACCACTAAAACTAATTTCAATTGTTTTCTATGCTCCAGATACCTATATCGTAAATTTCTGGCTACAATAATGCTCTCAATTTTCTGATACAACCGTCAATAAGCTCTTCACTGGTTGGCTTGCGCGAGAACGTGTCATGCAAATTTTCATGATGAAGTTCGATATCACCGGTTCACAGTAAACGTGTTGCACATTTTGTGTCGCCTGGTGCGAATGCGCCTCTATTTGCGTCTTTGCCGTGACTTTGTATGTAATCTACTTGCGCAAAAAAATTAATTCACATTTGGTGTAAACACACCATAACAGAGCAACTGCATCAGAGTTTGTTTTAATCAGACCAAACTTGGCAAGTGTAAACACCCTAAACAGAAAAAAATCTACTTTTTATTGTTCAGACACAAGTGTACAGGTCTTGCAAACAGATAATTTTGCCTGCCTAAAATTAAACAAATGTACGTGGTTCTCAATGAGTTTAGAAAAGTCAACTTGAAACAGAATTCAAAACCCATTTTGGTTCTTCATAATGTGATCTATTTCTAACTGCACCGGAATATTTAACAAGAAAAACACTTGTCTGGAATCTTGCAGTAATTGCTTCTAGAAAAATTGCTGGCATAAACATTTTAAGAGGTTTCCTGATGAAGACCAAAGGTCAAATTCATCTTCAAGAGCATCTCAATGATAATGCATTTTTACATTTATCATTTTACGTTATTACATTAACATTAACTGGCATTAACTACTGGCAGGATCTTGGAAAGGAGGCATTAGGATTCATAAAATAGTTTAATTATGATTAGACTAAACTTTTTTTTTTCTTTGGAATTACATGCACTGACGACTTCTGTCAGTAATGCACATTATGAAAGTAATAAAAAGCATCCAATTTTATTTCATGTTGACTTTGAAGGGAAAACCCAGCCCAGCAAGCAATCTGCATAACTATGGAAGTAAATTGAGGCCCAACAGGACCATTTTCAGAAAACATGAAAACGTGTGACTAAATAACTGGTTGAGTCCAAATAAGCGACAGGAATCATGTAGTGATTCAATGAGACATTTCACTCCCGCTACTAGACTGCTGAGTTTAACATAGAAATCTGGCAGCACCTGAGGTGTATTAAAATTAGCATGAAAAAAAATATTTACGTGTCAATGACAAATAATGATATCAAAGAATATGTGTGGTATATATGTATGCAAAATTTTGGACCCAACTACACCCTGATAATCAAACGTCTGGCTATGCATGACTAGCCTTCACATAATAAACCAAAACACAAGGGCCAGATGGATGAACACGTTTAGAAACACGCTCTGGCGAACACATCTACAAACGTGCAGCGACATTTAAGCGATAATGTCATAAAGTTTCCCGTGAAGCTGTAATCACTTTACCCTTTAATGATCTGTTTTTGATTTAAAATGATGAGCTTGCAGAGTTTCTTTGGAACTGGACCGTACAAATAATCTCGTAAGACAGACCCAAATCGAGTTGATGGGTGGCTGTTACACTTTATAGCTGGAAAATATTCATTAGAGAAAAAGGAGGCAACAGCAGCGAAAGAGAAAAGGACACACGACTGAACACAGTACCATTTCACAGAGCTGAACCTCATTTCACAACATCAACGTCAACATGGGAAGGGAAAAATCAATAAGCAGGAGCGAGATGAGAGTCTCCACTGTCATCAAAGACAGAGACAGATGCTGATGTGCGAACAAACCCTGCACGCGCACGCCGGCAACACGCCTGCCATTTACGAATAGAAAAGGACAGATAGAAAGGTTAGTTAACTGCAGTTTTTATCAGATCAATGCCATTTCCAGTTTAGACATTTAGAATGATGATCTGAAATGCTATTGCCAGGTCTGTCACACCTGAACGTGCCTTATCTTTTGTGTGAGATGTGCACACGTGCATGTGTACTCTCTAATATAACACACAGAATCTGACATGCATAAAAATTGCATTGGATCCTTCCAGACTTTCACCCACGATTCTCACAATCTTGTGTTGAAAAATGAACATACCGCTCTATTCTTTTTAGCCTAGCTCTCTTTCTTTCTTATGCTCTATGGTATCTCCCAGCTTCCAATGCAATAGTGCTCAACAGTGACCTTTTTTTTTGAGCAGCCTTGGTTCTGGAAGTATTTTTCCCCACTCATTTTCTCAGTGGGGTTTTCAAACCATTCTCAATAAAGAGTTCTAAGCCAAGATTTCCCAATCTGTTTTGTCTTCTATACACTCACAGCCCCATCAGTAAGTCTTAGAAACTCCTTAATCGACATCAAACCAGAAATGGATTCAGCTAATATTATACTAGATATGATTCAAGAAAAAGATATACAGAAAACAGAAACCGGTTTAAAGAGATACAGCACTTCACCCAAAAATGAAAATTCTATCATCATTTATTCAACCACATTCCATCAGCACTCTTCAAAACATTATGCCATTTGAATAGTATCTTGCTATTATATATAGGATTATGGGTAGTGTAGTTCTTTGAAGCGAATTTGGGACATTGAAATCAGGCCATGTCTCTCTGGAATACTAGATTCTGATCAGATATTTTGACCGATCACTGAATGTTGTATATTCTGCTCATTCGCCACACTTTCGTGTCTCTCGTATCATGCCGCGGATTTGCGTGTTTCTTACAAACGCAACTGCCGCCATCTTGTCTGTGTTATCAATTGAGGTGGAAATGACCTCAGAGGACACCACATTACTGAAATATTGTTGCAGTGTTTGTCATTTGTGAACTATACAGTGGACTGTTTTTGTGTCAGCTTTAAGATAATACACAGCAGGCAAGGTTATAAAACAATTTAATTAAACAAATATGTAATTCCCAGTTATTTATTTGGTGAGAAGCTGTGTAGCAAGGGTTACTTAAAGGGGTCATCAGATGCCCATTTTCCACAAGTTGATATGATTCATTAGGGTCTTAATGAAACGTCTCTAATATACTTTGATTAAAAATTCTCAATGGTTTTGTAAAACAACACCCTTTTTACCTTGTCAAAATGAGCTCAGCAAAAATCATCTCATTCTAAGGGGTTGTTCCTTTAAATGCAAATGAGCTCTGCTCACCCCGCCCCTCTCTTCTCTCTGTGAAAAGACGGTCTTGTTTACATTAGCCGCATGTAGCCGCTAAACTTCCTAACTACCACGTTATAAGGAAAGGCGATCGCAAAGATTCATAAAAAAACCCTTATACTAACTTTTGCTGTAAGTGAAGCTGGATCATGAATGATTCGTGCGAACATAGACGGATATATATAGATCGGGAGGCGCATTCACTTCACAAACAAACGTAATCTACTGCATCTTCAGCGGCTCAGATGTCGGGAGGAAATGACAACCACTACGATCATTATTACATCCAGCAACACAACACCTCAGTTGGAGATATTCTTGTCTAACTTGCATCCCTGCTCCGGCATCGAAACAAAGAGGGCGGACTGTGACAGCTGATTCGAGGTAAATCGCTCATGTCAATCAACTATCATGGGAGCCGCCTCTGTCGGTGTGACGCCACACCGACAGGCATCTGAGAACGGCTCGATTTGAAAAAGGGGATATTATTTTTACAGATTAATTAAAAACCACTGCATGGATTTTTATCATTATAGGGTAGATTTGTACATACACTGCCAACACACATTAATGTTCAAACAACATGAAAAAGTGAACTTAGCATCCGATGACCCCTTTAATAATTATGCTGTTTACATTAAGCTTGAACCCGTAAAACAGTTGGCCAGAAGCAACAGTTTATGGTTAAACAGTTTAAAATAGTAATATTTTTTCTTATTTGGGTGTAGTAACTTTTCACAAAGCAAAATCTAAAACTTTTCATCACATACACCCAGTTGGGAATCACTTTTCTACACCATTAACCAAAGCAACCAGCTTCAAGATGAATCACAACAACAGAAACTTGTTTGAAGAAATAAAGTATATGAATATAAGGAAAAAGACAAGATCGTTTTTGAGGGAATAAACTACTGGAAACAATCGTGTAATAGTAAAACCACTAATTTTAAGTTAGTAATTGTACAATTAAAAACTATATATATTTGAATCTAGTCCATTTTCAGTCAATTGAAAACGTACATTTATCGTACCTATTGCGTCCATCGCAGTACTTCGTGGGAGGAGGTAGTGGCTGCGGATAAGGTTTTGGCGCGATAATATTCAATTGATTCTTGTAGGATTATGGGTAGTGTAGTTCTTTGCAGCGAATTTGGGACGCTGAAATCAAGCCTTGACTTTCTAGAGTATCGATTCTGATTGGTCAATTGCGACATTCGGATATTTTGACCGATCGCTGAATGTCCTATATTCCGCTCATTCGCGGCACTTTCTTGTCTCGAATCATGCCGCGGATTCGCGCATTTCATACAAACACAATTGGCGCCATATTGTCTCAGTTATCATTTGAGGTGGATGTAGTTACCTCAGAGGACGCCACATTACTTAAATATTGTTGCAGTGTGTCTGCTTTAAGATAATACACAGCAAGTAAGATTACAAAACAATTTAATATCCAACAAATATGTAATTCCCACTTATTTATTTGGCAAGAAGCTGTGTATCGAGGGTTAATAATAAATTTGCTGTTTACATCAACCTTGAAACCTTGAAACCTTGAAACCTTGAAACAGTTGGCCAGACGCTATGGTTTATTTTAAAAAGTTTAAAATATTAGTATTATTCTTATTTGGGTACAGTATCTTTTCACAAAGCAAAATCTAAAACTTTCTATCTTATATGCCCAGTTGAGAAACATTTTCTAAGCCATTAACCAAACCAACCAGCTTTAAGATGAATCTCAACAACAAAAACTTGCTTTAAGAAATAAAGTATATGAATATAAGGGAAAATGCAAAGGTTTAAGATCATTTTTGAGAAAACTATTGGAAACAATGACGTAGTATAAAACTACTGATTTACAGTTAAAGCGATACATATTTAAATCTAGCCATTTTTAATCGTTTGAAAGCGTATAAACGTACCTATTGCGTCCATCGTGATATTCCGTGGGAGGAGAGTCGGTGCTGAGGTGTTTTGGCGCGATAGCTTTCGATTGAATCTCGCAGAATTATGGGTAGTGTAGTTCGATGCAGCAAATTTGACACGTTGAAACCGCCTCTTTATTAAATATTCGGTTCTGATTGGTCAATCGCGACCGATCGCTGAATGCCGTATATTCTGCTTATTCGCGGCACTTTCACGATTACCTCAGAGGACGCAGTATTGTTATGTAGTGTTATGGACTATTTTTGTGGAAGCTTTAGGATAATACACAGCTAATACAGCAGGTAAGATTATAAAACAATTTAATATCAAACCATATGTAATACCCACACACAATTTGGCGAGAAGCTGTGTAGCAAGGGTTACTTAATAATCTTGGATCTTATGGTTGGACTTAATGTTTTTACGGTATTAATAAAATCTTTTTCAAAAAAAGAGAAAATGAATGAGATTTTTACTTTCAGCTGAATAGCTGAGTGGCATGAACTCATACACACCTCCACTTTCAAATATCAACTATTATTCAAGCATGAGAAACCCTGCACTGCATTAACCTGTAGATGAGTCACGCTAAATGAAGTATCAAATACTTGCAGAAGTATTTCTCTTTAATAAAGTGAAAGGACATGTCATACACAAGAGACTGAAAGGTGTTTTGTAACAAACTTTAGGTGCTAGCAAACTTGTGGCCATGAAGAACATTGATTGACAGAGAAACTTTCAACAGCCCTTGACATCAGTGTCTCTGAATGCAGTACTTTAATCAAATGGTGTAAACTCACGCTCCTTGACGTAGCATGCAGCTGCTATTGCAGATTCTGCAGATTATTTCTGGCTGTTGTATTGATTCAGGTAATACTGAGTTTTAATAGCAGACATTTTATTGCCCAGAGGTTGCTCTTTCATGGCTCAGGTGATTTATTCAAGTTAATCTCAGATCCCTTAGGGAGAAATAAGAATAAACACATGAGATGAACCATTTAATTTCACAAATAAACAATTTTTAAGCAGAAAAACTGAAATAGAATTTTCTTGTGAAAAGTACTCCAATAATCAGCTTATTTTGCAATGTCATTTATTTATTTTTTCCAGAGTTGTGTTTTTAAGAAACAACAGAAGTTATCACTTATTATGGAAAACACATTATTAATTTACACTTATTAAGTGCTAAATTGCCGGTACATGCTTGCAAAAGTGTAACCTAACTATAAAAAGATTCATTTCTGGGATAAATTAATAAATGAACCTTTTTTACTTCTTTTATCATGCCACAAGTTCACAGATGCTGGTTGTAAAAATAAACTATTATTGCTACTATTTATGTGCATACAGTTTCCTTTAACAATCTCATTTCATATGGTTGTGAAACCAAATTTTCATCTCGACCTTTGTTAGTAAACCTTTTTTCATACTGTCAGGATAGTTTAACGTCTGCGTTGACCTAGAACCTTTTTTTAACAGCAAAGCAGCGGGTTCAGATTTCAAGGTGAGACGTCTCATCAGCTCACATCATTCATCAGACGTTCCCGTCCACATTCAGCGGACCCTCACGCTTCACTTCAAACCATCACATCCTCAAGCAAACCCTGGGAAATCTTGTACGAGCAGTGCGTTCGTTCTCTGAACACCTCAAAGCCACACACATGCAAATCAATTTTTCATCCCTCTATCCTGGTCTCTCCTCATGTGAAAGGAAGAGGAAATTGAGGTCATGCTCCATCAGAAACTGATCGGCCTCGGATGCTCCCATTGTGGCTGGGAGAGTAGAGGGAGCAGAACGGGAGAAAGATTGTCGGCCGTCGAGTGTGTTGGAGTCTGTCTCTTATAGAGTCTAAGCGGAGTTGATGCAACCCTGGAGAAACTAGAGTGACCTGTGGAGAGCCATCTCTTCTCGTGAAATCCAGTCTAATGACAGTCAGCTTGACAATAAGATGATGTGACTCATAAAATGGAATGACACAGACAGACTAACAGCGCTGGCTATCAATCCAGCCTCATGTTTGTCAAGAGGTGGGCGGCTCATGCAGAAGACGATATCGACATACAGCTAACACGGGCCACTGAACCCAAACTGCCTGCCTGCAAAATCAACCTATTTTGTTTTTTAATATAATACATTACGATATGCAGTATGTTATTATTTTGTTAAAAAAATGTATTAGATAATTATCTTTTTGGTCCACGTTACATTGTTTTAGTATTATAGCACTGCAATATACACTACCAGTCAAAAGTTTTTGAACAGTAAGATTTTTAATGTTTTTTAAAGAAGTCTCTTCTGCTCACCAAGCCTGCATTTATTTGATCCAAGATACAGTGAAAGCAGTAATATCGTGAAATATTTTTACTAGTTAAAATAACTGCTTTCTATTTGAATATGTTTTAAAATGTAATTTATTCCTGTGATTTCAAAGCTAAATTTTTAGCATCATTACTCCAGTCACATGATCCTTCAGAAATCATTCTGATTTTCTGATTTGCTGCTCAAAAAACAATCATTATTATTATGTTGAAAACAGCTGAGTAGAATTTTTTCAGGTTTCTTTGATGAATAGAAAGTTCAGAAGAACAGCATTTATCTGAAATATAAATATTTTGTAACATTATAAATGTCTTTATCATCACTTTTGATTAATTTAAAGCATGCTTGCTAAATAAAAGTATTAATTTCTTTCATTTTCAATATTCATCAAAGAATCCTGACATATATTGACAAATATTGATGATGATGATAATAATAATATATGTATCTTGAACAGCAAATCATCATTATTAGAATAGAGACTGGAGTAATGATGCTGAAAAATCAGCTTTGATCGCAGGAATAAATTACATTTTAAAAAATATTGAAATAAAAATCAGTTATTTTTAATAGTAAAAATATTTCACAATATTACAATATTACTGCATTGGCCTAATTTAGGATCAAAAAAAAAAAACTAGAGTATAATATTTAATTATTTATTTATTCTCTTCTGTGTCGTTGTATATTGTTAGATTGAATGAGAACGACCAAATTTATCTGTGAATTAATATTTTAAAAAATTACATAAATAATAAGTAAAAAAATAATAAATTACTGTTTTGCATTCACAAACATATGAAGTGTTCTTAAAATTTTATTGATTTGAAAGTCAGATTAATAAAGATATATATATTATATATAGTATTTTTAATTATTATTTTTTATAATTATTAATAATTAATTTAAACATTAATTTATTTAATTAAAATTAAATAATCAATATTCATTGTGCTGTAATTTATGCTGACTTGAAAAAATAAATCATAGTGTTCCAAAAATTTCACTAATAATTATAATAATTATTAATTTAAAGAAAAATAAATCATGGCATTACAATAATAATAATAAAAAAAAAAAAAGCATTGTCTTACAATAATTTCAGTACACTGGGTTAAATGTTTAACCCAGCGTTCTGGGTAGTTTTATTTGACTCAATTATTTCTTAAACATTATTATATAAACCCCTTATACTTAAAATAAACCCCAAATAGTTGTATTTAATGAAAAATCATATAATAAGCTATTTAAAAATGTTTGTTATTTAATTATTATTTATTTAACTTATTAATATATGTTTATTTATTGAACGTATTAAGAAATGTTAATTTCCAAACTATTTTGGGTTCATTTTAAGCAAAGAAATATAGTCATTTTTAAACAATAGTTGAGTTAAATAAAACTACCCAAAAGGTTGGGTTAAACATTTAACCCAACTGCTGGGTCAAAAAAAACCCAGTCGCTGGGTTTGTCCATTTTTCACCCAGCACTGGGTTGTTTTTAACCCAGTGTTTTTTAAGAGTGTAATTATTTACTGTAATACAGTAAGAAAATTACCCTTGAGACATATATCCAGATGCATTTTGTTAATGAGAACATGCAGAGGAATGTGCTTAATCATCTTAATAACAATATCACAATATAAAATGGTCCTAAACTAGACTTCAAAGCAAAATATAACATCTTTTTTTCTTTTAAATACATAGTGAATCATGACCAGCACATATTCATGAGATTTACCCGGTTAGCATTCGATATATATGGCCTTAGCATACGTTTCCAGTAGGTCCAGGTGAAGTCCAGCTGATCTCGGCCCGGCCCAGCTGCTGCTGCTGATGTAAACCATATGGAGTAGTAGTTGTGTATTCATCACTCATGGACATTTGGATGTAGTATAACCCACTTTACCAGCATCTGTACCCCACAACCACCTGCTCACCAGTTTGGACCAGCGCAGGGTTTCGTTTTGTTTGGCCATGAGCGTGATGAGGCAATACGATAAGCACTTCTGATGTTAACAGTCTGCATTTATCAAGGCCTAAAAAGGATCACAGCTTGTTGATTGGACTCTTTTAAGTGAGCGAATCTCTTTATCTTCCATCTTCCTTTTTAAGATCGACTACAGTGCAAACGAATACAGTAACATGCAAGCACAGGCTGTGAAAAGCATTGAACCTACTGAATGATTATGTAACCTACAGAAACAGTAAACAAAGCTTTCACTGGGACAAATCTAAAAAACAACCACTATCTTGCAATGAAGAAATTGTTAGCTATTCCAGTGGGCAGGTCTGGATCTGTTGACTGGAAAAACTGAGAGAGATGATTGATTCTCATCTCTCGCTAACTTGCTGGAAGAGGCAGAGGAGCTTGTGGGAGGAGCCAAACTCTGCTCTAGTAATAAATGAGGGTGGCTGATTACAGCCTTTACAGTTACAACACACACCGCAAGACTGAAATAGAGAGACAAAACACCAGGGCCATAGAGAAGGTCAAGGAATAGTGAAGGGAACAAAGGTAGCTAGAATATATGTGATGTACTCCTGCATTCTCTTTCAGTCATAACAACAACCCCCACCTTTATAGAAAGACTTTTTTTTTCAGTTCCTTTAAAAAACTCTCACAAACACACTCAGACTCAGCAATGAGTAAGGAGAGACGCCTCACAGGAAAAAAGGCAGAGAGTCTAGCCTGTGTTGGGAGTAAATAACTAAATGTAGCCACAGTAGTACCCCATTTTTCACTATGAGACTTTTGCTCAATACTGCATAACTTTTTGGACCTAATTTGTAAAAATAAATAAGAATAATATTAGGAAAAAAATAAATAAAATAATTAAAAAAAAAAAAAATATATATATATATATATATACACACACACACACATATTGTACATACAGCCATTCAAAAGTTTGGAGCCAATAATTTTGCCAGTAATTAATAAATTTTATTTATCAATTAAACTGATCGAAAGTGATTTGTTACCAAAGATTTCTATTTCAAACAAATGGTGTTATGTTGATATTTCTATTTATCAAAGAATCCTGAAAAAAAATTGTATCATAGTTTTAAATTGCAATTATAAATTGGATTCCCATTTTCCACATGTTGGTATGATTCTTTAGGGTCTTTGTGAAATGTCTGCAACATGCACTACTTTGGTTAAAATTCCTCAGTGGTCGTGTAAAACAACACTTTTTTACCTTGTCAAAAACAGCTCTGTTCACAGTGACTCATTTCAGTGCATGTCTCTTTAAATTCTAATGAGCTACCGCTGACTCTGCCCCTCTTACATTTTGTTAATTTGGTAGCGCATTAACATCAAAAACAAAACGAATCCTATGCAAACACAGGACAGTCCGTCAGTAGTCGTGGGTGGAGCCTGATGTGAGGGCGAAAATATGCAAACACAGGACAGTTCGTCAGCAGTTGTGGGCGGAGCCTGAGCTGAGAGCGAAAACATTCAAATACGGGACAGCCTGTCAGCAGTCGTGGGTGGAGCCTAAGCTGAGAGCGAAAATATGGAAATATGGGACAGTCCATCAGCAGTCGTGGGTGGAACCTGAGGTGAGAGCGAAAATATGCAAACACATGTCAGGCCATCAGCAGTTGTGGAGCCTGATGTGAGGGCGAAAATATGCAAACACAAGACAGTCCGTCAGCAGCTGTGGAGCCTGATGTGAGGAAGAAAATATGCAAACATAGGACAGTCAGTCAGCAGTCGTGGGTGGAACCTGAGGTGAGTGCGAAAATATGTAAATACTAGACAATCCGTCTGCAATCGTGGGTGGAGCCTGATGTGAGAGCGAAAATATGTAAATATGGGACAGTCAGCAGTCATGGGCGGAGCCTGAGCTGAGAGCGAAAATATGCAAAACGGACAGTCCGTCAGCTGGGGGAGCCTGAGCTAAGGCGAAAATATGTAAACACAGGACAGTCCGTCCGCAGTTGTGGCTGGAGCCTGAGCTGAGAGCGAAAATATGTAAATATTGGACAATCCATCTGCAGTTGTGGCGGAACCTGTGACAGCGAAAATATGTAAATAGGGACAGTCTGTCAGCAGTTGTGGAGCCTGAGCTGAAGCGAAAATATGGAAATATGGGACAGTCCATCAGCAGTCGGGTGGAACCTGAGGTGAGAAAATATGCAAACACAAGACAGTCCGTCAGCAGCTGTGGGAGCCTGATGTGAGGAGAAAATATGCAAACATAGGACAGTCCGTCAGCAGTCGTGGGTGGAACCTGAGCTGAGAGCGAAAATATGTAAATACAGGACAGTCCGTCAGCAGTTGTGGCTGGAGCCTGAGCTGAGAGCGAAAATATGTAAATACGGGACAGCCCGTCAGCAGTCGTGGGTGGAGCCTGAGCTGAGAGCGAAAATATGCAAATACGGGACAGTCCATCAGAGGTTGTGGGCAGGGCCTGAGCAGTATGACATCATACTGTTCAGAAAATCAAAACAGCTTAATTGAGACTGTTTAGGTTTTGGGGATTAAAAAAAAAGAGTGAATGGATTTTTAATATTGCTAAAACACATTTATATGCTAAGTGAATTTTGCATCCAACGTCCCCTTAAATATATATTTCTACTATCCATATCAGAATTAAATCAGCCATCTGTCGCCTTTCCTTCGGCACTGGCATCAATATTGATCGACCACTAGTTTGATCCAAGAACTCAAACAAAGTATGAGAGCAAAAGTGTAGTAGCGCAACAGTACAAGTGTGACAGGCCAACTGTTTATCAGTACAAGGGTATGACAGTATGCGAGAGCAGCTTTGTCACAGAATAACTCTAATAGTTTAGGAGCTGTCTTAAAGTCGACAGCTCTTGTAGCTGATGGAGCGCAGCTCTCCCTGATGTTGACATGCTGAGAGATCTGCACTTAATAGAGTTCTGAAAGGTGCTGGTCTGCCCTTAATAAATAACACACAGCCACATAAGACTCTGATTGTGTACGTGCGAAAAAGAACGGGGAGTAAGACAAATCCGACTCGCCTCACTGTAGTGCTGGGGTTTCAATCATATGCATTAATGAAGATTTTATGCGGGCTGATATGATAAACAGAGAGGGATAAATATACTGGGAAAGCTTGCGCATCCCAAGCGAGACAAATAGTGGGGTAAAACGACATCAGTGGGATGCGGGACACGGTGCCGCTGAAATAGGCTGTGAAATTGATTCCATGAAGTGAATCATGATTTAATCTGCCACAGACAACGAGGTATAAATATTTCCCAGTAAGAAATAAACGTGAACGGTTACGGCACGCAACATAGAAACACGCATTCTCAAGGCTGCACTTGAACATGTGAGTGCAAATGTTTACTACTTAATGCTGGAATTTACTCTTGAAATATTCGTAGGTGCATATTAATATACACCTCATATTAAAGGTGCATTAAGTACTTTTTTTCACATTAAGATTTCACACCTTTTGATACATACATATTTATACTGTATGTGTAAATTTAGTTAAATATACTTTAATCAAGACATGTTTTCTACAGCACTTATCACTAGATGAATACCAGGAAGAATTATATTCTCATTATTAAATTTTCATAATTAATATACACTAATATAAACCTACAAATTATTAAACTGCAATACTTATTTACCCACACACACACACGTTTCCTTAGCTATCTAAATGGGGACATTACATAAACGTATATTGTTTTTATATACAGGTATACCATTTATAACCTAACCCTAACAGAAAACTTTCAGAATTTTTACAATTTAAGAAAAAAAAATAATTATTATTATTTTTTTTTAAAGAAGTCTTTTCTGCTCATCAAGGCTGTGTTTATTTGATTAAACCTTCAGGAAAAAAACAGTAATATTGTGAAATATTGCAATTTAAAATTGTGGTTTTCTATTCCATTGTACTTTAAAATAGAATTTATTCCTGTGATGCAAAGCAGAATTATCAGCATCATTACTCCAGTCTTCGGGATCAAATGATCCTTCAGAAATCATTCTAATATGCTGATTTATTATCAGTGTTTGAAACAGTTGTGCTGCTTAATTTCTTTTTTTTTTTTTTAACCTGTGATACTTTTTTTCAGGATTCTTTGATAAATAAAACGTTAAAAAGAACTGTATTTATTTAAAATAGAAATATTTTGTAACAATATACACTACCGTTCAAAGTTTGGGGTCGGTAAATTTTTTCTTTGAAAGAAATTATAATTTTTTTTCAGCAAGGAATTGTTAAATTGGTTAAAAAAAATTAAAGTAAATACTGTTATTGTAAATATTGTTAGAGAAGATTTCTATTTTATTTTATATTTTTTTTTTTTAAGTTTTAATTATACATTTTTATTATAATGCAAAAGAATACAAAAAGATCCAAAACCACCGGATAACAACAACAAAAGCACACTTAAATATGTGGCAGTGAACAAATACACCAGAATATATTTTTCAAAAATAAATAACTTACAAAATAATCATAGTAAATAAATAAATAACAAACAAAAAAAAACCAAAAATCTTTTTTAAATAAATGCTGTTCTTTTTAACTTTGTATTCATTAAAAAAAAATCCTGAAAAAACTATCACTGGTTTCAAAATAATATTAAACCAAATATTAAGCAAAAAAATTTAAAAAATATATAATTTTTTATTACTTATTAAAATGAATGAATGAATTAACTGATTTTTTTCTAAATTGCAATAAATCTATTGGTATTCAAAATTCAGCAGTTTGTTTGCATCTTCACTTTTGCATCTTTTTCATAATCACAAGTTTATTCATATTGATGAATCATTGTGAACATTGTGATATTATATTATATTATATTATATTATATTATATTATATTATGGCTGCACAATTACTCTGTGTGTATTCTTTCTACAGGTTATTTTTTCCCCAATTTTTTATTTTAATTTTAGTATAACTTTATAATACTATTTATTTGTAATTTTTTGTTAAAGAAGATACCAAACCTATTGAGGCTTAATGCTATAAAAAAGCAATAAAAGTTTTCCGGAAGAGTGTTTTCAGCCTGTTTATTTTCATATAAAAAATATGGCATGCAGTTGCTTCCAACAATGGTATAAAGCTATTCAAACATCATTCAATGTAAATTGTCACAATTATAATTAATAATCGCAATTACATTAATTATATTATATTACATTTTTCGTAATTAACATATTACCAAGCTCTAGTTTGTAATAAGTTAACCATTAGTAAAAACAGCGTGTGAATACTGTAGTCTTATTCAGTAACCTGAAACTTTTCCTTTACTATAACACTACATCTGTACCAGTAAGAGTCATTATGAAGTCCAAGACTGCTGTTGAATCAGCCAGAAACTTACTTAGCGCACCTTTAAATTAAATGTACTTTTTGCTCTTAATTGCTGACTTCTCCCCAGCCCATGTGTGTGTTTGGTCATAAAAAATGTTCCCCAGTTGGAACTCAGTGAGCAGCAATCCCAGCTGGACCTACTTGTCAGAGTAAAAAGTAAATGAGGTCTGCAGAGCAAAAACTTAAACAGTAGCCAGCCAGACTTTCTGTGCCATCTCGCTGATATTAATTAGTCTTTCGAATGTCATCGTGAAATTAATGGGAGGGAAACCAGGCAATTAGTGCAAAGTCCAATTTTAAAGTGCAAACTTGGACACACTTACTCTCAGACGCTTGTGGAGGGCAGATGGATTATTTCCTCTCACGGCGCCCAAACGGGTCTTAAGCGAGCGCTAGGAAGACGCATTCATATTAAAGACTGGACTCGAGAGCTGATTGGCTGAGGGAAGAGAGTCTTCAGCAGCGAGTAAGTGACAGGATCAAACCACAGATCAGACCACACGCTTATTACACAGATGCCCCTCAGAGCCACATCTCTCAGTCCAGCCCATTAACCTGCTGTCAGCCTAAACACACTGTAAAGTAACTGTTTTTCTCAGCTAGAATGAGATGGGAAGCCTTTGAGGCTGCGCTTAGAGAAAAAAAGACGGAAGAAAAATAACCTCATAACACAATCATAATCATAAATGACTGCATTAATGCAGTACAGTTCAATCGAAGTAGGTTAAAAAACATATTTTGCTTAAACGGAACAAGCAAGTTTTGTACTAAAGTCAACATTTGCAACCATTTTACTTTAATAATATGATCCATATACACTACCTTTCAAAAGTTGTGATTGGTAACATTTTGATGTCTTTGAAAGTCTCTTATGCTCACCAAGGCTGCGTTTATTTAATCAAAAATACAGTTAAAACAGTAAAAATGTGAAATATTATTCTAATTCAAAATAACCATTTTTTATTGTAATCTATTTTCAAACATAATTTATTCCTGCTATGCAAAGCTGAATTTTCAGCATCATTACTCCAGTCTTCAGTGTCTATAATGACAAAATTATTATTATTATTATTTTTATTTAATTTCATAATATATTAATAGCCTTTTGTACACAATTAATCGGTGCACGATTTTTGAAAAACAACAAAAAATGGCTTTAATCTAAATTACTTTCTGTTCTAATATGCTAATTTGCTTCTCAAGAAATATTCCTTTATTATTATTATCATTTTAGTGGCTATTATTATTATTATCATCATCATCATCATCATCATCATTATTATTTATTTTCTTTCATAATATATTAATTGTGCACAAAAGGCTTAATTAGTGCACAATATTTTAAAGACAGGAAAAATTGCTTTAATCTAAATTACTTTCTATTCTAATATGCTGATTTGCTTCTCAAGAAATATTCCTTTATTATTATTATTATTATTATTATTATTATTACTATTATTATTATTTTAGTGGCTATTATTCTCATCATCATCATCATCATTACTATTATTATTATTTATTTACTTTCATAATATATTAAGCCTTTTGCGCACAATTAATTAGTGCACAATATTTTAAAGACAACAAAAAATTGCTTTAATCTAAATTACTTTCTGTTCTAATATGCTGATTTGCTTCTCAAGAAATATTCCTTTATTATTATTATAATTTTAGTGGCTATTATTATTATCATCATCATCATCATCATCATCATTATTATTTATTTTCTTTCATAATATATTAATTGTGCACAAAAGGCTTAATTAGTGCACAATATTTTAAAGACAGGAAAAATTGTTTTAATCTAAATTACTTTCTATTCTAATATGCTGATTTGCTTCTCAAGAAATATTCCTTTATTATTATTATTATTATTTTAGTGTCTATTATTATCATCATCATCATCATCATCATTACTATTATTATTATTTATTTTCTTTCATAATATATTAAGCCTTTTGTGCACAATTAATTAGTGCACAGTATTTTAAAGACAACAAAAAATTGCTTTAATCTAAATTACTTTCTGTTCTAATATGCTGATTTGCTTCTCAAGAAATATTCCTTTATTATTATTATCATTTTAGTGGCTATTATTATTATTATCATCATCATCATCATCATCATCATTATTATTTATTTTCTTTTCATAATATATTAATTGTGCACAAAAGGCTTAATTAGTGCACAATATTTTAAAGACAGGAAAAATGTTTTAATCTAAATTACTTTCTATTCTAATATGCTGATTTGCTTCTCAAGAAATATTCCTTTATTATTATTATTATTATTATTATTATTTTAGTGTCTATTATTATCATCATCATCATCATCATCATTACTATTATTATTATTTATTTTCTTTCATAATATATTAAGCCTTTTGTGCACAATTAATTAGTGCACAGTATTTTAAAGACAACAAAAAATTGCTTTAATCTAAATTACTTTCTGTTCTAATATGCTGATTTGCTTCTCAAGAAATATTCCTTTATTATTATTATCATTTTAGTGGCTATTATTATTATTATCATCATCATCATCATCATCATTATTATTTATTTTATTTCATAATATATTAATTGTGCACAAAAGGCTTAATTAGTGCACAATATTTTAAAGACAGGAAAAATTGTTTTAATCTAAATTACTTTCTATTCTAATATGCTGATTTGCTTCTCAAGAAATATTCCTTTATTATTATTATTATTATTTTAGTGTCTATTATTATCATCATCATCATCATCATCATTACTATTATTATTATTTATTTTCTTTCATAATATATTAAGCCTTTTGTGCACAATTAATTAGTGCACAATATTTTAAAGACAACAAAAAATTGCTTTAATCTAAATTACTTTCTATTCTAATATGCTGAATTGCCTCTCAAGAAATATTCCTTTATTATTATTATTATTATTATTATTTTTTTTTTTTTTAGTGGCTATTATTATTTAATTTACTTTCATAATATATTAAGTCTTTTGCGCACAATTAATTAGTGCACAATATTTTAAAGACAACAAAAAAATCACTTTAATCTAAATTACTTTCCATTCTAATATGCTGATTTGCTTCTCAAAAAATATTTCTTATAATAATAATAATAATAATAAATAATTAAAAATATTATTATTATTATTAATTTTATTAGCTATTATTATTATTTTTTATTTACTTTCATAATATATTAATAGCCTTTTATGCACAAATAATCAGTGCACAATATTTTAAAGAGAACAAAAAATGGCTTTAATCTAAATTACTTTCTATTCTAATATGCTAATTTGCTGCTCAAGAAACATTCCTTATTATTATTTTATTATTATTATTTTTTTTGGCTATTATTACTATTATTATTAAATTTACTTTCATAACATTAATAGCCTTTTGTGCACAATAAATCAGTGCACAATATTTGAAAGACAACAAAAAATTCTATTCTAATTTGCTGATTTGCTGCTAAAGAAACATTGCTTATTATTATTAATGTTGAAAACATCTTACATTTTTAATCTTAAATTTAATGCATTCTTGCTAAATAAAAGTATTAATTTCTTCAAAAAATGTTTTTTGACCTCATACTTTTTACTTTTTAACAGCGTATATGCGTGAAACAGAACAAGAACTGATTTGACTGTTAAAAAAAAAGGTTTTATAGCAGTTTGAAAGGAAAGATTTAAGAACAACAGCCTGAAAGTTGTTTAAAAATTGATCAGGTAAACAGGGTCAATTCTGATTTCATATTGTCTCGAACTCCTTCCTCTGCTTTGAAGCAGGATGAAAACTTACACAGATCTGATTGACATTAATAATCTCCGATCTGATAATGTCAGCGAGCTCATTCTGATGATTGGCTGATACTCAAAATGTCACCAAGGTTAACAAAACAATTTAATTGGGAAAGTTGCTGTAACACGTGTCACTGAAGAGGTTGCGCTTAAGGACTGTATTATAACTCGAATGCTTTAACATAATTGCCACTTAAAAGCTCGGCTAGACTGCCCTTGTTCTTCAGAAATGGGATTGATTGTTCAGAATATGATTATTTAATGAAGAATCCTCCCATTTATCAAATTTACAGCTCTGAAAAGGGAAACAGATTCCTGCGAGCGTATAAAAGCCCAGTGCTCATCGCCAAGGGTGAGCTGTTTATCTGCTCAGGGGTACATGAGAGGTTAGTGTCCTTCAGAGAGAGAAGCTTTTATCTAATTCTGCTTGTTATTAAGATATGACCACGCTAGGAAATAAGCTCATTGTGAGCTCAAAAGCATTTATGTCCTTCATCACTGTGAATTTTTGTTGATTAGAATATGAGTCTAGGAAAGCAATGGAGTCTTGTAGCTATTAGAATATCATTTAGAAATCTCACTGTTAAAATGTCTGTGCTAAATGAGGCAACACTGTCAAAGAAGACACTGACGAAGTCTTAATTGTGTGCTTGACTTTTAAAAGTCAACATAAAATTTCAGAATATATTAATAGCCTTTGGTGCACAACTAATCAGCGCACAATATTTTAAAGACAACAACAACAACAAAAAAATGTTTGATGAATTGCTTATTACTTTCCAGTTTTTTAACTTCAAAATTTCCTCTTCAATTCAATGTGATACATGCCACTTCTTTGTAATTGTTTGTGAAATTTACTAGCAATTTCTAAATCAAAACACCAATAAAAGCAAAGCGTGTTTCTACACCATTTTCTTTTCTAGTTAAATAGCTATTTAAAGGATACTGATGCATTACATTATATAATCTTTCCAATTGTTAACAAATTACTTAAATGCTATTTATTATAGATGCACTCAATGCACTCAATTCCCCATTGTCATGATCACATTTTAACCCCTGTAGTGAAAAATAAATATACTAAAATGTCTATAAAATGCATTTATGTCATTCTAAGAATTATGCACTTAATAAAAACACCCTGCAATTGTACTTTTGGTATACTAAACTGGTATACTGGTATACTTAGTTTTATTTTTAAAACTAAAGATACTTAATTAGGCCTATATTTGATACAAGTATACTTCAGGTACACTTTAAATATTGTGCATTTTAAGACTGATATTATTCAAAAATGACACAATCCTCATCAACAGTGACTTTCAAATATATTTTAGGCTTCATATTAAGAAATGTGCACAAGTAGTACTCCAAACACAGTTTAATTACAATTTTTATATAAGTAGGTCTCACGCATAACGTCAGTAAATATGTTAATATACTTGAACTATACTTAGTATAAAATAAATGCATTTTAAATCTATTCCTTTTCTTTAGTAGGTCCTTTACTGTAAATATATACAGTGTATATATATATATATATATATATACATATATACACATACAGTAATACATATATATATATATATATATATATATAAACATACAGTAATATATATATATATATATTACTGTATATATATGTTATATATATATACAGACAGTAATATATATATATATATATATATATATATATATATATTTGTGACTAAAACAATTTTTGGAAACACATTCTTTTAAGGTGTTCTTGTTACACATTACCTGTACTTACTATTATAATTATTATTTATGCTATACTATTATAATAATTAATTATGCAAGTAACCCCCCTAATCCTAACCCTAACCATATAGTAAGTACATGTAGGTAATTAAAATGACTCAGTACTTAAATATATAATTACACTGTAATAAGGACACCTTAAAATAAAGTGTAACCCAATTTATTCAAAACTGTAATAAAACTAAGATTATTAGAAGAAGCTTTATGAGAAAACACTATTAACATTATTCCACATTCTAATGTGTAATTAAATGCGTTACTTTTTTTGTGGTTTTACCTGCAAATTCTGAGTGAAAATTGTTTCAAAAGACTCTTTTTTTTTTCCCCCAGTGTTTTTACAGAAGTAAAAAAGCAAATACAGTGTTACCCCCATGTTATTTCAAACCTGTAAAACACAAAAATATCTTGTGTATTTTAGTTGATACAGTCAAAATGAATGGGGAATTGCTGAAACACAACGTTCCTTAAACTATCTTCTGTGTTTCACAGAAGAAATAAAGACTGTCATACAATGCTGTGAGTAAATGAGGACAAAATGTCCATTCTGGATTGAACTATGCCTATCGACCAATTAGGTGTTTGCAAACAGAGTTGATGTTTTTTGTGGGTGGAGTCTATCTGGTGGCAGAAAATGACAGTGTTGAGTTCTTATCTGTGACCCTGGACCACAACTAGTCATAAGTAGCGTGGGTATATTTGTAGCAGTAGCCAAAACTACATTGTATGGGTTAAAATGATTGATTTTTCTTTTATGCCAAAAATCATTAGGATATTAAGTAAAGATCATGTTCCGTGAAGATATTTTGTAAATTTCCTACTGTAAATATATCAAAACGTAACTTTTGCTTAGTAGTATGCATCACTAAGAACTTCATTTGGACAAGTTTAAAGGTGATTTTCTCAATATTTTAATTTTTTTTGCACTCTCAGATATCAGATTTTCAAATCGGTCAAATATTGTCCTATTCTAACAAACCATACTTCATGGAAAGCTTATTTATTCAGCTTTCTTATGATTATATAAATCTTAATTTCAAAAAATTGACCCTTATGACCGGTTTTGTGCTCCAGGGTCACATTTCAAAATTTTGACTTTATTCTCACAATTCTCATGAGAAAAACCAAATATTTTTTCCTCGGCTCAGAATGATGTTTATATCCCACACTTCTGGCTTTTGCTGAGTTAAATCAAACTATAAAGTCCAAACTAGGAGACTGCATTTGTGAGAAAAAAGTCAGAATTGTGAGATAAAATAGTTACGTTATGTAAAATGTTATAGGTTTAAATAGTATTATTTCAGGGATTTTACCTGTTACCATCCACTTGTTACCAGTGTTTTTCTGCAAGTGATGTAACTGTGATGTCTACTCCAAATTGGTCTATAAAATGATCAATCTAACAGTACAAAAGCTTGAAACAAACCTCACCCCAACATTTCCTATGTCACTAACAGACATAAATATTCACAAAAAAAAATGCATATACGCTACCATTTAAAAGTGGCATTGGTAAGATATTTTAATGTCAAAAGAAGTCTCTTATGCTTACCATGGATGTATTTATTTGATCAAAATACAGTAAAAACAGCAATATTGTGAAATTATTACAATTAAAGATAGCTGTTTATTTAGTATATTTTAAAATACCTTCCGTGCAGAAGAATGCAAGTAATTGATGGCAGAATTTTGAAGTGAACTACGCCTCTAAAATGATCAGTCAAAAGTAATTGAAACAACTCAACAGAATCAAACCTCTGTGGTTTCCATCCCAACATTTTCTATGTCACTAACAGGCCCTGTTTTTCCCCCCTCTGTGACAGATCAGAGACTGCAGTTCAAAGGAGTTTTAACTCTGATCCTTTACGTCCTGTTGCTTTGGCAGTGTGAGAATCTGACACCAAGACATTCCTGCAAACTCTTCTGGGTACAGAAGAGCATCTGGCTGTAATGTCTGCAAGGACACGACTGACATCAATAACAATGCGAATCTTAAGCAGATCAGGAAATACAAATGCACCAAAAAAGACAGAGTGCAGGCAAGTTAGTCAGCCAACACACACACACATGCACGCAAAGTCCAGCTCTACTAGATGGCGGGCACATGTCCAGCGTAAACAGTCCTTTACTAACGGAAGGATGTTTTATTCATGAGTGCAAAGCCATCTCCACACATGAGCTATTATATTTCTCAACCCTCATTTATAGCTCTCATGTGCGACGCCCAGATAACAGGGGAAAATTGCCTGGAGGGCTGAGACGACACTGCAGGAAGTAACGCCGGCTATCATAACACCCAGCTGGAGGGATGACAGAGAAAGAGACATTTATCAACGCAGCAGAGGCACCTTTCAACACACGCCATGTACATCTCAATGCAGCGGCGCACCTTCACAATCACTACAGCGCCTGACATTAAGACAGAATCTAAGATATTCTGGAGGCTAACTGGAATAGGTGAAGCTTAAGATGAAAAAACAAAGCACAACAGCAGTTATTGCCATGCCCACCCACACACACACACCTTGCTGTGTCACTGATCACTGCTTTTAGGAGCTGTGGAAAAGCATGTGCACAGAATTCTTGCAGTAAAATACATGTTATGAAAGGAAAAAGTTAAAGGGATAGTTCATCCCCAAAAATGTTCACTCACCCTGCTGCCATGACTTATAATCTAACTGCTTTTGGCCATACAGCTGGGTCTAAAACAGCACTGGAACCCATTTCAATAAATAAATATGGTGTTTTTTGGGGTGTGAACGGTCCCTTTAAGCAGACAGATCTTAAAATAAGCTTTAGATGCTATAAAAGCTTCCTGGCTGTACATAATAGATGGCATGAAAAGTTGTCTGTGCTTGTTTGCAGAGTGCTGAAATGCTATTTATGAACCCAGTCGCTGTCCATGGTGCTGAAAGGAACAGCATGCTGAATCTCCTTTGAGATTGCAGTTTAACATACTCATTACTCTTTCTTTTCATTTGTGAGATGGGTTTTAAAGCCTTTTATTTAATGTTTTCAATTAGATTTTGCAATTTTTGCCCACAATAGAATGTGCTCTGTTGGTCTGTAGACACACAGTGAGAATATTTGGCATCCAAACACACATTGAAGATTATATCTAAAATGCAGATAGAGTAGGAGCTGCTTACCCAGGCATTTGAACAGTAGTAAATGACACATGGGATGAATCTTTTAAACAGGACAGTGAGAGATCTACTTACTGTAATCTATACAACGACAAAGGTATGATTTACAGAGGTTTCCACTTAGTTTCACATTCACTTGCAATGGAGTTATGCACACAAGCACATCTACAGATGTGTATTTGATGATAAACCTCACAGCCAAAGAATACATCAATGACAGATGATCATTTGAGAATCGCCTTGCTTTTATTGCAAACAAACATGTGCTGTAAGGTTTGATTTCTTGTCCTTATATACCTGCAAAGGAGAGTCTGTTCATCTTCGGTGAAAGCAAAGACGCACTGATTGATATTTCCCCCAAAGAAACAATTATTCCCTTCACAGCCACCTTAATTTGCATCATCTACGTGAAAAATGCGCACATCCAAAAATCACTTCACCTTAAAATCATCTGCAAAAGTATAAGGCATTGAAAAAGGAAAGAAAAACCAGCAAAAATAAACAAACGTGACAGGTAAGCTGCAAGAAAAGTTTCCATTAAAACGTCACCAGGTCTGAAAATGACTTTCGGGTAAAGAAAAGACCAAAATAAAAGCAAATGCTTCGCTCGGTGACATCAAAATGACAAAACTCTCATGAACAACAGCGCAAAATACAAGCAAAGCATATCTACAGCAAAAGTCTATGGCAGAGAACAAAAAAGGAAAAAGGGTTCAAAACAAACATCATCGTACATACGTAAAAATGGAACTGCCAAGGCCATTTAAAAACCAGTTGCATGATTTCACACGACTGCAAGCACGTACTTGGCCAGTGTCACTCAGTACTGAATAGCCCCGATAGGAATCACTGCATACTGAAAACTTGAGGTACGGATGGAAAAACGCCTCAAAACAACACTTTTTCAAATCTCAACGCTCAAACCCCAGCAAAAGGAGAGAGAAAAAATAAAAAAGAGCAAGTGAAAAGACAAAAAGGGTTACAAAAAGGCCTGGAAACGTACTCACCGAGTGGGAGTAAAATGTTGCGATAAAAATGCGTTATGGCACAAAACACAGTATGGCGAATGAAGCGCGTTCTCTCAGTCTGTGAGCCCTCGCTGCTGTCACGTGACTGCTGCTGCCTTGAGCGGCGGGAAGAGGAGCTGACAGGAGACGCCGTTAGTTAGTCGTTATCATTCCACACTGAGAGCCTTCTGTGATTCTCCCGTTGTATTTTTTACCGTCTCTTTTAAGCTTGCGGAGCTCCCATGATGTCAGACTCAACGTAACGTCTAAAGAGAGCCTCTCAACGCCGTCTTTGTTGTTCTCGCTCTTCGTCTTTTTATTTTTCTGACGATAAACAAGTAATGTGAGGTGTGTATGTGTATGTGTGTGTGTGTGATGTGTCTTGGATAATGTCGTTAGTAACGTCATGAAAGGTTGTTTTACTTCCGTGCTGGTTTTTCACACACGTTTATCTGATGCAAATCGTGCAGCATCAGTACATTTCTCCCGTAACATTTATCACGTCTAAATGAAGGGGCAGCATTTTAAGCAGACTCACCATTGCTATGTTTTCTCGTCTTTTCTATATAAAACGGGGGGAAAGATCATTAAATCAGGTTGAAATGCAAAGAAACACTAAAAGATACCAGATAATTGGCATTCAGATGCAAACACAATTCCCTCATGTAGCCTAAAACATTTTGTGGTATAATATAGTGAAAGAGAAGCTGAACTGTCTAAATCAGTTAAAGTAATGATTAAAGTAGACTGCATGTATAAAAACAAAATGTTCTTAAACACCTACATTAGCAATATGCAACATTTACACACAGACTGAATAAGAAAACAAACATTTTGTACATTTTGTAAAAACAATAGCAATGTAGCCACAACAACACTGTACTTGTGAATGTAGCTTTTTTTTTTTCCTCTGTGTACCCTATTATTTGCATTGATTTTTAATTCATACGGATTTATTATTAGCTTTTTAGCATTATTTTTCTTTGGCTCAACACCTACCAGTATAGATCCTAGCTCATTAGCGATCTCATGTCAAAACCACTGCCCACATGGGCAATTTTGGAATTATTTTACCAAAATAGGAGGGATCTTTCAAAATGCATTATTTAGTACTGACCTGAATAAGATATTTCACACTAAAGACGTTTATATAGACGTTTACATTTACATAGTCCACAAGAGAAAAGAACAGTTGAATTTATAAAAATGACCCCGTTCAAAAGTTTACATACGCTTGATTCCTAATAGTGTTGTTACCTGAATGATCCACAGCTGTGTTTTTTGTTTAGTGATAGTTGTTCATGTGTCCCTTGTTTGTCCTGAACAGTTAAACTGCCTGCCGTTCTTTAGAAAAATCCTTCAGGTTCCACTTATTCTTTGGTTTTTCAACATTTCTGTGTATTTGAAGCCTTTCCAAAAATGACTGTTTGATTTCGAGATCCATCTTTTCACACTGAGGACAACTGAGGGACTCATAAGCAACTATTACAGAAGGTTCAAACACTCACTGATACTTCAGAAGGAAACACGATGCATTAAAAGCTGGGGGTGAAAAGTTTTTGAATTCGAGTATCAGGGTAAATTTAACTTATTTTGTCTTTGGGAAATATGTAAGTATCTTCTGTAGCTTTTGAAGGACAGTACTCAATGAACAAAATATGATGTTTAGGCAAAATAAGAAAAATGTACACATCTTCATTCTGTTCAAAAGTTTACACCTCTGGCTCTTAATGCTTTGTTTCCATATAAAAGGAAAAAAGATGATTAAATCAGAATAAAATGTATGCAAAGAGTTTAAAAGTCCCACATAATTAGCATTTTGTACATTTTGCAAAAGCAATAACAACAATATTGCACTTGTCAATATACAGTAGCTTCATTTTCTTCTCTGTGTACTGTAGGATTTATTGCTTGCATTCATTTTTAATTCATACTCCATTTTATTATTAGCATTCAGCATTGTTATTTTTTTTTAGCTCATCACCCACCAGTTTAAATCCAAGCTAATTGGCGATTTGATGTCAAAACCATTCCCTACATGGAAAGAGAAAAATACACACACTAATATACATACCAAAACAGGATGGATCATATAAAAAATGCATGTTTTTTTATTTAACACTGTCCTGAATAAGACATTTCACATAAAATACATTTACATACGGTCCACAAAAGAAAATAATAGTTGAATTTATAAAAACAACCACGTTCAAAAGTTTTCATACGGTCGATTCTTAATACTGTTTTGTTACCTAAATGATTCACAGCTGTTTTTATGTTTTTTGTTTGTTTAGTGATAGTTGTTCATGAGTCCCTTGTTTGTCCTGAACAGTTAAACCCAGCCCGCTGTTCATTTTAGTGTATTTGAACCCTTTCCAACAATGACTGTTTGATTTTGAGATCCATCCTTTCACACTGAGGACAACTGAGGGACTCATATGCAACTATTACAGAAGGTTCAAACGCTCACCGATGCTTCAGAAGGAAACACAATGCATTAAGAGCCGGGGGGTGAAAACTTTTCGAATTTGAAGATAAGGGTAAATTTATTTTGTCTTCAGGAAATATGTATCTTCTGTAGCTTTTGAAGGGCAGTACTAAATTGAAAAAAAAAAAGATATTTAGGCAAAATAAGAAAAAATGTACACATCTTCATTCTGTTCAAAAGTTTACACCCCCGTCTCTTAATGCATCGTTCTATATAAAATGTATATAAATTACATCAGAATAAAACGTATGCAAAGAAACATTTAAAAATCCCAAATAATTAGCATTCTCTCATGTAGCCTAAAACACTGTTTTGTGGTAAAATATAGTGAAATAGAAGCTAAACTGCCTAAATCAGTTAAAGATTAAAGTAGCAGGCATGTATAAAATATCATTAGATCTGTGACAGATAGATCAATAGAGAGACACACAGACAGACAAAAGGTTCTTAAAAATCTACATAAGCAATATGCAAAATTTACACATAGACTGAATAAGAAAACTAACATTTTGTACATTTGTAAAAGCAATAGCAACATTATAGCCACAACAACACTGCACTTGTGAATATAGCTTCATTTTGTCCTTCTATGTACTGTAAGTTTTATTATTTGCATTCATTTTTAATTCATATTCTGTTTTATTATTAGCATTTAGCACTGTTATTTTGCCTTGGCTCGCCACCCACCAGTTTTGATCCTAGCTAATTGGCGATTTGATGTCAGAACCATTGCCCACATGGAAAGAGAAAAATACATAGTGTTCTATAGCACAAAAATGAGCTTCAGATGAGCCTGGCTAAGTATTTGAAACTGCATGTTCAATAGAATATAAGAAAAGAAACCATTCTGGTACTGTGTAATAATAAGAATAACACTAGTATTTCCAGTTTCAAATGACAGATAGATCAACAGATCGATTGACAGTATAATACTTAGTTTCATACACATTGAGAATAAATTTAGCAATGTGGGACATGGTCAGCCACAACATCTTCATACACAATGCTATGTTGAGGCTGAACAAACCATGGATAATACAGGCACCATGATGGAGTTTGTAAGCTTATCATGCCTGACCAGGTAGAACATGGGAGACACACTGCAGAGAACATGCAGCCGAGGTTAAGGCTGATAGGTTGTTGCAGCGCTGGGCTTATTTTTTTATTTATTTTTTTCCTCCTGAAGTTTCCGGAGTCTGAGTTGCCCTTGAGCATTTACTCTGATGGCATTGGTCCAAAAGCCTTTTTTAGAGGACCAAGCCAAGAAATACATGCGCAGCCTTGGATTGTGCAAATCCATCCAGTGGTTTGCCAGATATGAAGCACTGATGACCGTCCACAGCTCATTAACTTAGCCTTCACTTTGCCAATAACCACAAGTGTCTTTAGAGGCAGCAAGATGCACAAATTGTTATGAGCTGTAATACCATACTGTCAGATTCAATCGCTAATGTACTGTACGTCCCTTCGAATCCTGGAGTCAATGGCAGGAAAAGGCACCGGCCAGAGCCGATGTTTATCACGCGAGGCATTATTGGCCTGCTCAAGAATTCCTCAGCAACCTCCACCTAGTGAAATATTAATCAATAAATGTGTATGCATTATTTATCAGCTGATTCAGAGCATTCAAGAAATCAGGCATCTTTCAGCAATGCGTGCGCTGCAGTAAAATAGGGAAAGTATAAATATCAGGACAGAGGGAAGCGCATTCTTTTGTGCTTTCTGTGTACATTGTGTTCGGTGACAGATCATACGTTATTGTATTTGCTCTGTTGGCTTTATTACAGCGCTGGGGCCCAATCCCACGATTCTTTGTTTTAAATCAAAGAGTGACTGGATGAAACTCAAATATTTGAATGCAAATATTTGCAAATCTTTTTTGTAATGAAATTAACACATCTGACAGCACAACCAGAGCGCATGTTTCTTATTTCAGTTCATCAGAGCAGGCTTTATGCATTCTAATCTCTATTGTTCAGAGTCTTCGACCAGACGAAGTTTGGCGCTTGGGAATATTTCTAGGCAATTATTGCAGAAATGTAATGATCTCGGCATATGCTTACGTAAGACTGAGTTTTAGCACTAACACTCCGAGCTGCCAAAGAACACAGCGGGTGACAATGTGGCTCTTTGGTCAGTGGTTTTTATTGTTTCATGGTACTTTGAGTTTATCGGCGCGTTTGAAATAGAAGAAATTTTTATAACGTAATTCTCTGCATGGCCAAAGCCCAGTCGGAGGCCTACGCAGAGTAGCCGGATGTTTTTCCTGTGCTGATTTATATGCAACATGGACTTCATTTCCTTTATTGCCACATAGGTAGATTCTTATTTTCTAGGTTGTTGCCTTTCAACACAGTACTGAAGTCGTGCAATTGTTTACTATAGTTTAAGAACAGATTGATGATTCATTTTTAGAAATGCGTGCCTAGCACAGGCAGATGGCTTCTTCTCCGTAGGGGTGTTTTTGTTTGTTTTATATTTTATCTTGCTTACTAGGTTGCTTTTTCTCACTTAAGGGAATTCTTCCTTTTTTTATTAACACTGTTGGCCCTGTTTTGCTCTCCTAAGATTAAAGGAAGAGTTCACCCAAAAATAAAAATTTGCTGAGAATTTTTGTACTCACCCTCAGGCCATCCAAGATGTAGATGATTTTCTTCATCAGAACAGATTTGGAGAAATATAGCATTACATCACTTTCTCACCAATGGATCCTCTGTAGTGAATGGGTGCCGTCAGAGTCCAAACAGCTGATAAAAATCTCACAATAATCCAAAAGTAATCCTCACCACTCCAGTCTATCAATTAACATCTTATGAAGCAAAAACTTTCCTTCATTTTTCTTTGTTTTTTTTATAACTGTACTGCCTTGATGGTTTGATGTTTTTTACTTAAGGAAAAAAAGAAAGATTCATGAAATGCTCTGAAATCCTGATCTGAAACAAATTAACCCACACCAAAAGTCCCGATCTGATTTAAATGATTTGTGATCCATGCTCTGAAGTTCCGATCTAAAGCAAAAGATTTGCGAACCCACTCTGAAGTTCCAATCTGAATCAAATTATTCACGATCCACGCTCTGAAGTTCCAATCTAAAGCAAAAGATTTGCGAACCCACTCTGAAGTTTCGATCTAAATCAAAGGATTCGCGATCCATGCTCTGAAGTTCCAATCTAAAGCAAAAGATTTGAAACCCGCTCTGAAGTTTCAATCTAAATCAAAGGATTCGCAATCCATGCTATGAAGTTCCAATCTAAAGCAAAAGAATTGTAAACCCGCTCTGAAGTTCTGATCTGAATCCAATGATTTGCGATGCATGTTCTGAAGTTCCAATCTAAAGCAAAAGATTCACAAACCGGCTACGAAGTTCCGATCTAAATTAAATGATTTGTGAACCATGCTCTGCAGCTCTGATTTGATTTAAAGCAGAAGATTCACAAACCCACTCCGAAGTTCCGATCTAAATCAAATATCTACAACCCATGCTCTGAAGTCCTGATCTGGGGTGCGTTTCCCAAAAGCATTGTTAGCTAACTATGGACATTAGTTCCATGGAACTCTATTGGTAACAACAGAACTTGTGCACCCCTGAATACTGATTTGTGAACCATAATTTCAGATCAGGACTCGGAGTGCAGATGTGAATCATTTGGCTTAGATCAGAACTTTGCATATTGTGAATAATTTGATTTAGATTGCGAATCATTTGATTTACATCATTCAATTCATGAAATGATTCACACTCTCGTTCCAATCTAAATCAAATGATTTTTAAAATTCGAAAATGATTTTTTTTTTAATTTGGTTTCTGCTAGTGATTCGCTTGAATGATCGAAGTCACAGGTTTGAATCAACCGGAGTGGTTCCAGCATAAATGACTCACTCAATTGATTCGGTTCATCTGATGTTTCTTAAATTGCATGAATTTTGCGTGAAAAGATACGTGACAAAATGAAACACTTATTTCGTGCATACATTGTCTTTTCAAGCACTTTTCAAGCACTTAAAGCCTTAAATTTCAAAAAGTTAAATTCACTTCAAGCTTTTTAAGCACCTTGTACGAACCGTGCAAATCCATCATTAATGCATTTTAACTCTAAACTGTGGCCAAAATATGAGTCCATAATCTATAATAACGCTTCCTTTAGTGAAAAAGTCCATCCCCTTTTGTCCTCTAACATTGAAATCCACCGACATATTTGTTTAGAACTCTTGTGGACTGTTTTTGCTTATAAACAGTGCTTGAATTATGCATATTTCTCCCCTGATTCAGACAAGATGACTTTTTCATTATAGATAGAGAACTTGTATTTTAGACAGAAGCAATTATTTCAATTTTAAAACATTTTAATGAATTATTTGTTTTTTTACAAACATGCAGCTTTTTGTTTTATAAGCTGTTAAATGGATGAAATGAAGTTGTGTGGATTACTTGTGGATTATCATGATGTTTTTATCAGATGTTTGGACTCTCATTCTGACGGCACCCATTCACTGCAGAGGACCCATTGGTGAGCAAGTGATGTAATGCTAAATTTCTCCAAATCTTTTCTGGTGAAGAAACAAACACATCTACATACTGGATGGCCTCAGGATTAGTACATTTTTAGCAAATTGGGTAAACTATTCCTTTAAAGGTACGGGTTCTCAGGAAAGAACAGTATTATTAAAAAGCATCACTTTTGCAAATCACATTTACAGTCTAAACTAATCTTACTGTTTCTATTTTGAAAAATAGGTAGCCTGTGGGATTGTGTTATTCGCTCACTGGTGGAGGACGATGAAGCAAGTCCAGCTGACTTAGATGAGCAGCACAAAGTGTCACGCATGCGACAAACGAGGGCTGCCATCACCTTCACCTCCCCCTCCACATGGCCTTGAGATCAGCAGGGTGATGTTTCCAGAGCTGACTACTCTGTATTAAACATGGATGCCGGCAAACACGTTGCAGTGAGGAGAGAGGGCTTGGTCCTCTGTCTTTCTGCAGGAAAAAAAAGAGTACGTATTAAATGTTAATAAACGACTGCAAAGACACAAGCCTGAAGGCATCTCCCTAGAGCAGAACGAGCAAAGCCAATTATGTCCGCCAACTCAACCTGCACCACCGGACCATCTTGGGAAATTACAATGACTTGACCCTTCGATTGTCATTTAACTTACACTTCCTTAATGGACTCATAAAATTTATCTTATCTGTTAATGGCCTATTAGTGCCATGAAATAGAAGCTCGAGGGAAAATGCGTCCGAAATGCACCAGGAAAAAATGTTGAAGTTTCTCCCATGGTTCAAAGTGAGACATTTATTCCAAACAGAAACACATTTTGTCGGTCACTGATCTTAAGACCACAATTCGGGTTTTTAACAACTAAATAATCACCAACGTACCCATAACGATAGTTTATGTGAGTCAGTGTGGACTAACATTAAGGAGAACCCAGGTTTGTGTCATGCAGTCTCTTCTGTTTTTTCCTAGAATACAAAAAGAATGAAAATAAGAGAATTATTATATGTGACCCTGGACCACAAAACCAGTCATAAGTAGCACTGATATATTTGTAGCAATAGTCAATACATTGTATGGGTCAAAATGATCAAATTTTCTTTTATGTCAAAAATCATGAGGATATTAAATAAAGATCATGTTCCATGAAGATATTTTGTAACAAATTTTTGATTAGTAATATGCATTGCTAAGAACTTCATTTGGACAACTTTAAAGGGAATTTTCTCAGTATTTAATTTTTTTTGCACCCTCAGATTCCAGATTTTCAAATAGTTGCAACTCGGCTAAAATTTAAAAAAAAAAAAAATTAAAAATTTAAAATTGACCCTTAAGACTGGTTTTGTGGTCCAGGGTCACATAATATGAATTAACTAAAATTATTATTATTAAAATAAAACAATGCACATGTAGGGCTTATATTTGCATGCTTACTGTTGCATTGAAATATTTGCAGTTCATCATATTCATCATATATATCTAACTATAATCTAACTACAATTACATAAATAATCTCAAATGGCAATTTTGTTTTGTATGTTTGCTTCAAAATCAGTAATTTCGGGTTGCAATAATCTGTTTTCCAAGATTCTGTTGGGACTGAATCATAATCTTTTAAAATGAAGCAGGATTTAGAGGATCTGGGAAGTGTAGCTTGCATCAGTATTGCTTTAATAAGTGTTACCTGGGGCAATCTAAACAAATAACCTTAAAAACAAGAGGATGGGGTTGGCGAGATGTGGCCACACTGAATGAATGATTTATAAAAGCTTACAAAAAAAAAAAAAAAAAACAGCAGAAGCCAGTCTTAACACTCTTCTGAAGTGCGCTCTACTTGCAGTGCAGTGCAGTGCAGCAATTGACTTGTCCCTCCCTAAACTCGCACCTGCGATTGCGACAAGACAATTTGAAGCTTCTGCGAGAAAATCCTCATATTACATTCAAGACCTTCTCAGCCCGACAGCCCTCCAGATGTCTGACGCTTCTCGTACGCTTACATTGACGCACACTTCTGCCCAACGCCGCGCCATGGCCCTGAGATTCAACCGAAAGACATCGTGCTCTTAAGCTTGTAAATTAGAGTGCTCTGGTTATGACAGTTTTCATCAGACGCGTCACACTAAATTGCATGTGAAATGTGCTTGATGGTCTTCACTTTGCTCCTGGTGGAGATTATTCCACCCCAGTGGATTCTCTCTCTCTCTCGATCAACCCTCCAGTGCCTCTCTCTTCTTTCACTCTCTCTATCTTTCTGCCAGTCTCTCCAGCTTTGCCTTTTTCTTTCTGACAGACGCCATTCTTTGCTCAAGGAAACAGGTGACCCGCTCTCTCATGGCTCTGCCAATCAAACAGTGGAAGATGTGACAGATTTTTTTTCCTGTAATCATTTTTTATCATTATTACATTATTCACAGCATTTTGACAAGCACTGTAGATCAACCTAACTCTTTAGATGTACAAATAGCTGATAGTGTAATATAAAAAAGCCACACACACTGTGCTTATAGTATGAAAGATGCAGAACTAATGGTTCTAAAGGATGCAGTTTAAAGGGATAATTCAGGCAAAAATGAAAATTCTGTCTTTATTTGCTAACCCTCATGTCGTTCAGAAACCTGTAAGATCTTCGTTTATCTTCAGAACACAAAATCAGATATTTCTAATGAAATCCAACAGCTTTCTGACCCTGCATAGACAGCAATGCAACTGACACGTTCAAGGCCTAGAAAGGTAGAAAGGACATTGTTAAAATAATTAAAAATGATTTTTTTAGAATTTATGCGCTTCTTGGCATTTCCATCCAGCGTTTTTTGTGATATTCCAAAATGTGACGAACAAAGTCATTATTTTTGTTTTCTTTGCACACAAAAAGTATTTTCATAGCTTCATAAAGTTAAAGGGGTCATCAGATGCCCATTTTCCACAAGTTGATATGATACTTTAGGGTCTTCATAAAAAAACTCTATAATATACTTTGGTAAAAATTCTCAATGGTTGTGTAAAACAACACCCTTTTTACCTTGCCAAAATCAGCTCTGCAAAAATCATCCCATTCTGGTCGAGGCTGTTTTAAATGCAAATGAGCTCTGCTCGCCCCGCCCCTCTCTTCTCTCTGTGGAGTGACGAGCCTGTTTACTTTAGCCGCGTTTAGCCGCTAAACTTACTAACTAGCACATTATTAGGAAAGACGATCGCAAAGATTCATAAAAAAACCCTTATACTCACTTCTGCTGTAAGTGAACCTGGATCACGAATGTTTTGCACAAACATAGACGGATATATGTAGATCAGGAGGCGCATTCCCTTCACAAACAAATGTAATCCACTGCATCTACAGCGGCTCAGATGTCGGGAGTAAATGACGACCACTATGTTCATTATTACATCCAGCAACACAACACCTCAATCGCTCAATTCTTGTCTAACTTACATCCCTGATCTGGCATCAAAACATGGAGGTTGGACTGTTACAACTGATCTGAGGTAAGAGCTCATGTCAATCAACTATCATGGGAGCGGCCTCTGTCGGTGTGACGCAACAACGACAGGCATCTGAGAATGGCTCGATTTGAAAAAGGGGATATTATTTTTACAGATTAATAAAAAAACACTGCATGGATTTTTACCATTGAACATTCATGTTCAAACAGCATGTAAAAGTGAACTTATCATCCGCTGACCCCTTTAAGGACTCTTTTAAAGATGTCCTTACTACCTTTCTGGGCCTCGAACGTTTCAGTTGCGTTGCTGTCTATGCAACATTAGAAACCTCACAGATTTCATCAAAAATATCTTAATTTGTGTTCTGAAAATGAACGAAGGTCTTGACATGAGGGTGTGTAATTAATGACAGAATTTTCATCTTTAATGTGTCTGCATGACCTTCACTAGTGCACTGAAATATTTAAACTGGATAAACCAAGGACACCGTTTTGGGTGCATCTTTGACGTCAGTGATTGTTTGACTTGAATTAGTAACAAATGCCACGGCAAGGCTGAGAAATGCATTGCTCAATGCTCTGCTGGCACATATCTGATGCAAGCCTTTCTTTGATGTGCATATTAGAGACCATGGGAGCAATGTTTCACAGACAGATTCGAGAAAAACGGGATCCTAGCGAGCAGATGTGTTCTCACATTCCTAGTGGGAATCAAGCAAGACTCCTCCCATGAAATTTAAGCAGGCTTTCCCATAATATACAATTTATAGTAACTTTAACATGTTTTATAGTCTTCGCTGGAGACGTGAAGGTGTAATTAACTAATTAGCTGGTAGCTGCTCTGTGCACACCCCGCCTCGTAAACCAACGAGATTGCTCTTTTAATTGAAAATAAACAATAAATGGCAGCTGCTGGTTTTAAAGAGACTCTCGGATGTTTAGTTTAGAAGATTTGAATGCAGCGTGAGGAGTAGTGGGACGATGCTGCAGTCTATTCAATGTAGGATGATACCTTTGACTTCCGAACATTAAGGCTTTTTATTGTCTGACGCTCAGAAGATGATGCATAAAGACACGCAAACGTTACTGTTGGCTCTGCAGGTGTTCAGTCATCGACAAAAGAAGTCTCCTGGCAACCAAATTGCTATGCACGTGTACGATTATCAACAAAGAGCTTCATTTACTGTGTGACTCCGCAAACGTTTGCTAAACAGATTTTGTTGTCATGTCACTCGCGTTTCGTTTGCCTAGAAGTGAATGTTTATCATTAGCTGCGTACATCTCTCTGGGTACAGCCTTATTTGCATGTATTTTTCAGCCTCTCCCTTTTGTTTCTTGGCCGGTACAACTGTTCTAACACTATTTTAATGAAACTCGGTGAAAGTCTAGTAAACTAAATGGAGCCATCTGGGTGTTTGAAATAATTTTTAATAACAATCACTCAAACACTGTTTTGGGGTAACACTAAAGCGGCTCTCATATGGTACAAGTGCCTCTGGGCTTATTGGATTTCTGTTTTCTGTAATTGGCACAGTCTTTTGGTTGCAACTCACATAAAGGCATATCATATAGGCATATCAGTGCTTTTGGTATGAGGTTTGTAACCAATCTCTCCAATGACACGAAGTCATATATACTGTTAAAACATATTTGTACAAATGTGATTTGTGCAATTAAATACATGTTTCACATCATTTCTTACTTTCAGAGTACACGCACCATGCTAAGGCCAATTGTAGTTTGATTAACTTGTATAGATGCTGGAGGAAGCCAAGTCACTTAAAAAACACATCACTTAAAAAACAAAAGCTGCATTTTCCAAAAGCATCAAATGCCAAAGTAGATAATAGAAACAACTGGCACCAAAAGTCTTAATCTACTTAAGATAACAATGCTTTTGAGGAAACACAACCTGGACTTGTACAGTTTCAGACTAAAGTAGTCGCATTCAATAAAGAAAAAAAAGCATCTGCTGAACTTTTGATGTGCATATACTGTAAATGCACTTACTTCCAAAGCAGGGCTAAAATAAAATAAAATAAAATAAAACATTGGCATAAAATATTAAAAAAAATTAAACTTATTTTATTTCAGCTAGTTCTATTTCTCATTTTCATAGTTTCATTGAACTAAAACATAAATAAAAATTAAAACTATATAAACAAAAAAACAACAATAAAATTATCAAAAACAATTACTAAACCTTAAATTAGAATTAAAATGAAAACAAAAAATAAAAAAGCTAATTAAAAATATAAATAAAAACTATAATACTCAAACTTAATGATACTAAAATAACATAAAAAATATCTAAAACAGTATTACAATAATAATAATAATAATAATAAAAACACTACTTGAAATAAAATGAATATTGACATGAAATATAAAAAAGTAACTTATTTTATTTCAGCTAGTTCTATTTCCCATTTTCAGTTTAACCATATTAAAACAGAAATTAAAATTAAAACTATATAGACATTAAAAAAAACTGTAAAAACAAAAATAAATACTAAACCTTTAACTAAAATTAAATTGAGAACAAAATATAAGAATAAAAATGAAAAAAATATAAATAAAAAATATAATCCTCAATCTTAATGATACTAAAATAACAATAAAACACGAAAACAGTATAATAATAATAGTAATAATAAAAACTTGAAAATGCTGCTTGAAATAAAATAAATATTGACATAAAATATAAAACAAAAATTAAACATTTTACTTCACTTGGTTCTATTTCTAATTTTCTTATAGTTTAACTTAAGTAAAACTGAAATAAAAATTAAAACTATACAGACAAAAAACAATAAAAAGAACAAAAACAATTACTTAACCTTTTACTAAAATTAAAATGAAAAAAAAAAGAAATTTAAACCCATTAAAAATATAAATAAAAACTATAATACTCAATCTAATAAAATAACATTTCTAAAACTAAAATAATAAAATAAACGTTGACATAAAATATAAAAATAATCAATAGAAAGCTTATTTATTCAGCTTTTGGATGATGTATTAATCTAAATTTTAAAAAATTGACTCTTATGACTGGTTTTGTGGTCCAGGGTCACATATAGACATAAAACAACAAACTTGTACTGTATACTTGCCTGTCCATCATTTACATTTTCTTTTATTTCTTTAAAATAAGCTACTGAACACTGAATTAATGCAGTTAAACTTACTGGTTCATTCTAACTTTTTATAGCAGCTCATGTAGAAGACTACATAAATATCATTCCCTTGAATGGACACTGGACATAGTTCATTATTAAAACTTCATGCATAGGTCTTTCCCATGATTCACTTGGCTGGGCTTGCGAAAATGGCTTGTAGAGATGTAGAGACTCTCTCAGTGATCTACTTTATGAATAAGCCTGTATATTATCCGAATGATTCCGGCTAAAGGGGACGTGATTATTGAAGTATAGGAGCTTAGAGTTCAGCGAAACCTATTTCCTGAACAGATGAACAGACCGCTCCATTTTTTTTGGTGAGCGTTCAGGCTCGGCTGATTTGGTATACTCCCGTGCACTTTCTCAAACGGATGGCGCACAGAAACGCATCATCAAATCATCAAGCCTGCAGATTGGGGAAGTGCACGTTAATTTCCGTGAATAAATCATTCATGACGACTTACGTGAGCTTTTGACCTCTGGTGTGTGAGAACATGTGGCAGGAGTTCTTCAGCAGGCAGCACAATCCACCTCAGAGACACGCACAACAAAGCCGTGCATGATGGGCAGGAGCTGTCAGTTTCCTCCATTCTGAAAAAAGAAGAAAGAAATCTGCAGATCTTTTTATGAGCATAAGCTATTTGTGCTGTAGGAGCCAAGTTGTCAGAGCTGTTCTACATAATGCCTGTAATTTTCTTCTTTAACAGCCCATAAACAGCCGAATCAATCTCAATTAGCAGCGCTGAATCTTTTATTAGTTGGCACTGTCCATGAACAGGCTACAAAATTAGGTCAGAAACTCCTAAAGTATTGGTTTTATTTCAGCAAACAATCAATTGAAAGTGTCGCCTTTAGAAAATCTTCATTCTTAGGAAGTCAGACTAAAAATTATTATTTTTTAATAATAAAATAGTTGTACTTACTACAGATTAACATAATACAAATTAAATAATTTATTTTGAAATATTATAATGTATATTATTTGGAAAATAATAAATAAATAAAATAGTTCTATCTACTACAAATTAACATAATACAAATGTAATAATTTATTTATTGGTTTATAGGTTTATTTAAAAAAATAATAAATGAATAAATAAATAAAATAGTTATGTTTACTACAAATGAACATAATACAAATTTAATTGATTTCAAAATATTATAATTTATATTATTATTTGGTTTATGGGTTTATTTTTTAAAATAATAAATAAATAAATAAAATAGTTATATTTACTACAAATTAACATAATACAAATGTAATAATTTATTTAAAAATATTATAAGCTATATTATTATTTGGTGTATGGGTTTATTTTTAAAAATAATAAATAAAATAAAATAGTTATATTTACTACAAATGAACATAATACAAATTTAATAATTTATTTTTAAAATATTATCATTTATATTATTATTTGGTTTATGGGTTTATTTTTAAAAATAATAAATAAATAAAATAGTTCTATTTACTACAAATGAACATACTAACATTTAATAATTTATTATAAAATATTATAATTTATATTATTTGGTGTATGGGTTTATGTTTAAAAATAATTAATTAATAAAAAAAGTTCTATTTACTAAAAATTAACATAAATTTAATAATTTATTTTAAAATATTCTAATTTATATTATTAGTTGGTTTATAGGTTTATTTTTAAAAATAATACAATAAAATAGTTCTAATTACTACAAATTAACATAATACAAATTTGATAATTTATTTTAAAATAATATAATTTATATTATTATTTGGTTTAAGTCCCTTACAATAAAAGAAAGTATAATAAAATCCTCATTAAAAACACATGGGACTGTACAGTTTAGCATATTCACAGAACAAGTCAGTTACACTGAGGAAGGATTCTTTAACTATCTTCTTAGTGAAGAAAATCTCCACATCCTGAAGTCTTCAACACCTCATTCTCAGGCTTAACACTCGAGAACTGAACTTAATGACTGCAAAGCAGGAATATGTGAGACTGTGTGAATCGTTAGAAATTGAGTGAAAGATCCCTGTGAAAACCGACATTAAAAAGGCTCTGGATAATCTTTGCATACTGTGGTACGCTTAAATAAAGGTTCCTGGATCTTTGCAGCACCTTACTTACATTTCTTCTTATCAGGAACCATATTTGCAATTTTGGGTTCTCGAGTTGCTCAGGTGTTGTTCTTTCATAGTTGAGGATGAATATTTCATTTATATATGAACTTCATCTCAGATGGGTCTCCTATAGAAGTCAGTTTCCGCCTCTGAATAAAAAATTTAAAAAAAAAAAAAGGTCATTGCTTTTTGTCTCACAATTCTTTTTTTTTCCAGAATTGTGTGATGCAAAGTTGCAATTCTGACTTTTTTGTTCTCAGAATTGTGAGATCTGAACCCACAATTGCATGTATATAAAGTCAGAATTGTGAGTTCTGACTTTATTTCTCAGAATTGCGACTAATTTAGCAAAAAAAAGTCAGAATTGTGAGACAAAGTCACAATAACCTTATTTTATTTTGGAAACAGGTTTCCAAACCTCGCAATTAACAAGACTTAGGAGTCAAGAATTTGGTAAAATGAATATGGATATTGCAACTCCGATCAATTGGTATTGGAATAATTTGATTAGAAATGTTTGAGTTCATACTGAGATCTCTTACTTTTGTTTGCAAGTATCTTGGTAAATCTGCGGAGTTGTATGATCTCTTCTGAAACTCGCAGGAGTCTTAACTTGCCTTAACTCATTCTCCATTTACATTTCTAGAAGAAACAACTGAAGACATTAAACGCTGTTTCATAAAAGAAAGTAAAACAGGGTCAGAACAACATGAGGGTGAGTAAATGATGATAATTTTCTTCTTTTTTTCATGCACTTGTCAATTTCAAGATTTTGGGCCATTTCATATTATAAATAGCCCAGAATATTGGGCTTTTCATACTATTTTTCAGACTAGTGGAAAGAAAATGCAAGATTCAGTTTTAAGTGTTTATTTTATTGCATTCAATCTATTTGGATCTGTAGATTACAATACATACTGTACCTTTAAGTGTCATTTTCTCATGCGCTAAGTGATATATTTGTTTGTTAATATGTCATTTGCCCGATTTTATACAAAATTTATTCCTAAAAAAATGATAAAAATGCATTTTCTGGCTGTAGAGTATTTTCTGATTTATGAAATGATAAAGAGAAATATCCAAAATCCCTTCTGCAAAAACCTTTGACTCTAATATGTCAACAAGAAGTATTCTAAACCTGGCTTTATCCAATGATTATTAATTTTATGCAAATGAGTGCATAGTTAATTAGACAGTGCCTCATTTGCATATTTTAACATTTAAAACTTCCAATACAAAAATGTCTGCAATTCTTAATGTAATCAGTCAACTAGTGAAATATTGCGATATCTATTAGTTAAAAAATCTTACCCTTTTCACCTCAGGTGTCTTGCCTTGAAGCACCAACACACTGATGCTTTTCTAAAGAAACAAAGAAATCACAAGTTGTTAGTTAGATGCTGAATTACAATTTCCTGATTATTTACTCACCCCCATGTCAGCCAAGATGTTCATGTCTTTCTGTCTTCAGTCGAACAGAAATGAAGGTTTTTGAGGAAAACATTCCAGGATTTTTCTCCATATATGAAATGGTCCAAAATTGGTCCAAATTGCAGTTTCAGTGCAGCTTCAAAGAGCTCTACACGATCCCAGTCGAGGAATAAGGGTCTTATCTAGCAAAACCATTAGTCATTTTCTAAAAAACTGAAACATTTATACATTTTTTAACCACAAATGCATCGTTAATCACACTGGAAAGGTCACATGTGGTTAGTTCTTCGTCTACACTGTAAAAAACAAAACAAAACAAAAAAAACACAATTTGTTGAGTGAACTTAAAATAATTTGTTACCCTGCTGCCTTAAAATTTTAAGTTCAGTCAACTCAAATAAGTTTAGCCAACTTGAAATGTTAAGTTATACTAAGTGACAAATTAGATATTTGAGTTGACTAAACAAAAATTTTGGTTTAAATTTTAAGTTGAATGAACTCAAATATCTAAGTTGTCACTTAGTACAACTTAACATTTGTGAAGTTGACTAAACTTTTTTGAGTTGACTGAGCTTAAAATTTTAAGGCAGGAGGGTAACAAATTATTTTAAAGGAGAAATCCACTTCAGAACAAAAATTTACAGATAATGTACTCACCCCCTTGTCATCCAAGATGTTCATGTCTTTCTTTCTTCAGTCGTAAAGAAATTATGGTTTTTGAGGAAAACATTTCAGGATTTTTCTCCATATAATGGACTGATATGGTGCCCTTAGTTTGAACTTCCAAAATGCAGTTTAAATGCAGCTTCAAACCATCACAAATGCGGTTGTAAACAATCCCAACCGAGGAAGAAGGGTCTTATCTAGCAAAACAATTGGTTATTTTCATAAAAATAATAAAATTTAAATACTTTTTAATCTCAAACGCTCGTCTTGCCTTTCTCTACCTGAACTCTGTGTATTCTGACTCAAGACAGTTAGGGTATGTTGAAAAACTCCAATCGTATTTTCTCCCTCAACTTCAAAAATCATTTCAAAATCATCCTACATCGCTGCAGAAGTACTGACCCAGTCTATCCAAAGTGAACATGCAAAGAAGATCAAACACCCTTAACAAAAAAGGTAAAACAGTGATATAGGATTATTTTGAAGTTGAGGGAGAACGTGAGATGTGAGTTTTTCAACATACCCTAACTGTCACCCGGAAAAAAACCCGGAGTTCAGAGAGAGTAAAACAAGATGAGCGTTTGAGATTAAAAAGTATATACATTGTATTATTTTTCTGAAAATAACCGATCATTTCAGTAGACCCTTCTTCCTCGGCTGGGATCATTTACAACCACATTTGGGATCATTTGGAGCATTTAAACTGCATTTTGGAAGTTCAACTTCGGGGCACCATATCAGTCCATTATATGGAGTAAAATGCTGAAATATTTTCCTCAAAAAACATAAATCTTTACGACTGAAGAAAGAAAGACATGAACATCTTGGATGACAAGGGGGTGAGTACATTATCTGTAAATCTTTGTTCTGGAAGTGGACTTTCCAATGTGACTACTTAATGCTTGAAGTCCAGCTAGTGCAAGACACATCTTGAAATGTGAAAAGTGACAACTTAGATATTTGAGTTCATTCAACTTAAAATTTTAAGCCAGCTGGTTTAACAAACCAAATTTTTTGTTTAGTCAACTCAAATATCTAATTTGTCACTTAGTACAACTTAACATTTCAAGTTGACTAAACTTATTTGAGTTGACTGAACTTAACATTTTAAGGCAGCAGGGTAACAAATTATTTTAAAGGAACCGTATGCAAGAAATTTATTTCAGTTAATCATAAAATGGCCCTGACATGTCACTAGACATTAAGAAATCATGTTCATTTCAAATACTTATATCACTGACAACAGTGGTCCGGCCAGGATGTTGTCATTTAAAAGTGAAAGTTGCAGCCCTCAACTGATGTTGATGTTGTCATGTTGTGTTTTGGTCTGAGGCGCCACCCTCCAGCTATCTACCAATCACGAAGTCAGTAGAGTTTCGTCATCCGGGTTGCCAGCTCTGCTCTAGTTACAGCTGCAGCTACGAACGTGTCGGATAAAACATGTATAAAGTTACGAAACCTAAAAGACCTCGTTATGAATCCGAAGTACGTCGTGACAAAGTCCGAAATAAAACAAGGATTTGTATAGGAGATGCCTTTGACAGATGGAGACGGCTGAAAACGGAGAAGAATTTTAAGACAGATGCCAACGTTGCTAATTTTCTCCTGGACAGGTAAGATTCATCTATGTTCTGTACACAGTGGATTTTCCACGGTCGCCCGTGCTAAATGCGTTCATAAAAAGCTTTATATCGCACCACTAGCACGGTATGAAAACAATCTATGTTCCGACTGAAATGTGGTATTACAGTACATCTTTACGAAATATTTGGCTAATCGCCTTTAGTAAATTTTTGCGACACATAATTACTTCGCAAAACATCTCTCGTGAAGCATAAACATAAGTAACAGAAGAAAAAAAAACTTATTGTGTAGGACTCGTCACTTGCCATTGGAAGCTCCTTGTAGCAGCCTACGTTCCTGCGGAATCCTGCAGCTTAGCTGGCAACCTCGAGTCAGGGGGGAGGGGGAGGGGATAAGCCGTTCTACAGTATTTTGAAAGTGATTGCAGTACCAGTTTTGGCCACAATCCTACATACGGTTCCTTTAAGTTCACTCAACAAATAGTTTTTTTACGGTGTAGATGAAGAACTAACCACGTGACCTTTCCAATGTGATTAACGACGCATTTGTGGTTAAAAAAAAATATAAAAATGTTTCAGTTCTTTAGAAAATGATAGATCGTTTTGCTAGACCCTTATTCCTCAGCTAGGATCGTGTAGAGCCCTTTGAAGCTGCAATGAAACTGCAATTTGAAGCTTCGACCTACTATGTGGAAAAAAATCCTGGCATGTTTTCCTCAAAAAACGTACTTTCTTTTCGACTGAAGAAAGAATGGAATCTTGAATGACATGGGGGTGAGTAAATTATCAGGAAATTTTAATTCTGGACTCAAACTAATCCTTCAGGCTATGACAGATTTTGGATTCTAATTGGAATGTTTGTGGATTCTGTCAGCGGGGCGTTTCTTCTCTGTAGGGTGCGAGAGGCAGGTGGGATGGGGGAGGTTGGGTGTGATGGTTTGGTCATGTATCCTTGCAAATTTCTCCACTCAGTGTCAGTGGGCTGTAAACGATGCCAGCACGCATTTCATCCCATAAATATTTATCGAATGGAGCGAGGGAGAAATCGAAAGGGGGGGAAAAGTAAAAAGAAAGAGATGAAGTGATGAGGATTCTGCTGGAAGAGTCCTAGAGAGTGAACGCTGTTAGTTTGTCATGCTCGGGTGGGCCGGGTCCCTGTAATTACTGTGTACGCTCAGCGGCGCTCTGAGAGAGATGAACCGGCCACAGCCAGATGGCTGCAGACATCAGGGGGCCGCGGAATTCCACACGCTCTTCTCTCACACATGGTCCGGCATTATCCAAAACAAATTGGACTGGGCATTATGGTGTCAATTAGGAAACCAAACACTAGACGTTCTTCTAAAGATCATCATGGCCAATATTGTTTTAGTTGAGCTTTTCCCACCAGTTCTGCGGACAATAAGGACTCAAAGCACAGACCAATCTTGATCAACACAGATGCAGATGGGCTCTGAATGGGTACAGATAGTCAGAACTCTTAAATGATTTGTCTGGAATAACAGCGAGCGCTGAGTCAGTCTCTGGGGTTCAGCGAAATAAGCACACATTCTATTTATAAAGAGGTAAACACTCTACACATCCAACAGCCGCGACGGAGCTCAGACAGTAACAGCTTCACGTCAAATTAATTGAGCTGGTACACTGAGACGCATTGTGGGTGGTGGACTATGTTTGCATCAGCTGCAGCTCATGTCTACATGCCTAAATGCTTAGAGTATAAAGACACACTTAAAAATAAAACAATAATAAACGCATTACTTTAAAATGATGAGAAAGTTGATTTAAGTGAAATATATATGAACACACACACACACACACACACACACGCAAACATTCATGATTTATTTTAAATATTAAAAATATTATATTATAATTAAATGGAAAAATGTAATATACAAATAAATGTGCACAACATAAAATGATATATTTATACATGTTTTATATTTGCAATATGTGTGTGTGTGTGTATGATTTATTATAAATATTAAAATTATTATAATATTATAAATAAATGGAAAAAATTATATTAAATAAATGTACTTAAAACAGAAATACTGTATTATACCAATACTTAACAGTACATAATTATATTAAATTATTTAATTATTATTTCATATATTATGTTCAATATTTGATTTACTATACAAGGTATTTGTGACAATTTGTTAGTTTTATATTTAAATATGTTAATAGTTTTATATTTAAATATGTTCATTTCATTTGCATTTTAATTTTTCATTGTGCATTCCAATTAATCTCAATCAAACTGCAGTTGGGTTATTTTAATTAAGTAAAAAATAACTTTAAAAATACAGCTAACTGACACAATAAAAACATGATAACAAACATGATTTTTGAAAATTGTTATCTGTTCTCTTTTTTGCAAATAAACTCATCATAAATATACACACGTGATTTATTTTAAATATTAACAATATAATATTCTTAATTATAAGTATTTGGGGAAAAAAAATCATTTAAATGTTATATATTATGCTCATATACACATATAACATTCTTGATTTATTTTAAATATTAAATAATATTGTATTATTATAATTAATAATAATAATAATGTTTATTATTTAAAACAAATACAACATATTCTTGAATTATTTTAAATATTAAAAAATATTATATTATTATAATTAATTATAATAATAATAATTTTTAATACTTAAACGCACAAACATATTCTTGATTTATTTTAAATAATTAAAATATTATATTATTATAATTAAGTTTAATAATAATTTTTAATATTTAAATAAACACACAAACATATATTCTTGATTTATTTAAAATATTAAAATACTTTATTATACTAATACTTTGTACATTTATTACTAAATTATATAAAAATGTAATGTTTTGTTAACATTAAATGTTTTGTTAAATATTACTAAACACACATTTAACATCCTAAGATTTACCACTACTGTTTCTAAATACTTTCAGTTTATTGGTTATAATGGTAAATAGAAATTTAAAAATGCAATACATTTTTAATTTTAATTAAAACATTTAAACATTTTAGAACTTTTTTCTAAAAAAAATTAATTTGATGTGTTATACAGTAACCTCAAAGAGATAGAGCCATTAAAATGGAAAAAGACCAAAAATTATTCAACTAGTTATGTGCAAAGCCTTTTTTTTTTAATCAATAAAACAACAATCTTGGCCTTGGCTGCACTTTTTGTCTTTTTGAGTCTTTTTATAATGGAAGCTCTAACTACATAAAAGAAACCAAACGAATAAACCCACTTGTTTTGTTTTGCATTTGTTTCAGGGAATAATACTGCACCTCCTGCACAATAAAATATAAAGTCGTATATTGCATTTTATATAATTTTTTTTTAATATACTTTTTTATACTTTAGCTGCATGAATGGATGCATAAGTTTTGAATTTTCAATTACAAGCATCTCTTTTTTTAATTTTGGCTTCCCAGATCTCAGATCAGACATCGATGAATCATACTGGTGCAAATGATCTTGTTCTCAGCGCTTTCAATGTAGTTCACCTCCTGTGAGAGCTTTTATTTTTTAAATGAATTTTAACCGACTACAGTATGCAAAGCAGTGCACAGTTCTGAATTCCCGCTGCTAGGTTGAGTTTAGGTGGGTAAGGTCCGTCTCTCTCTAACAGCGCTTGTTAAAATCAAACCTTCACTAAAGAAAGCTCAGCTGGCTCTGAGAGATAAAAGAGAACGACACTGAAGTCCCAGCATTCCTCCTGCTGAGGAGCAGTTACCCACACCAGCTCCTCTCTCTATCTTCAAAGGTTCAGCCCTTAACAAACAGCAAATGTGACGCTCGGGACACTCGTCCATCAGCATCCCACTTCATTAATGAGCTTCCCGAATTTGGCCTCTTGCTCCCAAAACTCCCTTAGTCAAACAATCCAGCACGAGCGATGCTGTTATGAAGATGTTTTGTGCTCTTATCGCTATTGTCATATTTAAAGGGATTTGTGCTCTTTACCTGACAGGATTAAGGATTATGATACATTAAAATGTATCCCTATACACAAGCTGATAGTGGGATTTCGTCTCTGTGAAACACCTCCACTTTGGTTATTGGATTCAAAGGACGCTGTTTAACACGCCGGTGTCGAATGGGGGTAAACATGACTCTCCCATCAAACGCAAACAGAGCACAGAGGAAGAAGCGTTTTTTTTTTTCCATTCAATACAGCAAGAAGCTCGTTTTGGCCACAAAATAAAAAATAAAAAAAGGTAATTGCAACTCTTGCAATTCTGAGATATAAACTTCATAAAGTCAGAATTGTGAAGTATGAAGTATAAAATATAAAATATAAATATAAAGTCAGAATTGCAAAATATATAATTCTGACTTTTTTCCCTTGCAATTGTGAGAAAATCCAGTTCTGAGGGGAAAAAAAGGCTGATATTTTTTCAGAATTATGTTATAAAGTCAGAAATGTGAGATATAAAATCATAATTCTGAAATAATGTCAAGCTTAAATTTCACAATTTTATTTATCTTTCTTGATTCAAGATAATTTATCAGGAGCATTTGTGCTGTAATTTTTATGACAGAAAATAATTCACTCCTAAAATAAAATATAATAAAATAAAAATATTTATGAAAGAAAATAATTCGCTCCTCCCTCGGCTAAAAAATAATAAAATAAAATAAAATAAGAGATGTTATAACACTGTCCAACAGGTCCAATTTCCAGAAATTAAGTAAAAAAAAAAAATTGCAATTTGTAATTTGTAATTGTTAATATAAATAATATAAGTAATTGCAAAAACAAAACAAAAAAAATTAAATTAAATTAAATTAAATAAATACAATTAAATAAAACAAAAAAAATTAAATTCAATAAAAATAAACACTTTTACATTATAGCCACAAAACTTATAGTATATATACACAGATTGGACCCAGTCAAATTACAATAAATACTTGAACACATTAATATAATGACATTTAGACATTTGTTACGGTCCAAACAGTACACTTTAAATTTAATTGATTACATAATTAAATTGCATGCAAGTAAAATAATTTAAATACATTTGATAATATATTAACCGCATACTTGTTTATACACATACATATATGTGTGTATATTTATACGTATATATAAACACACACACACACACACACATATGTATGTGTGTGTGTGTGTGCGTTTGGTATATATATGGGCCATTCTACAGAACTGGTTCAAAGTAAAAGTTGCAAACGTCTTGAAAAAAAATATGCATGCAAATTGTATAATATCCAAGGCACAAATTTCTAGTAATTGTGCAGTTAATTCTCATATTGTAAACACAGTCTTTTATTTTAGATCGCAATTAATTGATTTGACGTCCCTTACACACACACACTTCACCTTCACTGTCAAGTGTCAAATTCAGTAAATCGTGTAATTTACAAGATACTAGAAAGACATTTACATGTTCAACGTTTACATGGCGCAAAGTCCAATTTCTGGAAATTAAGTCGGTAATATAGAAAAAACAGAACAATTCGAGTTCTTGTCTGTTACTGTAACCACAAAAACCCTTTTGAAAATGATTCTTTGGTAATAAACATTAGTGCACAAATGCTGCTGATAGAGCTTAATATCTCACATTAGAGCTGCTGCTGCGATTAAATCAGGTAAACTATAGCTTGTATCAGCGCTTTTCTCTCTCAGTCCTGCCCAGCTCATGCAGTGAAACCCCTCCTCCTTCCCATCAGGTACTGCTTCAACCCCCCTCTTCAGGTACGCTCCGGAATGCCAATTTATTGTCCCCGTGCCATACTGCGATTGTACAAATTCATTCTGCTTCCAATTAATTAGGAAGAAAGAATACTGGAGCGAAAAGCGACTCCTGAGCACGGGATTAATTGAAGTCAGCCACTGACACGCGGCATTTCTCAAAATAACTCGCAATGTCACATTCTGATGAGTAAAATAATTGGATGTAAGGACTCGAGGTAAACAAACGGAGGAATGGATATCACAACATTTCCATGGAAACTACATGACAAAAGCAGGACAGGTTGCCAAAACAGAGTGTCGCGAAGCCGGTTTCCGCTCTAAGGCTTTTATGTCCGCCATCATCAAGCTAATTGCTGTATCTGTGAGCTAATGTTCCCATTCAGACGTCCCTATAATGGCCCTTCACTGTGGCAGGCCGGAAAAGAGCGATTTGCAAAGACATCATTAGAGACAGGAAGGATACTTCATGACCTTTGTTGTTTGATACCTTCAAGGCCACTTCATATCATCTCTAATGTATTCTATAAAGATATATATTCATAAAACCAACAAATGTCATTGGAATCGGCTGATATGTTGTGTTTAACAGCATTTTGTGGAGCAGTTTTAACAGTCTTGGAATAAAGTGGCTGACTGCTTTCTTAAAAGATTAATTTCAAAGCTAGAATTTTATGTATCCAGAACACGATTTTTACAATTTTCACACTTGAAATGACTTAAAAATGACACGATACAAAATATTCTGTTCATATTTACCTTGACTGCTCTTCGTTTTCTTCAAACATGTTTCATCTAAAAAAGTAAAATTTAAAAAAAGAAAAAGCTAAGTTAAAAAAATGTAAACCATGTTTACATTTCAGAATCATTAGGGCAATCATTTATTTCATTTTTAAATCTGACATCTTCAGTACCAGGACGCTACAGTGCATTTGCGACTGAAAACTACTGCGTGCGACTATGAAAAAATATTTAGGAGCAGTGCGACTGACCCGATCGGCATATTTGTGTTTGCGCTGAGGGGAGCTTTAAAGGTTTCTACGTGTTTATAGTTGAGTAATGTATCACAGACATATCTCGCGAATCCTTTCATAAACAAAGTGTAAAGAGTGTAAATAAGAGATTCATTGTGCAGTGTAGAAAGCTTCGTTGATTAACTATGTGAACTATGTGAGATCTAAGATGAGAACTAAGATGAGTGACAGCTTTTAATGATTGTTAAGGGAGTTTGTAAATGAGATATTGATTTAATACAACAGTTAAATAAACAAGAAGTTAATATTAAGTGACTTACATTGTCTGACTATAACACTATTGCCTGATTTTGCTCTATTTTGTCATCAAAAATAGTTTGAAACAAGTCTCAACTGAGCCGCTGCGCATCTCCATTCAAACACAGCATTTTTTGTTTATGAATTAACTTGCATTTTTAAACTAATCTAGTGAGTCAATTATTCAATTTCTCATTCATAAAGACGGTCAGTTGCTTTGAATGAATCAGCCGTTTGAACGGATCAAATGAATGAATGATTCAGTAGTTAAATCAGTGACTTGCCGCCACCTACTGGCAGTTTTAGTTTTATTTTTAAAGTATCTTTTCAGTTACTTAAATCATTTAATATTTCTATATTTAAACTTTTGCCACCTCTGAGCCACATTAAACATGAAAATACACCAACAAGCCACTTTTGTGTTCTTCTGTGCCATCTCTGTAGTACTAATTCATTTTAATAATACTAATTTCATTTGATTGGTAACTTATTCTTATTCTAATTGTTCTGATTCTGTTTTTAATTATAAATTTTGAAAAGCTAATAAAATATATGTTTTTACATTTATATTTTTATTAAAAAAAAGTGACATAAAAGATTACATACTTTTAATAAAGTTAGAAAAATGCTAATGCAAAAGTTAAAAAAAAAAATCTCCTGTAAATCACTTAAAGGAGTCAAACATGACCTCGTAATGGCAAGGCTAATTTTTGATCTGATTTTTAAAAAAATGATTGATTAGAAGGTGCTTCTGAAATTTTGAATGTGCTTCTAAATTTAAGTGCTCCTAAAAAAAAAAAAGTAAGCGTAGAGACCTGAGCACCCCTGAATCAAACAGATATTTGAATTTCCATATACTAAAAAAAAAATAAAAAAAAAATTAATAATCCACTTTTCTTCACTTCTTTTCTTTTAAATTTTTTAAACTAGTTCCTGCTCATTTGTCTGAAATGTGTCATTAAATTTGGAGTGAAAAATCCCTGAGATGGTCCTAAAAGAAATAAACCAATGTAATTGTTTTAATCGTTGGGATTTCCAAACTTTTTTTGTCTGCCAAACCCACTTTGATATAAAATATATAATTCTTTCTAGTGCAAGTTTTCCTTGATTGTTATTATTTTTAAATAATTAATGTTATTTTTCATTTCTATGATTTAATTATCTTTTCATCAATTATCTAGTTTGAGATTTGAGCAGACACATTTCAGACAGACACATGTCCCATCATGACTTTTTGTGACCCTGGTCCACAAAACCAGTCATAAGGGTCAGAGTTTGTTAGGATAGGACAATAATTGGCCGAGATTCAACTATTTGAAAATCTGAAATCCGAGGGTGCAAAAAAAAAAAAAAAAAATCAAAATATTGAGAAAATCACCTTTAAAGTTGTCCAAATGAAGTTCTTATCAATGCATATAATTAATCAAAAATTACATTTTGATATATTTACGATAGGAAATTTACTAAATATCCTAATGGAACACGATCTTTACTTAATATCCTAATGATTTTTGGCAATTAATCATTTTGAGCTATTACTACAAATATACCTGTGCTTCTTACGACTGGTTTTGTGGTCCAGAGTCACATTTGACCTGTATTTTATAAATGCAAAGTCCAAAACTCATAAAAATTGGTACACATGAACAACAGGACATTCTTAGGATGCATGAAAAATTTCATCAATTTCCAATGCTAGGGGGCGCTATAACTGAAGAAAACTCAAACTGTGTTATCCTAATTTAACTATAAGAACATTAGCAGGTTCTGATCTTACAAATATGGCATTTTGGTTTATTTTCTCCATCCTGATAACTGCCTTTCACTATATTACCTTGCGCATTCTGGAATGTTCTCCGGGCTCGCAACCTGGACTCCTCCTGGCGGCGTCGCTGCTCCAGTTGTTCGCCAACATATGGCGCACAGCGCGCTTCAGAAGGAAGTAAAACATCCACTCTTGGAAATGCAGCCTCACTAATCACCGATGCCTGGTCGGGGTTCTCAGCGGCTGGTAAAGTGGCAGGTCTGCGAGTGTTTTGTCTGATCAGAGGAGCATGAAATTGGTCCAACTGAAACAAAGTGGAGATTAATTGGGCGTGGCTACACAATATTGTTCCGCCAAGTTTTAATATCCTCATTTAGGGGCTTTTAGCCTTGCTGAGCTTCAGAACGCGTTCGATGCGCACACTTTAAAAAGACTAGATTCGGTTAAATGGCAAATGCTACGTACGGTATTAAGTATTTATGGCTTTGTTCTCTCGGTTCAACCTTCCCTCTGGAGTTCATTACAGTAACCACTTTATTACTTCCCGGTGACATCAGAAGTGCCCTTCTGCCGTTTAAAGTGCTCTTCTCTCTATGCATTCTGTCGTTCTTGAGAGCTTTTGGTTGCCATAGAAACGTGCCATGAAGTCAATTTTATCAATGTTTCTTTCATTCAGATTTTTTTTCCCTTTATTCAAACATGTTATGCTTTAACTAAAGAGCCTTTATCCCGAACTAACTGATCAAACAAGGTTATAGCTACTGTCAGTCAACTGTGGCCACAGAGTGTTCGGTTTATACAAGTTTGAAAGACTCTCTGGGAGATGATTATATTCATATATTCCATAAAATGAAAATCTGACAAAAATTGGTGGCCTTTATTGATGCAATGAGCCTGTCGTGTCCTCAAACCCTACTCGCGGCGAAAACCAGAGGAGGCCTGACTTTGCTTTTCAGTAATTTATTTTAAATCAGATTTCAACTTTCCCACAAGTACTTTTCAAGACTGTAAGTGGGTGGAGGGTTTGACTTGACCTGTGTGATATAGATGTATTTCATTAATTCGGTTATCAAACATTTAAAATTACCCCATGATTTACCCCATCCTAGTGTATATGACTTTCTTCTTTCAGACAAATACAATCGGAGTTATATTAAAGGAGAAGTCCACTTCCGAAACAAAGATTCACATATAATGTTCTCACCACCTTGTCATCCAAGATGTTCATGTCTTTCCTTGTTCAGTCATAAAGAAATAGTTTTTTGAGGAAAACATTTCAGCATTTTTCTCCATATAATGGACTGCTATGGTGCCCCGATTTTGAACTTCCAAAATGCAGTTTAAATGCGACTTCAAACGATCCCAAATGCGGTTGTACACAATCCCAGCCGAGAAAGAACAGTCTTATCTAGCATAACGATTGGTTATTTTCATAAAAATAATACAATTTATATACTTTTTAATGTCAAACGCTCATCTTGTCTTACTCTGCCTGGACTGTTTTTTTCTCATGACACTTAGGGTATGTTGAAAAACTCGCATCTCATGTTCTCCCCCAACTTCAAAATCAACTTCCATGTGTTCTTGCTTAATAATAAATTTTCATCTTTTGATTATTGCTGTTGCCTCTAGTGATTCTGTGTGTTTTTTAGTCCATTTTAAGTTCCAGTCCATTTTAAGCCAGCAATATAATAATTTTTAAACAATAGTTGACTTAAAAATAAAAAATAAATCTACCATGTTTGGTAATGTTTGTGTTCTGTCCAATATTTACCAAGCACTGGGTTGCCAAATAACCCAAGTTGGGTTGTTTTTAACCCAGCATTTTTTAGAGTGTAGCTTCCGCCAACTGTCGTATGTGCTTTCACAAGAAAGTGGTGTTCCAGTGGATGTCGTAGGACGTAGGCGTAGCATCAGCACCAGTGAGAATATACTAGTCTCACAAGAACCAAGTTTTGTTTACAGCAAAATGAAAAACCAGTCTCCTCTTGGCTTATATCAAAATTTGATAAAATCTTTCTTTACAAATCCAAATTTGTTTGTTTTGCTATCTCCACTGCGCTTCTGCGTTCGTAACTTATCACCAGCGTTTACGCTGTGCCTACATCCTACGTCATCCACTGGAATATGGAGTATTTTTATGATGGGTGAATGCACTTTATTGGACTTCAAAATCTCAGCACCCATTCACTGCCATTATAAAGCTTGGAAGAGCCAGGACATTTTTAATATAACTCTGATTGTATTTTTCTGAAAGAAGAAAGTCATAAATACCTAGGATGGCTGAAGGGTGAGTAAAAATTTCATTTTTGGGTGAACTATCCCTTTAAGAAAGATAAAACACGTTCTTTATATGTGCACAAGACACAACAGAATGGTTTCCACTGAAATATTAAGCAGCACAGCTGTTTTTAACAGTTCAAGAAACATTTCTTGAGCACCATATTACAATGATTTCTGAAGGATCATGTGACACTGAAGACTGGAGTAATGATGCTGAAAATTCAGCTTTGCATCACAGAAATAAATTGCATTTTAAAATATATTAGAATAGAAACCTTCTGTTTTGAACTGTAATAATATTTTACAATATGTGTTTTTACTGTGTTTTTGAAAAAATAAATGCCTTGGTAAGCAGAAGAGATATAAAGACTGCTAAAATATAATAATATTTTTTTTATTCACTATATTTCTTTCTTATTTTGAATACCAGAGCTGTTTGTTTTGTAAAAAGTCATTTTCATGCTAAACCACCCACATCATGTAATCATGAGTTTGTTTAATGACATTTTAAGAACAGTAAGTGCATTGCATTCAGAGTTTCCCATCATCCATCCTGTCAAGGAGGCGTTTTTCAGAGACGGGGTTAAACTCCGAAAAGCAGGTGGCCGTTCGTTCCCTGACCTGCCGCACCGCTGCACTGAAACTGCAGTCGTGACCTACTTAGTGGCAACTGGCAGTTTTCCAGCTCTCAAATTAGCATGTCAGATAGGATTATGCTCCTCTGACTGATCCACTGCTAATTAACACCAATAATGATTGAAGTATTTTAGAAGGAAGACAGAATGAAAATGCTTGTTTAGGACAACTCGTCCATATGGAGTTTAGATGCAACAAATCGCATCTACACACCCAGCATCTGTTGTTACCTTAAAGGGGACATATCATGAAAAACAAGCTTGTCGTCGCTCTTTTTAAAAGCAAATAAATAAGTATAATACTAATTAGAGAGCTAAACTGCACATTTTAATTCCTTCGATCCTTTAAGAAAGCACTTAACATGGAAACAGCTTGGCCAATTATAACAGATGTTATGTATAAAAGTCTTAAAGAAATAGTTCTCGTAAAAATGAAAAATCACTTACTCACCCTCAAGTCGCTCCAAGCCCGTATGACTTTGTTTTTCTTCTGCGGAACATAAAAGGAGATGGTTTAAACAAAGTTTATGCTGCTATTTTAGAACAAAAACTTATAACCATGCTGTCAAGCTGTAAAAGAATAGTTCACGGTTAAAATGAAAATGTATTCACCCTCAGGCCATCCAAGATGTAGATGAGTTTGGAGACAGATTTGGAGAAATGTAGCATTACATCACTTGCTCACCAACGAATCCTCTGCTGTGAATAGGTGCCGTCAGAATGAGAGTCCAAATAGCTGATAAAAACGTCATTCATCCATCAATTAATGTCTTATGAAGTGAAAAGCTGGATGTTTGTAAGAAACAAATCAATCATTATTACATTTTAAATTTAAACCGTTGCTTCCAGCAAAACAACGAGTGGCCAAAAGTAGTGGTTTAGCGTTAAAATGTCTTAATGATAAATTAGTTTATTACAAACATGCACCTTTTCACTTCATAAGATGTTTATTGATGGACTGGAGTGTTGTCGATTACTGTAATGTTTTATCATCTATTTGGACTCTCATTCTGACGGCACCCATTGACAGCAGAGGATCCACTGGTGAGCAAGTGATGTAATGCTACATTTCTTCAAATCTGTTGCGATGAAGAAACAAGCATTAAAGTCACATTTGGTTGCGAGACTTCAAAAAAAAACAAACTTGGTGTTTAATCAAGCATTTTTTAAGAAAAATATTATTTAAAGAAAGTCAAAGAACATAAGGGTGAGTAAACGCTGACAGATTTTTAGTCCTAAGTGTTGATAAATATCAGCCCAGTCAGTTACAATGAGCGGTGTAACTAGCAAATGATCATTAGTGAAGAAAATTTAAACAGATTTTTTTTAATTGCAGTCCCAGTTCATTTAGTGTAATACGCCGTGAGTGGAGGAGATGGTAATCAGGCTACATTGAAAAATTAGGCTGTCATCTCAGGGGGGAACTTGGACCATTTCTAATACTGCAAAGGGAAAAAAGCAAATTATGTTTTGGATGTTGGCGATTTTTATCTTGCAGGTTTTATTGCAGGTGACCTGAGAAACACTGTACAAGCCCATGAGACTGGGAGCGTATTGAATGCATACGTATTAATTAATTCTGCAAAGCACAAGACTTGGATTTCCACTAATTAATTGTTCTAGCGGCCCTGTCAAGCACGTTCAGTCGACAATTCCCACAGGGATTCAAAGAAAGAATATAGCGTTCGCTTTAGAGCGGCTTTGCTGAGCAGACAGCTACAAGTTTGCACAATATTATTCTCCTTGTTCTTCTAAACCGATTTACACAGCGGCTGAATGTTGTACGGCTGCACGTATTTCAGAGAGACCAATTAGGACCGTCTATCTCTTAACATCCTTGAAACATGATTTAATTAAACATTTCATATGATGAGCACAGAAGTGAAGAGAAAAAAAAAAAACATTTGATTTCTTTCCTGAATAACACACAATGGAGTTCTACCCCAAATTGAATTTTTCCTTTTTTGCGACCAGAAGCCGCTCGTTCACTCAAAATGATAGACACCGCGCAAGTAAACAATCTTGCCGTTGAGAAAGTATCTGAATTAATTAGGTTTGTTTTATACACCAGTGGGTCTTTTCCCACACTGCAATGAGGCTTGAGAGAGACATTTAATTAAAGAAAAGATTAACTGTTTTTATTATTCATACCAGCTCGGTGGCATCTGTGTGAATTGAATTTCATATTCATATGCCACAAGAGAGAGAAGCTTAATTTAGACTAATAAATGATCTTTTTTGCACACTCCTATAAACACGAAGTTGTTGATTATTTCATATATACAGTAAATTTTGCAATGCGAAGATGTGTCGCCAGAGCTGCTTTGAACAACCCTGATGCTAAATGAAAGCATTTATGTCTCAAACATGGAAAAGATGTAAATTTTGACATTATTTACTCATACGCATGTCAGACTCATATGTTATGCTGTCATTTTTTTTTAATGGAACATGAGTTTTCACATTGATCTTTTTCATAAGCATAAAAAATGAGTCTAAATAACATGACATCTAACCTGTGTCTAAGCTAAATTATAAATCAGCTTTCATTCCACAAATGCATTTGAATGGATCCTCTGCAGTGAATAGGGTGCCGTCAGAAAGAGAGTCAAAAAATCTGATAAAAACATCACAACATTGACCTTGTCCATAAGCACAAAAAGGGATCTAAATAACATGCCATCTAACCTGTGTCTAAACTAAATTATAAATCAGTCTTCATTCTGCAAATACATTTGGATGGATCCTCTGCAGTAAATGGGTGTCATCAGAATGAGAGTCCAAAAATCTAATAAAAACATCACAACAGTGATCTTTTCCATAAGCATAGAAAATGAGTCAAAATAACATGCCATCTAACCTGTTTAAACTAAATTATAAATCAGCTTTCATTCCACAAACACATGGGGATGGATCCTCTGCAGTGAATGGGTGCCGTCAGTATGAGAGTCCAAAATCTGATAAAACATTGATCTTTTCCATAAGCATAGAAAATGAGTCTAAATAACATGCCATCTAACATGTGTCTTAACAAAATTATAAATCAGCCTTCATTCCACAAATACATTTGGATGGATCCTCTGCAGTGAATGGGTGCCGTCAGAATGAGAGTTCAAAAATCTGATAAAACATTTATCTTTTCCATAAGCATAAACAAGGAGTCCAAATAACATGCCATCTAACCTGTGTCTAAACTAAATTATAAATCAGCTTTCATTCCACAAATACATTTGGATGGATCCTCTGCAGTGAATGGGTGCCATCAGAATGAAAGTCCAAACAGCTGATAAAAACATCACAATAATCCACAAGTAATCCAGTCGACTTCAGTCCATTAATTGTGAATCCATCAATTCACAACATCTGAGCATATTTCTCTCCTGATTCACTTTGGAAAAAAGCAGTATTATGGATAAAGGACTCACATTTTAGCCAGTAGCAATATTTTGAAATTAAAAATGTTTTGATGAATTTATTTACATGCAAATTCTCACTTCACAAGACGTTAATTGATGGACTGAAGTAGTGTGGACTACGTGTGGATTATTGTGATGTCTTTAATCAGCTGTTTGGACTCTCATTCTGACGGCACCCATTCACTGCATGTATCAATTGGTGAGCAAGTGTAATGCTAAATTTCTCCAAATATGTTCTGATGAACAAACAAACTCAACTACATTTTGGATGGCCTGAGGTTGAGGACATTTTTAGTAAATTTATCATATTCAATTATCATATTCATTCCAGCCCACAAAAGATTTAAATAGTTACCACTTTAGGAGCACATTTGAATTGAAATTCCCCAGCTCATTTCTAAGGGGCGGAGTTTAGCAAAGTGATAAACCAAAGCAAACCACTTCAAATTCGTATACATTTGCTTTGCACTTGGCAGCTGCTTTCTAACCACGATTCGCATATTGTGTTTGAGAGTGCCAAATAAAACAAATCTATTGCTACTCAAGCTCAAAATGCCAGTAGGAACAAAATCTCAGATCAACTGTAACACTGCACGCATTCGAGAAGTGTTTTATCCACTCACTTTACTGCTGTTCTCCATCATTAGCTGGCATTCACAGGAGGATGTTTGGTTTGCATAGCTCAGAAGGCATCAAGGATTCTGTTGCAACTCTTGTAGGCGACAAGAATTGAACTTTTTTGGGAAAAACTCCCAAAACATCAGAGCGCAAATAATTTCGTGATGTTTTGTATTTTGCAGTCACACTGCGACACGCACATTCTTTCGAAACAAACATGCATATGATTTAATTCCTCGCTGGCTGAAGTTTGAGCACATCATGGACTCTGTTGTGGGCACCAGCAGAATGAGTTGGATTTAATTGGTCTCAGCTTTGTCAAGGAAAGAAATACTCACCATTTGAAGAGAAACAGCACTAAATCACCAATTCTCTTTCATTTTGCACCTACGAGCAGACAGGCAGGAAATAGAAATGAGGGATTAAAACGCAAAAACCTTTATCGTTAGCTTCAAAGAGCAGATAAATACGCAAGTTTCTCCCTTTTAGAAATAACATTCCTTTGAAGGTGGCATTTGATGTTCAAATAATTATTCCTAATCAGACAGTCCTCCATTCAAAGCAGAGTACGATTTCTTAATTTTGACTTAACTGTCAGTCCGAGTTTAATTTGAATTTAATCGCAGTATCAGTTCTGTGCAGTTTTTTGCTGGATGTTACACATTTATCTAAGTTTTACTTATGAAGATGAAATTAGAAGATTTTAGAGTTTGTCTGCGTTCTCCTACTTACTATAATAATAATAAATAATATATAATCAATAAAAATAAATACAAACGGTATAGAATCATTCAAATGAATATTATAAATGCCCCTACTGTTATCTTCTAGTGTATCTCTCTCTCTCTCTCTCTCTCTCTCTCTCTCTATATATATATATATATATATATAATAAATGCTTCTCAAGCACCAAATCAGAAGGATTATGAAACACTGAAGACTGACTAATGATGTAGAAAATTTAGCTTTCATCACAGAAATAAATGACATTTTAAAATATATTAAAATAGAAAACATGTATTTCAATTCAAAGTTTACAGTTGGCTTGAAAAACCCAGGGAAAAAAAATTGAAAGCTTGAACTAGTTTTAAAGTTTAAAGTTCAAATGTTTTGCAGACAAAGTCCATAGGAAAAACAGACAGATTATAGAAGTTTCTAGCATGATTAGCATGTTTTAGCAGTGTTTCTAACATGTTTTAGCTTGATTAGCACGTTTCTAGCATAATTAACATGTTGTTAACATGCTGCTAGTATGTTGTTAACATGTTTTAGCATGATTTAGTAAGTTTCTAGCATGGTATGTTTCTAGCATTTTTAGTATGATTAACCTTTTGCTAGCATGATTAGCATGGTGCTAGCATGTTTTAGCTTGATTAGCATGTTGCTAGCATGTTTCTAGCATGATTATGTTGTTAACATGCTGCTAGTATGTTGCTAACATGTTTCAGCATGATTTAGTAAGTTTCTAGCATGGTATGTTTCTAACATTTTTAGTATGATTAACCTTTTGCTAGCATGATTAGCATGGTGCTAGCATGTTTTAGCTTGATTAGCATGTTGCTAGCATGTTTCTAGCATGATTATGTTGTTAACATGCTGCTAGTATGTTGCTAACATGTTTCAGCATGTTTCTTGCATTTTTTTTTCAGTATGATTAACCTTTTACTCACTTGATTAGCACGGCGCTAGCATGTTTTAGCTTGATTAGCAAGTTTTAACATTATTAGCATGCTTCTAGTATGCTGCTAACATGTTTCAGCATGATTCATATGTTTTAGCATGATTTAACATGTTTCTAGCATGTTTTTAACATGATTAACCTTTTTCTAGCATGATTAACATGGTGTTAGCTATTTTAGCTTGATTGTCAAGTTGCTAGCACGTTTTCGCATGATTAGCATGTTGTTAGCATGTTTTTAGTATGATACTAATGTTTCATTATGATTAGCATGTTTTAGCTTTTGTATGTTTTTAGCATGTTTTTAACATGATTAACCTTTTTTCAAACATGATTAGCATGTTGTTAGCATGTTTCTAGTATGATGCTAATATGTTTCAGTATGATTAACATATTTTAACATTAATTAGTATGTTTCTAACATGATTAGCATGCTGCTAACATGTTTTACTTTAACCAGCATGTTGATAGCCTGTTTCTAGCATGATTAGTATGTTGTTAACATGTTTCTAACATGATTAGCATGTTAACATGTTTCTAACATGATTAGCATGTTAACATGCTACTAGTAGGTTGGTAACATATTTTAACATGATTTAGTATGTTTCTAGCATGATTAACCTTTTGCTAGCATGATTAGCATGTTGTTAGCATGTTGCTGACATGTTTTGACATAATTAAAGCTAAAAACAACTGAAAACCAGCTAAAACCAGCTGATGTAGCAAAAGCTAGCAAAAGTCTAGCTTTAGCTGGTTGAAGCTGAAAGTAACTGGTTAACCAGTTTAAGCTTGCTTAGTCTTTAAGCAGGTCTCCCAGCTTGACCAGCTCAGACCAGCCAAAAAGTAGGCAAAACCACTTTAAAAACAGTCTGGGAAACCAGCCAACCAGCTTAGGCTGGTTTTAGCAGTTTTTTCTGTAGTGAGTTGTTAAGCTTTAACAAACACCTTAAATACGCCATCAGTCTCATTGTACAAAAGTTTTCACCCCCTCAATGAAAGTCTATGGCATTTTGGGTGGTTTTGATAGTCTGGTTTTCAAAAACCGTAAGCCAGATCAGTTAGAAAAGACATAGCAAATAACTTCAGAACAGTCAGAAGGTCTGACCCGAGTTTGATGGATGTAGCTTTAAACTAAATGTAGTCAGTAACATTCCATAGTATTTCTGTTTTACTTTATTTTTCAACAAATAAATGTAGCCTTGGAGAGCACAATATTTGGTGACTTTTCAAAAACACAGAAAACATATTTTTTACACATATGCATAGTATGAATACAATCCAGACATACTACACTAGTTTGCATATTAAACGATGCATAACGGAAGCAGATGTTGGATGTCCAACTGTGAAGCTCAAACCAAAAGATGATAAACTCAGACATAAATAGCATCACATTTCTATTCCATTAATGTTAAACAAAAGGCTGGAGCGCTAGGGGCTCCACTGACTCATCTCACCTGTCTAGAGAAAATGAGGCCAATCGTGATGTACTGCCTGTTTTTCCCGTCCTAAAGACTGGGTCAGACCAGGAGCTTCTTTTTTATGGAAAAACAGTGTTCCCATGACTGTAATTCATTGTTACATTTTGTACGAAGTATACTTTCACATGCTACTGTTTAAATCAAACATAAAATCCATCAAACCGCAAGGAAAACTGACGTCTAGACGCACCGGCATCACGGATATCGTGAAACATGCATGCATAAACATGACCTCTTTAATAGTGGCTTGTTTACCTTCCATCTGACAGGCGTCGAGAACACAAGACACATCCTTTCAGCCAGCTGTCAAACTATTTCTCTGCTGTCAAAATCGTATTATAATCTCACCACGCGACGCTCGGAAACAATGCCGCCTTTTGAAAGGATGAGGATGCATCTAGACGCTCTAAATATAACTCTGAAGCAGATACATCTAATAACCTCCACGGGTTGTAAGAGCACTTGAAACAAATTGGTTTCTTTCCTTCCTGCACATATCCAATCTTCGGCTCATGAATAAAGAAGTTCTTGATTTCCAGACTTGATGTTTTTAAGGAGAAGACAAGTCAAATGTTGAAAGCCAATATGATCTCAAAGTTTCGATGAGCGAAATCAAATCACGCCGCGGATCAAACTCCAGCATGTCATAGATTTTCAACTCGCAAAACAAAGTTACAGCAAATTGAAAAGGATCTCTGCTCAACTATATCAGTTATTTCTGCTACTTTCGTAAGGTCGGCTGAGACTCCAATTCTCAGAGCTGATAGCATCAAAGTTGCTCTCCGCTAACTTCTCTGATGTTTAGACTAGAAGATTCTTAGATTCATTTCTTCATTTGGACCAGGTTCAGATGGCATACAATCTCTGTAATTTCAGTTTCTTCTCTGAGTTTGTTGCTAAAAACAGAATATCTCATAGTTAAAGAGATAGTTCACCCAAAAATGAAAATTCTGTCATTAATTACTCAGCCTCATGTCGTTCCAAATCCATAAGACCTACGTTCAACTCCGGAACACAACTTAAGATCATGTTAATTTTTTAATGACGTCCTTACTACCTTTCTGGGCCTTGAATGTGTCAGTTGCATTGCTGTCTATGCAGGGTCAGAAAGCTCTTGGATTTCATCACAAAATATCTTAATTTGTGTTCTGAAGATGAACGAAGGTCTTACAGGTTTGTAATGACATGAGGGTGAGTAATTAATGACAAAATTTTATTTTTTTGGGTGAACTCTTTATTACTATTACTCATATATGAAGACTGAACAAAATTTTTAGTTTATGAAATTTTGTCGTTTATGTCTTTCTGCATTTCTACATTTGTGGTACAGATGTGAATAATACAGTTGAGGTCAAAAGTTTACATACACCTTGCAGAATCTGCAAAATGTTAATTATTTGACCAAAATAAAAGGAATCATACAAGATGCATGTTATTTTTCTATTTAGTACTGACCTGAATAAGAAATTTCACATAGAAGGGTGGTTGAATTTATAAAAAAATTGACCCCGTTCAAAAGTTTACATGCGCTTGAATCTTAATACTGTGTTGTTACCTGAATGATCCACAGCTGTGTTTGTTTAGTGATAGCTGTTCATGAGTCTCTTGTTTGTCCTAAGCAGTTAAACTGCCTGCTGTTTTTCAGAAAAAAAATCCTTCAGGTCCCACAAATTCTTTGCTTTTTCAGCATTTTTTTTTTTTATTTGAACCCTTTCCAACAACGACTGTATGATTTTGAGATCCATCTTTTCACACTGAGGACAACTGAGGGACTCATTGCAACTAATACAGAAGGTTCAAACGCTCAGTGATGCTAAAGAAGGAAAAACGATGCATTAAGAGCCAGGGGGTAAAAACTTTTGAACAGAACGGAGATGTGTACATTTTTCTTATTTTGCCTAAATATCTGATTTTTTTCATTTAGTACTGCCCTTCAGAAGCTACAGAAGATACTTACATGTTTCCCAGAAGACAAAATAAGTTACATTTACCCTGATCTTCAAACGTTTTCACCCCTCAGCTCTTAATGCATTGTGTTTCCTTCTGAAGCATCAGTGAGCGTTTGAACCTTCTGTAATAGTTGCATATGAGTCTCTCAGTTGTCCTCAGTGTGAAAAGACGGATCTCAAAATCATACAGTCATTATTGAAAAGGGTTCAAATACACAAAAATGCTAAAAAATTGTGGGACCTAAAGGATTATTTCTGAAGAACAGCAGGCAGTTTAACTGTTCATGACAAGCAAGGGCCTCATGAACAACTATCACTAAACAAAAAAATACAGCTGTGGATCATTCAGGTAACAACACAGTATTAAGAATCAAGGGAATGTAAACTTTTGAATGGGGTCATTTTTATAAATTCAACTATTAACTTTCTCGTGTGGACTATATGTAAATGTCATTTCAGGTCAGGTCAGTACTAAATAAAAAATAACATACATTTTGTATGATCCCTCTTATTTTGGTAAAATAATTAACATTTTGCAGATTCTGTTTTGACCTCAACCGTACATCAAAATGTGCAGCTTTCAAGCAAACTGATTTTGTTATGAAGACTTAAGATTTTCACTTGGTGAAAATTAATACAGCCAAAAACATCTCAGAGACTTGAAGGAGGAATTTGAGACTTGCTAGTGGGCTCTTTGGGTTTGAGCCAGTATGAAACCACCTGGAACACCATAGCAACTGCATACCAACTTGCTTAAAGCAATAGCTCTCCCAAAAATGAATATTTGCTGAAAATGTACTCGCCCTCAGGCCATCCAAGATGTAGGTGAGTTTGTTCTTTCATCAGAACAGATCTGGAGAAATGGAGCATTACGTCACTTGCTCACCAATGGATCCTCTGCAGTGAATGGGTGCCGTCAGAATGAGAGTCCAAACAGCTGATAAAAACATCACAATAAACGGTCCAAACAGTTCTAAACATATATGGTGAGTGGTCAGTGGATTTTAATGTGAGAGAACAACAGGGAATGTTCTGTTTGTTTGTTTGTTTTTTTCCACTGAATGAAGCATTATTATGGATTATAGACTCATATTTTGGCCAGAAGCGACAGTTTAAAGTTAAAACACTGTAATGACAGATTTGTTTCCTACCGCTGTAAAGACATTAATTGATGGACTGGAATGGTGTGGATTACTTGTCGATTATTGATATGTTTTTAGCATCTGTTTGGACTCTCATTCTGACGGCACCCATTCACTGCAGAGGATCCATTGGTGGGCAAGTGATGTAATGCTAAATTTCTCCAAATCTGTTCTGATGAAAGAACAGACTCATCTACATCTCGGTTGGCCTGAGAAATAATTTTTGCAAACAATTCTAATTTTTGGCTGAACTATTCTTTTAAAACCTCTCAAAACAACCCAGCAATCACACAGCAACATGCTGCCAAATAATCTGAATAGCCTTTATCACTTCAAAATTTGTTCTAAAAAATATTTAAATGCATTTTAGCATCAATTTAGATTTACATTAATATTTCCCACACTTCTTTTAAACAATGCAAATGAACACTGTTTCTTTAAGATTTCTATGTAACTTACCCTTATAGTAAGCCATAGTACTTTTAATAAACTAATTATTGGTAAATGCGTCACTTAAAAAAAAAAAAAAAAGTTTTCATGTTTCCCCTTTAAATTTTAAGCGTTGAGGACACAACGCAAAGGTCAAAGGTAATTTAGATTCCAGACTAAACAGTCATAATTTGCTATTAGCTGCATGAGCGCACCGCACATTTTGCACGCTCCACGTTAGGAATTGTTATTTCTGATCTCCGTGTCACAGTTGAGCCGAGCCGGGACACGGAGACATCATCTTCACAGTGAGTGAACGTAGATGTCAAAGCCAGATTGAGTTGAGATTTGAGAGTTGATGGCTTTATAGAGCGTGTGAAGGCTGCAAGCTTGAAGCCTCGCAGTTGACAAAGATTAAAAATGAATCGGGGCTAAAGAAGAAAAGAGCAATGAATGATGGGTAGCTGAAGGTCATGACAAAGTTGTGTGTTTTTTTGTTTTTTTTTTATCTATAGTGAATATATTTCCAAGTATTATATATAACAATGTAAAAGTCTTGCACCAGTCTTAAGTAGCACAGGTATATTTGTAACAAAAATACATTGCATGGGTCAAAATTATTGATTGTTCTTTTATGCCAAAAATCATTAGGATATTAAGTAAAGATCATGTTCCATGAAGGTATTTTGTAAATTTCCTACTGTAAATATATCAAAACTTCATTTTTGATTAGTAATATGCATTGCTAAAAACTTCATTTGGACAACTTCTCAATATTTGGATTTTTTTTCACCCTCAGGTTCCAGATACTACAATACTTGTATCTTGGCCAATTATTGTCCTATCCTAACAAACCACACATCAATTAAAAGCTAAATTATTTTGCTTTCATATCTCACTATCAAAAATTGTACCCATATGACTGGTTGTGTGGTCCAGGGTCACGTACATGCATATACAATTATTATATTATTACACAGACATTTTGTCAAACAAAATCATTTTGAATGACTGTTAATGTCTTGTCTACATGCATGACTCATTGGCTTTTATATGAAAGCACATCCTTCCACAGCCTGTGCGCTTTCTTTCCCTGCTGAGACTCAGATGACTTCAGGAAAAACAACTCAACACAACTCATTGTGTTATACTGAAGATACTGAAGAGCCGCAGGTTTTAAAGTAGTTGTAAATGAATTCAGCATGCTGGTGGTCCACATGTTTTCAGAAAGCTATTGGACGGACGTCACTTTCGGTGTCCCTGCAGAGGACGCGATGGAGCGAATGTGGTTAAACTGGAGATTTGAATGAGAGCGCAGAACTCGAGACTCCCTACAGTGCTTTATTTTACTTTGAAAATAGTTTGATTTACTTTTGCTTCAAATTTTCATATACTGATAGTAGAATACAAATATTTCCCTATGGGCAGGTTAGAAGTTCATTATTGTAGGCAGGAAGCCCTGCTGAGAGGAGTACAAACGGTACATAATAAATGCCCCGAGCGTTCGGTCCGAATCAGCAACGTTGTCCCACTTTTATTATTCCTCCTGATGAATATGGATTGTACTTATCATAATTTCGCCAAATGTGAATCAGAAACAGCGCATGAAATAGCCCAGTGAGTCATATGTAGTTCAGCCTGTGTTTCAACACTGAGCTCAAAGCAAAAAAGAGGTTGGAGATTTAAATGCAGCATTAATATTAATCAAAACAATGAACATGCATACCTGCTACACAATATGCAGAAAGTGAAATGAGTAGGATGAACAAAATACTAAACATTCATGAATACAAATAGGAGGTGAACAATACCTGGATGACCAATTGTATCCGCTGGGATTTTGAAGCGCTGACACATTGCTGTTCCGGAATGCCACAGCTGAGGATACAAAACGAGTTTAAGAACTCAGATTCAAATTTTAAATTTCAGATTTTAAATTACATTTCTGTCATCGTCTCACCGTCACATTGCTCTAAAGCTGTATAACTATTCTATTTCTGTGAAACACAAAGGACTGCTCTTATCCATATCTAAGCATGAAGTGACCAGTGGTCATCTTCATAACATCAACAACATTATAAATGTAGTTATAATCAGGGTTAAATTTAAATAAAACTAAAATTAAAACCTTAAACATTTTTGTTACTTGACATAAATGTTAAATGAAATAAAATACATAAAAACATTGTTACTTCATCTAGTTGCGTAACATATGGAAGGCTGTTTCCAACTATTCCACTGAATAGTTGTTTTTTAAAAATAATTGCGACTTTTTCATCTCACAATTCTGACTTTTTTCCTCACAATTGCGAATTAATATCTCTTAATTCTGACTTTTTCCTCAGAATTGAGATATAAACTGATAATTGCGAGTTATAAAGCTGGAATTGCGAGATATAAACTCACAATTGACTTTTTTCCTCGCAGACGAGTTTGTTTCTCGCAATTCTGATTTTTTTCCTCGCAATTTTGACCTTTTTTTTTTCAGAATTGAGATATGAACTCATATGAATTTTGACTTTTTCTCGCAATCCAGCTTTTTCTTTCTCAGAACTGTATTGTACTTTTGCAATTGTAATTGCAATTGTACTTTTTTCCTCGCAATTTTGACCTTTTTTCTCAGAATTGAGATATAAACTCGCAATTGTGAGTTATAAAGTCAGAATTGCGAGATATAAACATGCAATTCAGACTTTTTTCTTGCAAATGTGAGTTTATATCTCGCAATTTTGACTATCCAGCTTTTTCTTTCTCAGAACTGTATTGTACTTTTGCAATTGTAATTGCAATTGTACTTTTTTCCTCACAATTTTGACCTTTTTTCTTAGAAGTGAGATATATGTAACTCACAATTGTGAGTTATAAAGTCAAAATTGTGAGATATAAACTCACAATTCTGACTTTTTTTCCCTCGCAGACCAGTTTATATCTCACAGTTTTGACTTTTTCTCGCAATTCTGACTTTTTTTTCTCAGAATTGAGAGACTCTCAATTGCAAGTTATGAAATCCAAATTTGAGGAGATAAAAGACTATGTTCTCAGAATTGCGTGTTTATATCTTTTATATTATTTAATACAATTCTTACTTTATAAATCACAATTGCAAGTTACATCTCACAATCCTGAGAAAAAAAGTCTGTATCATTTCTCAAAACTGCAAGTTTATATCTCACAATTCTGACTTAATAACTTGCAATTGCGAGTTTATATCTTACAACTCATAATTGCGAGAACAAAGTCAGAAAAGTGAGATAAAAAGTCAAAATTACCTTTTTATTTTTCATTCAGTGGCGGAAATGGGCTTCCATAAATGTCATTTTAATTTAGTTTAACTCGACGTACTAAAATAACGAAAACTGCAAAATTAATAAAACCTATATAGACATATATATATAAAAAAAAAATACTAAAATGACCAAAAAAAAAAAAAAACAGAATTACTACAATTTTAACTAAAATTAAAACAAAAACTGAAAATATGAAAATAAAAACTGAACCAAATATTAATATCTCAATGAGACTAAAATAACGCTGATCTATAGGATTGTACAGTACATTTGAAGTCTTCTGAAACCATTCAATAAAATGTGAAAAACAGACTGAAGTTTAAGGTTGAAACTAAGTGGAAAAACTGCACATGAAACAATTTCTCACACAAATTTGTACATATTTAGCTAATTTGATAATTATTGCAATTTGGCAGTTTTCGCATCCAATTTGGATTTCAATCTGTATATAAAATGTGGGGGAAAAGTGCACAGAATCCACACAGGCCTTGGTTTGTGCTAAGAATTGTGCTTTCGTCGAGTGTTGAGTGCCATTTGACTTCTAGAAAAAAAACTTCTGTTTAAAATTACACACAAAACCCAGAATTACTGTGAGCTGACATCATTCTCCAGCTGATGTGCGCCATTCACTGAGAATTTAATTAATTGCAATTAAATCCAAATGCTTGGAGTATTGGGCGCTTTTATTTAAAAGGAACAGAAAATTGCAGCATAATGAACGCTATTCGCTAACTGTCCTTCATCAGATTTGTTAATTACTGTACGCTCTATCCTGCTTCCATCTGCTTGAGAGTGTGCTAAGAAAGTTGCTTTGTTCTTGTCCAAATGCAATTAGACCGCAGCTCCACACACAAGAACCGTGTAGCGCGAGTCTCCCCCTAGTCCATCACAGGGCACCAGAGTACCAATGACAATTATCTCGAATTGTATAAGCGTCAAACATGAGAAAACTGCTTAAATCCTGGACTGCTGGAGGAAATTGTTTAGTCGTGATTAATGCATATTCTGAATTCTTGATGTTACCTGTGTGTATCTGAGATTTAATCAGCAAAAAAAAACTTTAATAAATCAAAACTTGCTCCTAACTGCTGCTTGTTCAGAATACTGTAGGTGATCCAGCATTATTTTTTCCTGGTAGATAAAACTAGCAATATCATAGACTTAGAGATCCAATTCTCTAATTCATATCTAGAAACCAAATTATCAGACTTGTGGATTGGCTATTTGAATTTGCAACACCTTTGCAACAACCAAAAAAATCCTAGCAGCGTTGCCAGGTCTGCAGAAAAACTGCCCAATTGGTACTCAAAACTTTCCAGGAAAACATAGCTATCAAAATAGCATCAAAAATGCTCTAAAGTCACATTCTGCAGGATCAAAAACTCCTTCCAGAGGGTTTTCCGCCTCGCTTTAACCCACAGACTAAAAAACTACTTTTAAACAGCAGTATAAAAGTAGTCCAATTCCACTGAAAAACCGTGGACTTGGCAACACTGTTTGCATGGGCAAAAAAACTCACATTTTCTTTTGAAATAAAATTCATACTGCTCTGAAACTAATTTACTTTCACTAAAATTAAAAAAAAAAAAAAAAACCTATTCATGTATTTTGCAATGTTAAAATACTTTGGAAAAAAAATGTAAAAACTATACACAAACAAGTTCTGAGCAAAAATAAATTAAGGAAAACATCAGAAATGTTTTAATAAATAAACAAGTTGTGAGTTGCGTAGTTATATTCTTCCTTGCAATACATACTAAAGTTTTGCATGGACAAAAACCTCACATTTTCTTAAGAAATACAAATTATACTGCTCTGAAAGTAATTAAGTTTAACGAAAATTAAACCAAGGAAAAAAAACAAATATTAATATTTAGCAATGTTAAAGTACTTTGAATAAAATGTTTAAAGTATACGAACACAAGTTCTGAGCAAAAATAAATTAGGAGAAAATGTCAGAAATGTTTTAATAAACAAATTGTTGTGCAGTTATATTCTTCCTTCTAATACATACTAAAGTTTTGCATAGGCAAAACCCTTTTTTTAATAGAAAAAACAAAACCCAGGCTGCTCTGAATCTAATTAACTTTCACAAAAAGTTTTAAAACAAATATCCGACAGTCTGACTGTGATAAATGGAGTAATTAGGACACAAGGAATTTTTCTAATAAATTTTAAATCAATTTAAATGTGCTTTTAATGCATTGAGTGGGCTGAATTAAATGAAAGTTTTGATCAGCCTGCAGTGGGCTAAGGTTTCAGCGATCATCGCCTCATTCGAGTTCCCTGGTTTGTTGAACTTTACTGTCAGGGTAATGAAACTAAACGAAGCATGAATACATTTAATCTGCCCTGATACCCATCATCTGATGTGCACTTGCACTTGCACTTGCACACACACACACACACAGTTGCATTATTGGCCCATTTGCGCTGATGATTCTTTATGGTGTAATATAAAAACCCTCATTATAGTATGCAATTAATTTCTGGTAAGTGTTCGAATGCATATTCCATTAGCTGTATGCATGTTTATTTTCCCATATTCTTTATTAAAATCACTTACAGTGTGCCGGTTGCAAAATATAGTAAAGCTATGGTTTAATTTAATATAGTGGCATGCATAATTAGATGGTTAAAGTTCATGTGTATTATTTTGTAATGTTAAAATAGTTTGAAAAAACATTGAAATCTTCTGAGCTAAAGCAAATGAGGAAAAATACAACTGCAGAACTCAAAATGGAAAAATGTTTTAATGAATAAACAAACTATAAGATGTGCGGTTATGTTCTTTCTTCCAGTATTAAAATGCATAAGTTTGAATCCCAGCAGAGTCTTCAGAGTCGGTGTTATTTTATTATCTTCTTTGTAATTTTTCATTTCATTTTCATTTCATTTTATTTAAAGTTTAAGGAGTATTGTTTGTTTTATATACATAATTTTTATTTTAGTTTTAGTTTAAGCTGTTTTAGTACATCAAGTTATCAAGATTTTATTGTGATCCTCATACGCAGTATCATAGTGATAATACATAATTTCACATATTATTTAAAAAAAGCTTTTTTTTACCTTATTTTTAAAGACCTCAATATCAGAGTTATTCATTTGTGTATGAAATACATAAAAAACTGTTAATTTATGAAAGGTGTAATTTTCAGTTATGTACAAAGCAATGTTTGTTATTAATATTAGTTAATGTTTATTAGGTAATGTTTAATATTTTCTTTTTCATTTTTAGGCTTTTTTCGTTTCATAATTAATTTTTTTATTTTTATATTTTATTTATATTTTCTGTTTTCATTTTAATTAGTTACAGTAATTTTGCCATGTTTGTATAATATTCAATTCTATAATATTTAATTTTTAGCTGTCTATATAGTCTTTTTTTCAATTTCTTATTTCATTTTTTTATTCTTCTTTTTTATTTTCAGTTTTTAGACTTCAGTACCAGAATTATTATTATGCACAAAGTAGTGCTTGCTAGTTTGTATCTAATATTAGTTAATATTTAGAATCAGTTTTTATATTTTCTGTTTTTATTTTAATTATAGTTTTTTTTTTTTCAGTTTTTTTAGTTGTCTATATAGACTTTTTTTTATTTCATAATTATTATTTTTTTATTTTTATATTTTATTTATATTTTCTGTTTTCATTTTAATTAGTTACAGTAATTTTGCAATGTTTTTTTATACAGTAATTTTTTATCTTTATATCTATGTCTATATATAGGCTTAATTTTTATTTATTTTATTTCTTCTTTTTCATTTCTTAATTAATTTGTATTTTTATCATTTTTAAAACCTCAATACCAGAGTAATTAATTTGTATATGAGATACTTTTTTATTACTATTTTTATGAGATACATTAATTTATGAATGCGCAGAGCAGTTTGTACGTCTATAAAACAAACTCCACTTTAAGAAATGTGTCCATCTAAAACTTGCCACATGAGATTCACACCTCTATCCTCTGCAGTGAACGAGGACCAATTACACCCAAGGTAGAATGTTTTTTCCGTGTCATATTTTTCCTGTTCTGAACTCTAAATTAGCCCTGCACGTACTGAGCTGTTGTATGTCCAGCAGGCTTCAGCTCAGCCTTTTTCCTTCATTAGAGTTTTCCTTTAATCCCTAATTACAGAGAAAGGACGAGAGAGGAGGAGGATTGCGGTGTCGAGACCAGGTTAGATCCAGACGATCCGTTTTAATTGGATTATAACTGACAGTGAGATGATCAATGCGGGAATTATCACAGTTTCATCAAACCCTCCATTTCCCTACAAATCCAATTTAAGTCTGATGCCTCACATTTCGGCTACAATAACAAAGATTTATCATGTGTAGCAAAGTCTAAAATTAACTTTTTTGCAAGCTGTGCACCAAACGGAGAAAGCATATGGAACGCTTCTCTCGGTGATACATAACGGCACGTATTGTGATAAACGGGATCTTGACAAGCGGCGGGTGCATATTTGTCTACATTAGCCTAGCGTTCTCCTCGCGCATCCGACGTCTTTACACGGTAACTGCTGACCTCCTGCACCAGCACTTATGCTAATACAATCATTAGTTTCACTGCTATCATGCAGGTATAAGCGTGACAGTTTGAAGGAGAGTCCGCATTAGAGTCTGGCAGAGGCTCAACAGGGGAACGAAGGAGCACTCATTGGCCAATACATCTCTATAAGCTGAGGAAATTGAAAACTCTACTTCCACTGGGAGCGACGCTGGGTTATTTCCCGACGGAGCGGCCGCCCTCAGCTGGGCCGACGAGCAGAAAAACGCACATCTCCATTCGGACTGGGACTTATTACCATCTACAAGAGGTGAAATGGAAATTCACTTGAACAAAGACCTGGCCGGGCGTTTTAGGTGACACTCATTTCACCGACTACATATTACCCATGAGCGCTGATGGATTCAGTCCACCTGAAAATGTCAGGATTTCCAGAATTAGACTCATGGGTCACTTCAGTCATTTGGAGAAGATCCTTGACTGGGTCTTTGTCATACAGACTCTGTATGAAACAAAGTAGGAAGAGTTTGATCTGCACACTAAAATTCTCTGAATATACATATTCTGATGAATTACATCTCATTTAAAGGGACAGTTCACCCTAAAAATGACATTGATCACATACTCAACCTCATGTCATTTCAAACCTGTTTTCTTTCTTTTTTCCGTGATTAATAAAAAGAGATACAATGAAAGTAGATGCAATAGTGGTCATTTCGTTAACAAAAACTATGACGAAATAGGTTTGTTGACAAGCTTTTTTCAAGGACTAAAACGAGACAATGACGAGACGACAATAAGATTAATAAGTGATGACATATAGCGCCGTTGCGCTGCGGGCGTCCCGAGTTCAAATCCCGGCTCGTGGACCTTTCCCAATCCCACTCAGAGATACAATGAGAGTAGATGCAATAGTGTTAATTTCGTTAAACGAGTGAAAAACAATTCACAAATAATTGACTCACCCCCTTGTCGTCCAAGATGTTCATGTCTTTCCATCTTAATTATGGTTTTTGAGGAAGCATTTCAGGATTTTTCTCCATATAATGGACTTCATTGGTGCCCTGATTTTGAACTTCCAAAATGTAGTTTAAATGCAGCTTCAAAGGGCTCTAAACGATCCCAGCCGAGGAAGAAGGGTCTTATCTAGCGAAACGATCTGTCATTTTTTCGGAAAATAAAAATGTGTATACTTTTTAAAGGTTCATGAAACCCCAGACTACTTTTTCTGAGATTTGAGCAGAGGTGTTTGTGTTGCACATCATATATGACAATGTTAGCATCCATTTATTTTCATTGTTGGAGAAAACCGGTTAATTTTTTGAGTTTTTTTGCTCTATTTTCATCTTCCGGGTTTAAAAATCTACATTGTGCTGACATCACAGTTTGTGACGTGGCAATGGAATATAGTACATCAATGACGCGTCGGTGTCTCATAATTATTCATGAGGTTGCGCGTTCTTATCCTATGAGAAGACGCTTCGTCTAATTATTCACAACAGCGCGTATTGATTTGCTATGACAAACGCTTCAGACTGTGAGATTGCGTACAATAACTGAGAGAAACGTTAATGGATCAAAGGAGACTCTTTGTTTTTGTTTACTTTATAAGTAGAGTTCGGCACAAACGCTATTTATTCATAAGGTGAGTGTAATAGCGGTTTTTACAACTCCTTAACGCAACCTATCAAAAGGATTATAAATGCCGCAAAATAAGCCTTAAAAGTTAATAGAGGTGCAACAGCACGTTCATATATACGTTTTCGATGCGGAGTGCAAATAGTGTAGCACAGGCTCTGGGATGCGCGTTCACAGCGCTACGTACTATTGAATCATGTCGAAAGGTCATGCGAAACTACAGACCCAGAGTTTACAAAGCGAACGCACAAAGACTAAAAAAGTGCAAGTCAAAAATGAATGAATCGTTTAAGAACGACCCATCACTAATTCGTAGCATCGTGGAAGCGCATCCCAGAGCCTGTGCTACACAAGCTTTTGTGCTTAAAATGTATACAAATTTTAATTTGTCCGAAAAAATGACCGATCGTTTCGCTAGATAAGACCCTTCTTCCTTGGCTGGGATCATTTATAGCCCTTTGAAGCTGCATTTAAACTGCATTTTAGAAGTTGAAATGTGGAGAAAAATCCTGAAATGCTTTCCTCAAAAACCATAATTTCTTTACGACTGAAGGCAGAAAGACATAAACATTTTGGATGACAAGGGGGTGAGTAAATTATTTGTACATTGTTGTTCTGGAAGTGGACTTCTCCTTTAACAAAAGCTATGACGAAAAATGTTTGTCAAAGCTTTTTTTCCCAGGACTAAAACGAGACAATGACGAGACGACAATAAGATTAATAATTGATGTTGGCGCCAATAGCCTTGTGGTTAGGTGACATATAGCGCCATTACGCTGTTGGCGTCCCGAGTTCAAATCCCGGCTCGTGGACCTTTCCCGATCCCACCCCCTTCTCTCTGTCCCACTTCACTTCCTGTCCACCTACACTGTCCTGTCTAAATAAAGGCATAAAAACGCCAAAAATAAATCTTAAAAAAAAAAAGATTAATAATAACTGACTCAACATGCAATATTGTTGACGATAGCAACGTTTAGCAGAATGTCTGAACTGCGCTCTTCCATACAGTGAGAGTGGATCAAATTAATATAAAAAGTTTTTATATTAATTATATATTAAATAGCCTATAATAAATCAGTACAATAGATGAGGACATAGAAACCATGTGTATGAATCCACATTCTATTGATTGAAATTTAAATCAATACCTGTTTATACCTGTAGAGTGCTCAATATATAAGCAGCACACATTTGATAAAACCCTCTTTGAGTGGACAACAAGCACATCTCCTTACACAAAATCATCCTGGATTGCATGCTTGTTATATTAAACAGGTGGCTATTATTTTTTGGTGTGGATATCTTAAGGAGGCAGGCCTCCAAACCACAAGATCAATGTTTCAGAGGTCCTTGAAGATCTAATTATCTACGTTTCTATTTCTGTGAGATTTCAGGCGTCATTTGGAGCTGGAACAGGCTGTTAGTACAGTGTCAGGCACAGTTCCTCCAGTAATGCGGGATGTTAAACCACCTGTTTGTGTCTTCAGCCGTTCGGCAGTTCAGGACTAAACTGATCACACCACCCACACATCCATCTATCTCCATGGTGATAAGACCCATTGGTCCCAGGTGGGGTTGATGATGAACGTCGTTGTGGCTGATCTGAAGATATCATTCAAATGTAGCCCTCTGGTACACACATGCTCTATTTCAGACACTCGTTTTCTCTCTATCATAAGATCAGCATTAAACCTAAATTGACCCAGATTACTTTCTAAACATACATTTTTGTTCCTACTGTGAACGATTTGTCAATGCATGATGCTCTAAAAAGAAAAAAATGTGTATAATATACACTACAATTCACATTATTTGAATCAGTAAGTTTTTTTTTAAGAAATTAACACTTTTATTCAGCAAGGATGCATTAAAATGATGAAAATAGTTTTTAACATTGATAAGGTTTCTTGAACAGCAAATCGGCATACTAGAATGATTTCTGAAGAATCATGTCACACTGAAGACTGGAGTAATGATGCTTAAAATTCAGCTTTGCATCACAGGATTAAATTACATTTTAAAATATATTCAAATAGAAAACAGTTATTTTAAATTGTCATAGTAATTCACAATTTACTGTATTTTTTACCCAATGAGTATAAGATACTTCTTTCAAAAACATTAAAATACACATCCCACGAAAACATACTGATTGCAATTAAATTGCAATTTGCAATTAAAATCATTTGCATTGTATTTAAATCAAGTCTTTTAGTAAATTGAGGAAATATACTGTAAAATATTCTATAAAAAGATTCTGTAAAAACCAGTCAAAAGTTTTTGAACAGTAATATTTTAGAAAAGTAATATTTTTTAGATCTTTTCTGCTCACCAAGCCTGCATTTATTTTATCCAAAGTACAGCAAAAAAAAAAAAAGTCAAATTTTGAAATATTTTTACTATTTAAAATAACTGTTTTCTATTTTAACTTATTTTAAAATAATTTATTCCTGTGATTTTAAAGCTGAATTTTTAGCATCATTACTCCAGTCTTTCAGAAATCATTCTAATATTATGATTTGCTGCTCAAAAAAACATTATTATTATTATTATTATTATGTTGAAAACAGCTGCACATAATTTTTTTTTCAGGTTTCTTTAATGAATATAGAGTTAAGAACAGCATTTATCTGAAATAGACATCTTTTTCTAACATAATAAATGTCTTTATCAACACTTTTGATCAATTTAAAGCATCCTTGCTAAAATAAAAGTATTAATTTCTAAATAAAGAATTATATTGACTCCAAGGTTTTGAATGGTATAGTGTATAATGTTACAAAAGTTTTTATTTCAGATAAATTCTGATATTTGAATCTTTCTATTCATCAAAAAATGCTGAAAAAAAATGTACTCAACTATTTTTAATATTGATAATTATAATAAAAAAATATTTTTGAACAGCCAATCAGCATATCTTAATGTTCAAAAACTTTTGACTTTTAGTCAAAAGTTTTTGTACAGTAAAAGTAAGGCTTATGAAGGCTTATAAGTATTATTAAGTATGATTACATTTAAGCACTTTCCTTACATTTACTAAAATAATCAAAGCAGAAACTGTACATTATCCATCTAAAATGACTGTAAAAAGGATGCAGAGGGGATCTATTACAAGTTTATAGACCTGGCAAATGTATCAGACTATTATAATGTGCATTCATGCATTAACACATTTTACCACACACACAAAATACGTCAAATCAGATTTGTCACTGCTCAGTCCACTGTAAAAGAAAAAAAAAATCCAAAACTTACATAATGTGAATTATCATTCACTGCCGATCACGGTTCCGTGCCCGCTGACAGCAGACTCCCCCGCCTGCCTCCGCAGAGCATCCTGGGAACCGAATGTGTGTTTAGTATGGGCAGAAATTAGCTCATAAAATGTGCAGTCATTGTCTAATAGCTTCACTCCCAGACAAACAACCGGAGACAAACAACAGACATCAAGCGGGCTGATGAACTACCCACACCACTCAGCTTTCCTGCAGGCCATCGACTGATTATGTACAGAACATCAAAACAGGCTTAGAATAAAGATCACATGACTTGAGGGACTTCAGATGACGGCTGAACGGCAAGACTTGTGATTAACTCGCATTCCATCTGAATAAACGCATTTCAAGTAAAAGCGTTATTTTTTTTCAGGACGTTCATTACTTCGAAGGCAGTCGGAAAAATATGATTTGCCCCCCACACACATTTTCTAATAGTTTCTGCACCCCTGCTGACAAAAGCAGATAATTAGAAGATTTTTATGGCAGAAATGCTCTATATTGTCAGTGTGGTGTGACTAAATGACATTTCTGTGAGGGGTTTGAAAGCTGTTTTGCACACCAAAGCCAAATTGTATTTTATAATGAGAACGCATCACAGGTTGAATACAAGAAAGAGCTCCTATTCAGCCCATAACAGGATATCAAGGCATATGACGCACTCCCAAAGCCTTCATTTAAAACAATAGACTTTGAAAAGCAAAGAACATGACTTCTAGGGGTAATCAACTCAAGACTAAGTCATTCGAGTATATGAATGTCATAAAATGCCCTAAATTAAATGTACCGAATGAAATGGTGTTATCTTTTTGAGATTCATTTGTACAGAGTTTTATTTCTTACTGTAGAAAGATCTTGCCAGTGGCAGAAATCTTTGAATCCTATTAAAGAAATAGTTCTCCCAAAAATGAAAATTCTGTCATTAATTACTCACCCTCATGTAGTTCCAAACCCGTAAGACCTTTGTTCATCTTCAGAACACAAGTAGTTTTTTTCTTTGCACACGAAAAGTATTCTCGTAGCTTCATAACATTAAGGTTGAGCCACTGATGTCACATGGACTATTTTAACAATGTCCTTGTTATCTTTCAGGCCTTGAACGTGTCAGTTGCGTTGCTGTCTATGCAGGGTCAGAAAGCTCTCAGATTTCATCAAAAATTTCTTAATTTGTGTTCCGAAGATGAACGAAGGTCTTACGGGTTTCGGTACTCCCCAGTCCAACAATACTAAGGATGAGCACATTCCTGCACAATTTAACATGTTGTTAGCATATTTCAGCATGATCAGCGTATTGCTTGCATTTTTATAGGCTGATTACAATGTTGTTAGCATGTTATTAGCATAATCAGCAAGCTAACAGCATGATCGTAGCATGATTAGCAAGTTATTAGCATGTTTATAGCTTGATTAGCATGATGCTAGCATGTTTTTAACATGATTAGCATGTTAATAGTATGTTGTTAGCATGATTAGCATGTTGCTAGCATGTTTCTAACATTATTAGCTTGTTACTAGCTTGTTAACATGTTTCTAACATGATTAGCATGTTACTAACATGTTGTTAGCATGATTAGCACGTTATTAGCATGTTTTAGCATGATTAGCATGTTGCTAGCCTGTTTCTATCATGATTAGCATGTTACTAGTATGTTGTTAGCATGACTGAAAAATTACTAGAAATGTTGCTAGCATGATTAGCAAGTTACTAGCTTGTTGCTAGCATTTTTCTAGCATGATTAGCTTATTACTAACAGTACTAACAGCTGTTAACATGATTAGCATATCGCTACCATGTTTCTAACATGATTAACATATTACTAGCTTGTTGTTAGCATTATTAGCATGTTGTTATGTTTCCAGCATGATTACCATGTTACTAGCATGTTGTTAGTATGATTAGCAAGTTACTAGCATGTTGCTAGCATGTTTCCAACATTGTTAGCACGTTAGTAGCATGTTAATAGCATGATTAACATGTTTAAACCAGCTAAAACCAGTTGATTCAGTAAAAACCAGCTAAACCAGCCTAGTCTGGTTGTCTAGTCTTAGCTGGTTTTATGCTGAAAATAGCTGGTTTAACCTTGGCTGGTCTTTTAGCAGGTCTCCCAGCATGACCAGCTAAGACCAGTCTGACCAGCCTGACCAGCTTAAAGTGGCCAAAGCCACTTTAAACCGCTTTAAAACCAGCCTGGCAGACCAGCCAAAACAGCCATTCAGCATAGGCTGGTTTTAGCTGTTTTTTTAAGTAGGGAGTTGTGAAGCTTTGCTATACCAATAAACAGCTTAGATGTACCATAGGTCTCTTTGTATTAAAGTTTTCACCCCCTCAATGAAAGTCTATGGGATTTTAGGTAGTTTTGACAGTCTGGTTTTCGAAAACTGTAAGCTGGATCAATTAGAAGAGATATAGCAACCAGTGTAGGAGATACTGACCAAGTTTTGGCTCCGATTAAAAATATCATGATCATGAGCTGATCGTCTGAACGACGTGCACTTTGCTTTGAAACATGCAGCAAAAACCTGATGAAGGGATTGAGCCATATTGCGCTTTCGGTTTAAGTTCTTTTGACAGAGACTGTGCCAAAGCATAATGGGCCAAAACACAACTTTAAATACCTTTTATGTTAGAATAAGAAGTTTAAATATATTTTAAAAACTACACATCAAGATTTTGCTATTGTGATATCACAATACTAATATCATTGCATCCCTAAAAAATACCATTATTGAAACTAAACTGCAGAAACAACTCATTCCGAACTGTCTGAACGTTGGCAGACACATGAAAACATTAGCACATTACACCCGTGTTTACACATCAATGACGCCTAATTGGCAGCTTGGTCCACCTAGTCGATAGGAAGTAATTGAGGAAGTAGTATGGATGGCTGAGCTCAGAACTTCTTCCACCTTTTACTTGAAAATGACCAAAGGAACAGAGCTTGAGGTCAGACATCCGACCTGTGGAGATCAATCAACCTCCACTTCAATGAAAAGCCCAATTAGATGTCATTTAAAAGGCAGCAGTAATGATAATGAAATTCCATTGGTTATTTCCAAATAGAGGTGGGAGAAAGTCTGGGAGAAAAGCTTGAAACATTAAGGACATTTTAACTTCAGATAACTAACTATAATGAAATGTGGCATTAAAACGCTACCTAAAAGTGAAAATTTGCATCTTCAGGCCATTCAAGACGTAGATGAGTTTGTTTCTTCATCAGAACAGATTTGGAGAAATTTAACATTACATCACTTGCTCACCAATGGATCCTCTGCAGTGAATGGGTGCCGTCAGAAAATCCAAACAGCTGATAAAAACATCACAATAATCCACACCACTCCAGTCCATCACTAAACGTCTTGCAAAGTGAAAAGCTGCATGTTTTTAAAAAAACAAAACCACCATTAAGACATTTTTAACATTTTTAACTGCTTTTTGCTAAAACAAAGAGTGTGCTTTCTCTATTGAAAAGACATCACACAAGCAAAACAGTCCAAAACAGTTCCTAACAAAATATGTCGGTGGATTTTGATGTGAGAAGATAACAGGATATAGCCTTTTTCACTGGAGGAAGCATTATTATGGATTATGGACAGTTATAAATTATTAAAGTTTATGAATTATAAGTAAACCTCAGGGTAAAAAGAGATGGAAAATAAGAGATATGTGAATAAACAGCATGTGAAGTGTGAAAAAAGGCACATTTTTCTCATACATCTCAGCACAAACAGGAAATGAGTGTGGATAACACATTAGTTACTTAATTCATCACCTGCTATTGCTATAAGATCCCACTTCATTATACAAATATTTAAGACCCCTCTTAACCCTATTATAATTTGTCATGAAGTGAAAATATATGTATTTTAATATTTTCTAAAAGAAAACTTTTTCATTTTTCAGCTTTTTTCTCACTGAAAATGGGAATTATTTCACACTTGAGCGCAACCCGCTGTGTGTTCCTCGTCTTTTTACTTTTCTATTAAAGATGCGAATTCAACTTTAATAGCACTTCCATTTGTACAAAATTGCCTCATTTCAACTGTTTGTGCCTGTTGACTACAAAACAGATGGACAGACTTCCTCACTGAAATCATGTTATAGAATATAATGAAAAAACATACACTACCAGTCAAAAGTTTTTGAACAGTAAGATTTATAATGTTTTTTTAAAGTCTCTTCTGCTCACCAAGCCTGCAAAAGCAGTAGTATTGTGAAATATTTTTACTATTTAAAATATCTGCTTTCTATTTGAATATATTTTAAATTGTAATTTATTCCTGTGATCAAAGCTACATTTTCAGCATCATCACTCCAGTCTTCAGTGTCACATGATCCTTCAGAAACCATTCTAATATGCTGATTTGCTGTTCAAGAAACATTATATAATTATTAAAACAGAATAGAAAATAGAAAGATGCAAAGATCAGCATTTATCTGAAATAAAAAGCTTTTGTAACATTATGCACTATATATATATATATATATATATATATATATATATATATTATTAATAAAAAGTTTATACTGTTATTTAGCAAGGATGCTTTAAATTGATCAAAAGTCATGGTAAATACATTTATAATAATACAAAAGATTTCTATTTCAGATCTTGTGACTGGAGTAATGATGCTAAAAATTCAGCTTTGAAATCACAGGAATAAATTACATTTTAAAAAATATTCTAATGGAAGACAGTTATTTTAAATAGTAAAAATATTTTAGATTTTTACTGTACTTTGGATCAAATAAATGCAGGCTTTGTGAGCAAAAGAGACACTAAAAATCTTACTGTTCAAAAACTTTTGACTGGTAGTGTATACGACCACAGTATAATATTAGAGACACTTACAACCACAAAAAACAACTATGAACTCTGTGTTTGAGCAGAACAATATTTTTGAGGCCTCTCAACAACGTTTTGAGATTTTTAGACATTTTTTGATGGTTTCTTCATCTTGCGTAAAAGCATTAGAAAATATAAGAAAGTAGTCATACCTTATTGCCCTTACGTTACTAAATGTAAAACATTTTTTTTAGCTAAAATTCACATCAGAGCAACTAAAGATTCTTGCTCCCCAAAAATCAAATTGTTTTGAAGCAAAAGGGAATGTTAAGATTTATATTTCAGTTGCGATTATGCATTCAAATTCATTCATTCATGCATTAAACATTTAATATGAAGTGAGCTCTGCAAGCTTTGCCTCCACAAAAAACATTTTGCGAAGCTAAAATATTATATGCAACCATTTATACAGATGCATATGAATCTCAACACTCAAACCTCAAACCAACAAACATCAAGTTAAAATTTCACCACACAACAAATAACATCAGTGATGACAAAAACAAAACAACAGCATCATAAATAAGTCTGCAAAGTGCAAAAAGAATAATCCTATTACAGAAACCACATCATTTATTCATGCCGCGATGCATGCTGGGAGCTCAAACTCTTCAGATCAGCAGCACCGCCTGATATGAAAGTGTGTTTTAGACAACTGTTAGGTGACTTGGGTCAATTTTTGAGGAATATTTTCAGTCTTTTAGCACATGTGATTCCAAACACAGTGTAACAGCTACTGATTTTATAACTTTTACATTGGAAAGAAATGCAGTCAATCTGCCTTCTGCTTGTGTGTCTCAAAATCACATTTCTTGATCTTTCACTCCAGCTGTTCTACTGATGATACTAGATAAGCTGCTTTCTTCTTATATTCGCTATATAGGTAACGCACTTATAGCAGATGGATTCAAGAAAGCGTCAAATATCGGCCAGTTCTCAATCTCTGTGTCTTTACGTCTCTGATACGGCGCTGGCTTCGCCCTGCTGCCCCTGACTTTAAGACCCGTCCTCCACCCCTAAATTCATCCTCCGGTGAGCAATGAGCTGGATTTATTTCTCGCCAGCGCCCTCATCACGCCACGAGACGCGTGCCTTATCTCTCCCACACCTGTCCAGCACACAACAGGACCCAAAGCTCCGCACCTTGAACAATTACACCCTGTTGTCAAAACCCAAATCCCTAAGCCAACAAGATCAGCTTATTTCCCCCCACTCCCTAATTAATTTCATCCTACCAGTCAGAAATCCCTCCATCTGGAAAGATTTGGGCGCAGGTGTGTGTGTGTGTGTGTGTGAGCTAGGATGACGATCAGCGCCCAGTGTCTTTAGTTCACACCCAAAGCTGTTTCGAAGAGCGACATTCTTTCCTGCAGGGGAACGTGCACGTGTGTGAATGTGTGTGCGTGTTAAAATGTCATAAACAACCAGATATACAATGTGAGTCTGAGACTCAAAACCTGATTTGGAAGAATTTAAAGAAAATATCTATCTATCTATTAAAGGAGAACTCCATTTCCAGAACAACAATTCACAATTGTTTTTTCTCCATATAATGGACTTCATTGGTGCCCCGATTTTGAACTTCCAAAATGTAGTTTAAATGCAGCTTCAAAGGGCTCTAAACAATCCCAGACAAGGAAGAAGGGTCTTATCTAGTGAAACGATCGGCCATTTTTTTCGGAAAATCAAAATTTGTATACTTTTTAAGCACAAAAGCTCGTGTAGCACAGCATTCACGACACTACATACTATTGAATCATGTCGAAAGGTCATGCGGAACATAGGCAGAACTACAGATCCAGTGTTTACAAAACAAACGCGCAAAGACTAAGAAAGTGCAAGTAAGTCAAACGCTGTTTACAAACAAAAAGGTATAACATGGAGTTTTTCGCCATACTCTACCTTTTTGAGCCGGAGTACACAGACAATGAACTTAGACGTGATTCGTAGTAGTGATGGGAAGTTCGGATCATTTTACAGACTCGCACCTCGGAGTCTCATTCAGCAAAATGAATGAATCTTTTTTCGAGTCATTTTGTCATTTAGTTCATTTTAGCAAAATCAGCATCACGTGACAGCCCCATAAGATGAACGACTTGACAAACCCAAAGACTCGAAACAGGTGAACTAATTCTAGTACAAAACCTAAAAGGATGTTGCCCATGCGCGACTGAATGAATCACTCCCCAATATGACTTGTTCTTCCCAAGTCACATTAAAGATTTGTTCAAAATGAACGAATCATTCAAGAACGACCCGTGGACACGCATCCCAAAACATTCAGTTTTTTTTTTCTAGACTTAGTTTTAATGGTTACATTAAAAAAAATATTAAAAACAAGACGCATGTCAAATTATAATTGAAATCATGAAACTTACACAAATTACCAGAAATTTATTAAAAGTTTATCAAAAATGATTTTTTTTTTCTCAAATTCAGTATAATTTTTACCAAATTCTGTGCTTTCCATTAATTTTCTGGATTCCATTTTAATGGTTTCATTAAATGTTAATAAACAAAAGCATCTAATAGCATTTAAATGAATAAATAAATTAATTGTTATTTTATTTATTTATTTATTATTTATTTATTTTAATATCATTTAAATGAATAAATTAATTTATTGCTATTTATTTATTTACTTGTTTTTTATTTATTTCATGAAATATTAGAATTCCTTTAAAAATAATGTTTTTATGCAGGGTTCATACTGAAATAGTATTTTTGCACTTTAATATTCACAGACATTAGTCCATATCGTGTTCTAATTTAAGTGTACTGACCTACTTTTGATTTATTCATCCAAAATGTGCCAAATTCCATGACATTCTGTACTTTATAGTAAATTCCATATTTATGACTGGATTCCGCAAAATCTTTTGTTCAACTTAATTGAATTAATTGAAATAATTAATTGAGAATACTTCATGTTTACGAACTGTTCGCCAGCTCTAAAAATCTCACAGTATTTCCAGCTAAAAGATAATCAAAATTTGCCAACGTACATATATTAAATTAAATGTTTAAAAGTTTTCCTTTGGTACTAGCTACTTATAAAATATACTTGAATTTTAGGGGATTTTTAGATGCTTCTAGTTACAGTTTGTGTGATGGAGTTAATACACGTCATGTTTGTGACACAGAAAAAAATAAGTGCATATATGTTACATGACCATATATCGTCTATCTAGTGAATATATATTTCTGGCTTGTGTTATGTCTACTTTAAAATAAAGAGAAAAATGAAGCGGCACATTTGTGTTAGGAACATGATCACTGATTTCATTTCAATTCTGCTATTTTTGGCAGGTAAAACTGTGACAGTGTTTTGACCCATATCTGAAGAATCAGTGAGATATGTCTGATTGGCTAGACTAGCGTCTGTTTTCTCAGACCTGCCGATTTAAAAAAATAAAAACTGACATCTGTAAGTGGCCACCAATAAAGCGGACGTAAAACTTCAAAGGTTGCCATTACATTTTATGGATGAATTACTGAAATGAAAAGAGACAAAAGCTTAAATCAGACATTTTATTTCCAAGGCCTCATGAAGTTTCTGCATTAAACTCTTCCTACTCAGATTTCTGTCTCAGCAGAATGAATTCTACTCACAATGACAGACACGTTATCAGCTTAACAAAGACAATTCACTTTACTAGTCAAAACTACTTTTTCCCCATTTCACTCTATATTCATAACCGTCACATTTTCATCGAGTACAACTTTTTAATTTGGCTCGCGACCATTGCTTTAATAACAAACGGCACACGGGTGACAGTAATTGCCATGCATGGAGTAATAAGAAAATGCTCAGTAATGCATGAATGCAGTGCCTCTAACAACACCAACACAAACAATCTCCAAAATTCAGTTGCAAGTTGCAATTCTAATATAATTAAACTTTTAATACAGGCTATGAGCAGAGATACCAATAACCAGAATCCAAAACTCCACAATATAATTTTTGGCAAACATATGCTTACGAGGCATAAGAGAATATTTGGGCGACACTTTTGAGTCATTAAATTGGCTTTTCGAATGGCTGATTTCAGTTTCGAAAGTTCAAACACAAAGCTTCTGGTGGTTGTATTTGACATATCTAAAGGCTATTATTGTGTTTCATCAAGTGCACTGACACATACAATTTTTTAACATGAACCATACTATTATAACTTTACCAGCCTTTTATCCAAACAATACTGAATGTTATTCAGTGATTTAACACTGGTTCTTTTAAAGGATTCAGACTGCAAAACAAGTTCAAATCACTTTGTTTAGAAGTAAAACTGTGACATAAGGAAACAAGCAGTTATAAATAGCCGTTTTTATCAAAATAATCATGCAAGCAGGGTCTTCTGGGAGATTTTTGAGCGATGACTCAAATGAATCAGCTGCTTGCAGCCCTATCTAAAAGAGACTTGCAACCCACCAGAACCATCGCTTTACATCTTCACATCAATCAGGGCAGCAGGACCGATAAAACGGCTTGTGTGGAACTTCCTTCGCTGTCTTTAAATCAAGCTATGAGCGAAAGTTTCCTCCAAGAACAAGGGGGAAGATCTATCACGTCCTAATAAATGTGAAAAAAACGGCACTGCCTGGTTTTTGCCGCTCGGTACAAACAAAACCCTCTTTAAAATAATAAAAAACCGAGGTGTTGAATGATAACAGAGATGGTCCTGATAGCGGCGGGCTTATGGGGCGTGTATTCCAGCCTCACGCTCTGATTTCCTGAAGCATCCGTTCATTCTTGCAGGAACTGCTTTTAACAAATCACTATGACAGGGAGCCTCCTGACTACCAATTGAAAGATGATGAATTCAGCACGCCGGGCCTTGATATTGCTCAGCGCCTGTGACTGAGCGACCGGATGAACAATCTCAACAGTTACACTCGCGAGTCAATGTTTTTTGTCCTCTTAAATGAATAATTCCAGGCCCGTATCAACATCAAAAACCAGTGATGCACAGATACAGTAATGCCAGAATCCAGTCTGGAGTGAGTAAAAGCAGAATGCTGCAGGGAATAATTGAAATTCTGCTTTATTAATTCATAAATGTAAACAAATCATTAGTGCAAAATGTTTTTCTTCGTAATCTTTCATAAGAATTTAATAACTTTGAAATTATGTCACTTAGGGTATGTGGGCTACTCAGCAATTAGGGCTGAAACGATTCCTCAAGTAACCCGAGTAACTCAAATACAAAAAAATCAGAGGCAAATTATTTCCATTTTAATGGTTTTCATTTATTAGTTTAAAGGGGTCATCGGATGCTAAGTTCACTTTTACATGTTGTTTGAACATTAATGTGTGTTGGCAGTGTATGTACAAATCTACCCTATAATGATAAAAACCCATGCAGTGGTTTTTAATTAATCTGTAAAAATAATATTCCCTTTTTCAAATTGAGCATTTCTCAGATGCCTGTCGTTGTTGCGTCACACCGACAGAGGCCGCTCCCACGATAGTTGATTGACATGAGCGATTTACCTCAGATCAGCTGTAACAGTCCACCCTCTTTGTTATGATGCCGTAGCAGGGATGTAAGTTAGACAAGAATTGAGCGATTGAGGTGTTGTGTTGCTGGATGTAATAATGAACATGGTGGTTGTCATTTACTCCCGACATCTGAGCCGCTGAAGATGCAGTGGATTACGTTTGTTTGTGAAGGGAATGCACCTCCCGATCTACATATATCCGTCTATGTTCACACAAATCATTCGTGATCTAGCTTCACTTACAGCAGAAGTGAGTATAATCGCCTTTCCTAATAATGTGCTAGTTAGCAAGATTAGCGGCTAAACACAGCTAAACGCAGCTAAAGTAAACAGGCTTGTCACTCCACAGAGAGAAGAGAGGGGCGGGGCGAGCAGAGCTCATTTGCATTTAAAGCAGCCTCAACCAGAATGAGATGATTTTTGCAGCGCTCATTTTGGCAAGGTAAAAATGGTGTTGTTTTACCCAACCATTGAGAATTTTTAACCAAAGTATATTACAGACTTTTCATTAAGACCCTAAAGAATCATATCAACTTGTGGAAAATGGGCATCCGATGACCCCTTTAATGCTGAGTGCCTCAGCATGATTACAAATGTGATACTGATTTTATGCAACAGTTCATCAATAAACAAGAAGTTAATATTAGGAGACTCACATATTAGACAGCATATTACCTGTTTTTGCTCTATTTCGCCAACAAATAACCATTCCAAACACAGCCACAGTGCTGTTTTGTGTCTTTGCGCAACATGATGGTGTTTCGTTCTTGAATGAATCACTCATTAAATGACTCAGTTCAATCGCAATCACTCACTTACTGCCACCTACTGGTGGTTTTGATTTCATTTAAAGTATCTTCATTTTAAAAATACATGTAAATATCAGTATTCAATGTTTTGTTTAAAATAACAAAATATTGTTTATGCATTTGTAACTGCAAGTTAAATGCATTCATGTCCCTCTGAGCTGAATTAAATAGTGTGTAAATAGGCCTACATCTAAATGCCTCAATTTCTTGCTTTATGCCTTCGTTTTAGGTTGTAATGTTTACCATTTAGATATATTTGTATTTGCATTTTGAATGTACATTTGGCATATAAACGCATTTAATGGGTTTAGTTTTCATGGTTATTAATGTATGCAATTTCAGCTATAAAAATGTTCATTTTTCTAAAAAAAGGAAACAAAGTACACAATCATCTTTGAAAAAAACATTTTTACAAGTGTATTTAAAAAGATATTGTAAACTTAAAAAGCTTTGAATGTAGTTCGTAGTTTGTAGTATTGTAGCATTGGTGGAGCTTGGCTGTAGTTTAGTCTAAGCTTCCAACTTAACAAGTTAGAGTTTCATAGCTTCCCCAACACTGCAAATAAGCAAAAAACAAACCAGATGTGGCTGAGAGTCCTGAAATTGTGCCTTTGCGTAATGAAAAAATAAATCCGGTCCGGTCGGTAATTTCAGAGCACCTGGAAAACAACTCGCCTCTCTTACTATAATCAATACTGCTATAAGGAAAAAATATCAGCAATGAAAGTAATCCCAAAATGCCATTATTCCCTGTAATGCTGTTAAATTCTCATAAGGCTGAAGCAGTGTTATAAGTATTAACACAGTTTTTATGAGGCTGGTCCACTGTGATATAAAATCTAAAAGATTTTCCTCTACAGAGATGTCTGAGTCCATGCCCAGATTGGGATCTTTCGTGAAACATTAAAAAGTAACACAGAAAGCTCCATCTTGCCTGAAAAATGGGATTTCACACTTTGAATAGGATTGACACTTTGAGATATAAATGTTATTTCAGTCACCTGAGAAACACTACAGGGCATCGGCCAGTAAATTCAGACCTGAATCAAACACTCAAAAGTCCTTTCATCATCCTGCTGAGATTCATGTGGATTTCCTCCCTTCAGCTGCCAGTAACATGTGAAGAAGCAGCACGGCACCTACGTTCGCCAGAGAGATGACGACATGCGCGGTAGGTTTGCCGCACCACTACGGGCGTCAGACGGGCTAATAAACAGCGCAAAACACCCAGCGGTGCTGTGAGTTAATTAATAACGTGGTCTGTCTGTTCTGGTTTGAAATGAACTGTGTTGCCTCACAGGCCCGGGATTAGCTGTGGATAAGGTTTCTTTTGATCAGGTTCTTCTGTGTTTAATAATGCATGTCTTAGCCTTATGCCCTAACCGCTACATTAGACTCCAGCGCTCAAGGTAAGATCACCCTCATCTGAAACTCTCATCGGCCTCACGCTATTCATTAGATCAGAAGTTTGACTTTTTAAAGCAAGAATTTTAAATCTATCAGGTTGATCTACAATGCATGTCATTCACTTTCAACATATCTGTAGCCTATGGAAGCCCACTGAAGAAGAAATTTAAAAAAAAAAAAAAGGTATTGCAATATTTTACCTTACAGTTCTGGCCTTTTCTCAGAATTGTGTGATATAAACTCGCAATTCGATTTTTTTTTTCTTCTCAGAAACCCACAACTGCGAGTTAAAAAGTCAAAATTATAGGATATAAACTGGCAATTCTGACTTTTTTTCTCAGTCCAATTCTGAGGGGAAAAAGATATTCTCGCAATAAAAGATAAACTCGCAATATTCTCAGAAATGCAAGTTTATATTTCACAGTTAATATAACTTAATAACTCACAATTTTGTGTTATAAAGTCAGAATTGCCAGATACAAGTTTATATATCTCAATTCTGACTTAATTTCTCAGAAATATGACTTTATTTCTCAGAATTGTGACTATTTTTTAGAATTGCGTGATATAAACTCGAAATTGAGTTATAAAGTCAGAATTGCGAGATTCAAATTTGCAATTGAGAAAAAACTCACAATTCTGCAAAATAATGTCACAATTCAGAATTTTTTTTCTCAGAATTGGAAGTTTAAAACTCGCAATTTTGTGTTATAAAGTCAGAATTACAAGATTATATATTGAGATTACGAGTTTATTTATCACAATTCTGACTTTATTGTTTCAGAATTGCAACTTTAGTTACCAGAATTGTGTGATATAAACTCGAAATTGTGAGGTAAAGTCAGAATTGCAAGATCTAAACTTGCAATTTTGAGAAAAATGTCAAAATTGCAAGATATAAAGCTGCAATTCTGAGAAATAGTCACAATTCTGACTTTTTTCTCAGAACTGCTGAATTGCTCAGAAAGTTTAAATCTTACAATTCTTTATAACTCACGATTTAGAGTTTGTCACACAATTCTGAGAAAAAAAAAAACTCAGAATTGCAAGTTTATATCTCCCAATTCTAACTATTAATTGCACTTTATATTTTGCAGTTCTGAGACAAAAGTCAGAATTGTGAGATTAAAAGGTCACAGTTACCTTTTTTATTTTTTATAATTTCTCTATTAATTGAGAACTGTGGAATGTAAACTCGCAAATTGCGAGTTATAAAGTCCAGCTTCGAGGGGAAAAATAGACTGATAGTTTATATCTAACGATTCTCACTTAATTATTTAATTAAAATAATAAATTGCAATTCTGTTATAAAAATCAGAATTGCGAGATATAAAGCCGCAATTCTGAGAAATAAAGTCGCAATTCTGAGAAATAAAGTCACATTTCTGCCTTTTTTTCTCAGAATTGCAAGTTTAAATCTCCCAATTCTGACTATATAACTCACAGTTGTGAGTTTATATCTCCCAATTCTGACTTTACAACTCGGAATTGTGTGTTTATTTCTCGCAATTCTGAGAAAAAAGTCAGAATTGTGAGATGTAAACTCACAATTCTAAAAAAAAAATCAAAATTTTTAAAATTTTTTATTTCTTATTCAGTGGGAAAAACAAGCTTCCATAGTAACCATAGTGGCCATTCACGCAGTACGCACCTTTGCATCTAAAAACACAAGCAGCAGCACTCAGGAATGTTTTTTAAAATGCACAGCCCAGAACACCTCCTCTGCCATGTTGCTTCTAAATAAAACAGTTGCCATGCCAACTTTCTACCATAAACAAAAGCTTGGAATGCTTGTCCCGCCTCCAGGATCTTCTGATTGGTCCACTGTTTTGAAAATGACATTGATGAGCAGCCTTAACATGTAAAAGTTAAAATTCTTTAACACGTTTTAAAAACGTGGTGCTCACGTGCAAAATGCTGCCAAAACACAATGGTCATGCGTGTCCGTCTAACGTGATTACATAGGAAAACAATAGAAAAGTTGTACATTGGATTGGAAAAAACACAAAAATAGTTTGCTATCCAAATAATAACGAATAAACCAATGTGCTAAATTAAACAATAAATAAATAAATTCTGTACATGCCTAGGTGTTATGACAAGCCTCAATTAAAATAAGCAATGAAATCCAACAACAATGAAACCATAAATCTTGTTTCATTAGCTCAAAACAAACTAAAACATATTCACATTTACCAAAGTTTACTCATTGCTTGTTTTTTATCCTTGTGGCCTACTCCTCGCCCACAATGAAATCTCAACGGCCCAAAATCCCACTGCGCGCAGCTGTATATTAAACATCAAATACATTCTGATTGCCTGTGTTTGAGTCTCATCACGAAGCATTTTAGCATCAACTAAAGACCGACGATTCACTTGCTGCTTTAATCCTATGGCATCATGTCTTGTTAAGACACAGTGTAATAACCGAAACTCCAGCACCAAGTTTGTCCATAGAGAATTCCCAGCAATTCGTGTATCGCAAATTGCTTCGGATAAAAAGCGTCCGCTAAATGACAAATCGTGAATTGCCCTGTACTGTGGAGGACACTTGTACCCGTCTGCATGGCTCTGATTATAGGTGTTATACTGCAGGCCAGACACTATTATCCTCAAGTGTACTGTGAACATAAACAATCCATATTCAACACCACACCCAACACAAAGCCATCAAAGGCTTCAGTCTGACTCAAGACGGGAGTGTTCTTCCTTGAGTGCGAATATCCACAAGGAAGAGAAGAATACGTGAGGATCAATAGATCTGAAATAAGTCATGCATTTCAAGAGGATGAACAGTCGTATAGCTTCTCATCATGGTGAAGATGCCCATATGAACCCATATATGTATCTGCAAGCTGCAACAAATCAACCAAACCAATCTGCATGTACATAATTACCACCTCAAAAGATGCAAAATTCAGTTTTTATCCAAAAAGCACAAGAAAATACCATCCATTACAGTGTTCCTCGACTAAATCCAAGTAAGATACTCCAAAACTGCCAAGTCAGCAGAAGTCCTGCTGACTTACTGGAACATTTACCTCAGCCGATGTCGGATTCCAAGAAGGATGTGACTTTTAATGAGCTGCCAACCAATGAGTTGTCAATTTGGCAGTTAAGCTTTGCTCTGCTACTGTTATTTTAGGGTTACTGCGCAATCACTATCCTCCAGAGTCACTTGAACTCGTTTTGCAACGTCAACTGTCTAACCTTACTGTGGGTATGTCAATGTTGAGCAAAATTCAGCATTTAACAACTGGCATCCGTTCAGTTCATGAGTTGGAAGGATTCTGAGTTGGAATGATGGGAAGCGAATCTACAATTCAGAGAAAATCAATAGTCACTCAGTAGAACTGCATTAGTTTAACACACACTCTGCAACAAAACTATTAATTAATGCACTATTAAAGCATTAGTTCACTTCCATAATAAAAATTTCCTGATAACTTACTCACCCCCATGGCATTCAAGATGTTCATGTCTTTCTTTCTTCAGTCAAAAAGAAATTAAGGTTTTTGAGGAAAACTCTACAGGATATTTCTCTATATAGTGGACTTCCATGGGGATCAGTGTGTTGAAGGTCCCAAATTGCAGTTTCAATGCAGCTTCAAAGGGCTGTACATGATCCGAGGAATAAGTGTTTTATCTATCAGTCATTTTGTCAAAAAATAAAAAATTTTATACTTTTCAACCACAAACCACCAATCGTTTTGTTAGATAAGAAGAAAGAAAGACATGAACATCTTGGATGGTATTGGGGTGAGTAAATTATAAGCAAAAAAATGTTTATTCTGAAAGTGAACTAATCTTAAACTAAAACTAAAATATATAATCTAAAATAAGATTTTTTTATTATGCATATACATTACCATTCAATATTTTTTTATAATTAATATGTTTATTCAGCAAAAACATATTAAATTCATCACAAGTGAAAGTAAAATGTTTTAAAAATGAGAAAAATTGTTTGACTGTTTCCACAAAAATATTTTGACACTAAAAATGTTTCTTGAGCATCAAATCAGCATATTAGAATGATTTCTGAAGGATCATGTGACACTGAAGACTGGAATGATGATGCTGAAAATTCAGCTTTACACATTTTAAAATATATTAACATATAAACAGTTGTTTTAAATTGAAATAATATTACACAATTTTGAATTTTCTCTTCATCAAAGAAGCATGAAAAAAATATATAATGGTTTTAACAAAAATATTAGGCATCACAAATGTTTTCCATTTTGATAATATAAATGTTTCTTGAGCATCAAAATCAGCATATTAGAATTAAGGGAGTAACGATGCTGAAAATTTAGCTTTGCATCACAAGAATAAATTACATTTTAAGATATGTTAACATAAAAACAGTTATTTTAAATTGCAATAATACTTCATAATTTACTATTTAGACTAATTTTGATGAAACAAATGCAGACTTAGTGAGCACAAAATCCTTACAGACCTCAAACTTGGCTGTGTAACTACTGTCAGTGTGGTTTTAGATTTATTAGATTTATTAGAATAGATTTATTCCATGACAAGAATAAATTACATTTTAAAATGTTAACATAAAAACAGTCATTTTAAATTGCAATAATATTTCACAATTGACTATTTCTACTGTAAATTTGATTTAAAAAGCAGCTTTGATAAACACAGAATCTTTATGGACCCCAAACTTGGCTGTGCAACTCCTGTAAGTGCAGTTTTTAATAAAATATTTCACATTAAAAAATAAATGCATACAGCAGTTAATGAATTTCAGTCCATTTTAATTATATTTCCCTCCTTTCTCAGTGCTGCACAACCCTGGTCTACAGTACACGTCGTGTTTTCATGCCCAAAATAACATTGCTGTTTGCACAAAATTTGCCCTTGTCAATTCCTCCGACAAACTAATCACAGCTTGCATCACTTTATTATGACTGCTCGCCTCTGAAAGTGTCCAAGCGCAATTATTGACCCTTGCCATTATTCCACAATCAAACACCAGTGAAAATCTAATAAGAGAAACCGGCAGGGAACCAAACGGCAGACGGTGCTTCAATAAAGATACAGCTAAGCACAGCTCCGGGCACGGGTTTACCTGAATAGAGTGGCTAACTGTAGATTACATCTTTTTGAAGTTCATTTTCGAGGTTTTTACACCCCGCTACTTTTTGCGCAGGACTACAGAACTAATGGCCGAGAGACATCATTTTCGGAGAGATATTACCGAAGCTGTGAAAGAGTTGCGGCCGGAGCGACTTTACTTTACCCTGCAGGACGAGGTTTAAATAATCACATTGGTGTAATGGGATGTGTGGTGTTGATTAATGGCCTTTTTCGGCATGTCGGGGATTGTACCTGTCTGTGCCCTTTGAGTGCATTTGTCTCAAGCCGCTGTTTACAGTTTCATGGCTCCATGCTTTATGCCAGCATCCCAGTTGGCTCTTAACGTCCTCTAAATAAAGAATTTATAATGGGAGGCACTTCCACTAATCGAACACATCTCTGCATGGATCGAGAGGGAATTCAAGTCTGCAAGTATATAAAGCACATACAAGTTTAAAGGAGAAGTCCACTTCCAGAACAAAAATTGGACTGATATGTTGCCCCAAATGTTTAAATGTGGCTTCAAATGAACCCAAATGCGGTTGTAAACGATCCCAGGTCTTATCAAGTAAAACGATCGGTTATTGTCATTAAAAATACAATTTAAATACTTATTAAATCCCAATTCTTGTCTTGCTCTGCCTGAACTCTGTGTATTCTGGCTCAAGACAGTTAGGGTATGTCGAAAAACTCCAATCGTATTTTATATATTCAACTTCAAAAATCATTTCAAAATCATTCTACATCACTCCAGAAGTACGAACCCAGAAAGTGAACATACAAAGAAGATCAAACACTCTTAAACAGCGATATAGGACAATTTTAAAGTTGATGGAGAACATGAGATGAGAGTTTTTGACATACCCTAAATGTCATGAACCAGAATAAAACAGTTCAGGCAGAGTAAGACAAAATAAGCATTTGACATTAAAAAGTACATAAATTGTATTATTTTAATGAAAATAACCAATCATTTCACTAGATAAGACCCTTCTTCCTCACCAGGGATCGTTTACAACCACATTTGGGATCGTTTGAAGCTGCATTTAAACTGCATTTGAAAAGTTCAAACTCTGGGCACCATGGAAGTCCACTATATGGAGAAAAATGCTGAAATTTTTTCCTCAAAAAACAATTTCTTTACGACTGAAGAAAGAAAGACATGAACATCTTAGATGACAAAGGGTGAGTACATTATCTGTAAATCTTTCTTCTGGAAGTGGACTTCTCCTTTAATGTCTTTCTTTCTTCAGTCATAAAGAAATTGTTTTTTGAGGAAAACATTTCAGCATTTTTCTCCATTTAATGGACAGATATGGTGCCCCGAGTTTGAACTTCCAAAATGCAGTTTAAATGAGGCTTCAAACGATCCCAGCCGAGGAAGGAGGGTCTTATGTAGCGAAACGATCAGCTATTTTTATTTAAAAAATACAACTGAAATACTTTTTAATCTCAAATGCTCATCTTGTCTTGCTCTTCCTGATCTCTGTGTATTCTGGCTCAAGACAGTTAGGGTATGTCGAAAAACTCCAATCGTATTTTCTCCCTCAACTTCAAAAATCATGTTAAAATCATCCTACATCACTGCAGAAGTACCGACCCAGTTTTTGCAAAGTGAACATGCAAAGAAGATCAAACACCCTTAACAAAAAAGGTAAACAGTGATATAGGACGATTTTGAAGTTGAGGGAGAACATGAGATGGGAGTTTTTCGACATACCCTAACGGTCATGAACCGGACAAAAAGTGCAGGCAGAGTAAGACAAGACGAGAGTTTGACATTAAAAAGTATATAAAATGTGACCCTGGACCACAAAACCAGTCTTAAGTCGCTGGAGTGTATTTGCAGCAATAGCCAAAAATACATTGTATGGCTCAAAATTGTTGATTTTTCTTTAATGGCAAAAATCATTAGGAAATTAAGTAAAGATCATGTTCCATGAAGATATTTTGTAAACTTCCTACTGTAAATATATGAAAACTTAATTTTTGATTAGTAATATACATTGTTAAGAACTTTATTTGGACAACTTTAAAGGCAGTTTTCTCAATATTTAGATTTTTTTGCACCTTCAGATTGTAGGTTTTTAAATAGTTGTATCTCAACCAAATATTGTTCTATCCTAACAAACCATACATCAATGGAAAGCTTATTTATTCGGCTTTCAGATGGTGTATAAATCTCAATTTTGAAAAATTGACCCTTATGACTGGTTTTGTGATCCAAGGTCACAAATAATCGTTTCACTGGATGAGACTCCTTTTTCCTCAGGTGGGATTGTTTACAATTTGGGATCATTTGAAGCCACATTTAAACTGCAATGTGGAAGTTCAAACTCAGGGCACCATATCAGTCCACTGTATGGAGAAAAATGCTGAAATGTGACCCTGGGGTCAATTTTAAAAATAAGCTAATAAATAAGCTTTCCAGTGATGTATGGTTTATTAGGCTAAGACAATATTTGGTCGAGATACAACTATTTAAAAATCTAGAATCTGAGGATGCAAAAAAAATCAAAATATTGAGAAAACTGCCTTTAACTAACATTCTTTCAAACTTAATAAACAAAGTGATTAAAATGCTTTTTCTATATAGTCTGCGACTTCAAATAATATGTTAGACAAGTCTATCACAATTTGTACTAATAAACTGTCACCGTTTGAAGGGTAAACTGCGTGCAGAAGAACACGCGTCTACATTTCAAACAGCCATCAATCTCCTCCATGTCAGATCAGCATGAGATATTGAAAATATTCTGTGAATTGTGAGCTACTCGCTAATGCGTCAGGCGTACGGCATTCATAAACCCGCTGCTGTCTACTTTCTGACCGTCTTTGGGTATATTCTTTCTTCTTCTGTCTTTTTTTGTCATTTCTCCAATCTTCCTAGACCTTGAGATGAAATGGAAAAGTAGTAATTTTCTTTCTTGCCATTCATGGTGGTCTTTAGACGTCAAGACATTCAGGAGATTTTATTATTATTTCTCCCAATCACAATCATGGCAAAAACACTTCACTTCTGTCTTTTAGAGCCGTGCACAATTTATTTTTTTTACTCTCCTCCTTTTTGATGCCTGGACAAGCTCGGACTGATCAAAGGCACAATCTATCTTAAGAAGTTACCAACAAATTCATCTGCGCCGCACACACAGGCACATTTTAATCTGAATGTGGATCAAAGCATCTACAGATGTTTTAGATGAGACTTCTATAGAGCTTTGAAAGCGAACACAAATTTATCTCAAAGGTCTTTGCTTTGTCAGGGTAACTATTTTTGAGCATATGGCAAATTTGAACATCTGATTATTAAAAAATATTAAAAGGAAAACAGTCTACCTAATTTTCCTTTCTCACTGTTCTAGTTTTTGAATAAAAGAGGTCTGAAAAACAAGCTTAATTTTAGAGATGCACTCTAGGGTATTTTTAACGTAGCGACGTTATTTTGTCATTTAGCTCAATAATTATATCACACTTAAACTTTTATTTCAGATTTCACTCTAAAATCTGCTCACTCCTGCTGTAAAAAAAAGTTTTTAGGTGTGCAGATGAATTGAAGACCGCATGAAAGTTATATAACGTCATTCACTCAACAGCATGAAAACCTTCATGACTGAATACATCCACATCCATGAAAATCTACAATACAGCACAGACATCCTTCAAAATCCCCAAAGCCGGGCTCTTTCTTCACTCACACATCTGAATCTACATCAGTCAGGCCCGTAATGCCGAACATCAAAGAATGTACTGAATATGAATATGTATTCAATGCAGTAAATGTGAATATGTAATGCACTATCACAGACCAGTGTGAGCAAAGATTTATATCCTAAAATGACACGTTGCAAAGTATATTGCTAGATTTGGAGCATACTGTACAAAAAAAATGGCGTGGACCGGGTGATATTGCTAGTGTAAATCTGATTTGCTGCCTTGAATGCAAATTTCTGAGGAAATTCTTCTGTGAGAAGACAAGGTTTTTACTTGTTCTTGGTGCAATAAGTTGTTTAAATAGGGCCCTATGATTTACAGATGGAATCACGGAATCCAGTCATTAAAATGGAATGTACCGTTTAACACGGAATGTCACGGAATTTGGCAAATTTTGGAAGAATAAATCAAAAGTAGGTCAGTACACTTCAATCAAAACATGATATGAACTAGTGTCTGTGAATATTAAGTCACAAAAATACTATTTAAATATGAATCCTGCATGTTCTGTGTGTCTCTGTGTGAATGAATGGCGCAGACGTGCGGTTTCGTTTACTACACACATACTGAAGCGTGAGTGATGCTCGCTGTATTTTCAGCCTCTGCCGCCTCAATATCTGAGTACATGAACACATAAACAATTTCTAAAACTGCTCTGAGAGTCACTTCATGAGCATTTTGCCATTTCTTTTGAGAAAAACTATCGTCATATCTACAAATAGGTCTTCACAGCAACCCGTCAAAATAAAAGTTTGGTTTAACTTGAAGAAACTGACAGAAATGTTACTTAATGTAATGGTAGTATTGTTACTAATAATAAAATAATTATTATTAAAACATTATTTTTTTTAAGGATTTAACCAATATTTATTTGCCAGAATTATTTACCAGAAAATTGTAAACGCACAATATTAAAAAACATGAATAAATACATTTTTTTATGAAAAATAAAATAAATAATGAATATAAAAATGAAAAAAAAAAAAAAAATAAAATAAAACAAAATAATAAATTAGATCAATGCTTTGTTATTAAAATGTAATAAACCCATTAAAATTAAATCTGGAAAATTAATGGAAATCAGAATTTGGTAAAAAAATAAAATCGAATTTGAGAAAAAAGTAAAATGAATTTCATAGGGCCTTCAAATGTTTTTTTTTTTTTACTTTTTTAGTAAATTGCTGTTTAATTGTGTAAGTTTCATGATTTCAATTAATTAGACATGCTTTCTGATTAATATTCTTTGATTTAACTAGAAAAGTTACTAATAAAAAAACATAATAATCCAGAAAAATTAAAATGAAAAAAATGGGGAAATTGGAAAAAACTAACAACTAACAATATTAACATTAAAATTCATAATAATTAATCCAGAATTCTGTAAAATAATAACAGAATTTGGCAATAAATAAAATGGATTTCATAGAGCCCTATTTAAAAGAAAAATTAATGCTGGATTTGGCAAAGCCTGCAAGGAAGGTGGCATAACATAGATAAATACCTTCGTTCAGTCTAATGTTTAATATAATTACACTATCATTCAAAAGTCTGAGGTCAGTTTTTTTTTATAAATTAATTATTCTATTCAGCAAGGATGCATTAAATTAATCATAAGTGACAGTTTAAAATATTTATGTTGTTACAAAATATTTTTTTTCTTTTAAACTTTCTATTTGTCAAAAAATCCTTAAAGAGAAAAACTATTAAGCAGTACAACAGATAATAACGATGAATATTTCTTAAGCATCAAATCAGCATATCAAAATGATTTCTGAAAGATCATGTGACACTGAAGACTGGAGTAATGATGTTGAAATTTCAGCTTTGCATCACAGTAATAAATTACATTTTAAAATATATTCAAATAGAAAACAGTTATTTTAAATTCTAATCATATTTCACAATATTACAGTTTTTACTAATCAGCCTTAGTGAGAAAAAAATGGTTATGATGCAACGTGAGGTAAAATATGTAAAACCTGCTAAACTTTTAATTAAACGTGACAGACTGTCAAACAAAAAGTGGAGCAAATGTGTCTAAATGTGCATTTTTAGGCAGAACAAGCTGCAATGTGGAGTGAATATTGATTAACAGACTAACAGTATGAATAAAAGTCTGGTTATGCAACGCTAATTCAAATGTTAAAGAATGAAGTTATCTGAGACGTTAATAAAGATGTTTGATATGTTATGATAAATTCAATCAGAACCAATTAAAACGAACATTAATAGGTTTGTTAGACTCAGTAACAAGGTTAGACGGGGACAGACAGGGCGCGCTATACGTAACAGTTAAGTCTCTGAAGAGATGCTGCAGATGAAAGCTGAAGTGTCAGCTTCCCATGGGAAGAAGCCTGTGGTTCTACTGGTGAAGGGTTCCCCCTGATCTGCGCATCTTCAAAGGTCACTCACGGCATGGCTCTGTACTCATAAAAGAGACGAGACACGGATAAAAGAGCAACTGATTAAATTAGAAGCAGGGGAAGACAGAACCAGCTGTGATGATAAATGAACTTTCATTAGTCTAGTTTTACATTAACTGGGAAACGACGAGATGTGCCTTGCTGTGGGCGTCTTTATCCTTGTCCTATTATGTTTTCTTTCGTTGATACGGTTCAGAAAGAAAAGACGGAGATGAGAAGAAGAAAAGACTGAATTTCAAATGTGAGTCTATAGAGGAGTAGCAGCCGTCCCAATCCGTCTCCTAAGCCCAGAGTGAATTTTTGATCATGGACTTGGTTAATCAGGAAGAGCTCAGAGTGCTCAAGCCTTCTAAGACAGAAACACATTCTAAGACAGCGGAAAGATTTAGTTCACCAATATAAAAAAATAATAATAATTTCCATTCGTATGAGAGTTGCATTTGTGTCCGCCTGATGAAGTGCATGAACACAAAAATCTGCTTATATTCAAAAGAATTCACGTAAAAAAAATATACAATGTTTTTGATTTTTTTTTTTTTTCATTTTATGCATTTGTACACACACACACACACACACACACATATATATATATATATATATATATATATATATATATATATATATATATATATATATATATATACACACACACACACACACTCAAACTTTAATATGAATACTTTTAAAATTACAATTAATATATTACTTATGCATATATATAAATGCTCATTTTTATATTGATGTTTTGTAACAAAAATCGACAAAAAATTGCTAATGTTTGAAAAAATATATATATAAAAGTACTCTAATAAAAATAGATTTAAATCTATTGTCTATATACATTTTTGAAGTCAGTACCGAGTCATAAACATGCCATGAAAAATACAGATATATAAAGCATATACATTTGTAATTTAATAACTTTTCTTATTTTATTAATCTGTGCGCGTATATGTGTACTCTTTAATGTAATATAATAATACAATTATAATAATATATTTTTTTTTAAACAATATTTTAAAAATTAATATTTTATTCATTTCATACAAATACACATTTTATGATTTGTTTACAAAAATCTAGATTCTAACACAGAAATCTGCTAATATATTCACAATGATTGTGATTTTATAATTTTTTTAAATGTATATTTGTATAAAATATTAATTTAAAATTAAATAAATATATTCATATATTCATATATATTAGTTTTGTAGGATTTGTTTTATAAAATTAATATTTTAGATCCATTACATATTTTTATTATAGTTTTAAAACAATACAGAAATATACTTGATAAGTTACCCTTCTATTTTAATTTATACCAAAATATTTATACATTTATTTGGCTTTCAGTGCAAAAATGAAAAACACTCAAGTTAAACAACAACATGAAGGTTTCATACTTCGTGACATAAAATGATGACAATTCTCATTTCGGCACAACTAGTGAGCTGATGAAATGTTACAAGAAAAAGGGTTTTAAAACCCAAGGCGTGTTAAAAACCACATGACCCTGACGCTTACAGAACATCAGATCTGGGATTACAGCAATGCTGCAGACAACTTAAAATGCCCAGGTGGACACCTGACCTTTTCACCGAAATCGCATACTTAGCAGGTCACTCGTTCAAAGTCATGAAAGGAATACACATTTGCTCTGATCTCACAGCTGGTTTAAATTAATCTTTAAGATGTTCCACGCAATCACTGGCCTTCAAGACATGGTCAATCCATAAAGCGTAGGCTGTCACACCCTCATACAAAAAAACAAATAACAATACATCTGTCTATTCTATTAATGCCATTACATTTGTATTGATTTTTATTCTTCTACGCACACATTCATTTAGTTCCTGAAGGAATCAATACAACCAAATAAAAGATCTTTCTTCCAGGCTGTTTTGGTAAGACAACATCCTCTGAGAAAGAAATTTACATTTTAATGATATACACTGTTGAGTTTTAGAAAAAAGTTGTACTTATGTGCTCAGGGCATGGTTTAAACGCTACTGTTTTTATGCAGCAATATGCTGACAACTGTAACCTAAAACTGTAAAGACTTCAAGCCACACTTGATTTGAGGAACTATGAATGAGCTTGCATGCCGCGCACATCCACCAGGAATCTGTCAAGGACTCACGCTGAGCCTTCTGGGACAGAGACATGAGAGAAGCACCCTGTTGTCTTATAAACTTGAACACTGAAGCGTCTTTGAACTAAAGGCCAAGAGATGAACTTCAGCCTCTGCAGCAGCACATTTACAGCAGCAGAAGAAGAAATATTCACTGGCTCAACCTCAAGGCAAAAGATTTGATAAAAGGGACTCCATTTTATCTGCAAATCCAAAGGACCATTTTTTATTTTCAGAGTTTCCAACGGGGAAAAAAACTTGCTTGAGCAAGACAAAGACAAAGTGTTATGTGGCACGATGTGTCAAAGAGGAAATTGTAAACTTTTCTTTTTTGTAATCTGCATGTTCTTGGCTGCACAGCCTCAAAAGGAAACGTTGCTACAGCAACATTTATTTGCACTATAAAAACATAAAAAAAACAATGACATAAAGATGATCTCATGTTTGCTTTTAAATAGTAAGTTGCAATGACTTTTCCACCTATCTAAATGAAGAAGAAATTTAAGAATATTATCTCAGTTTTACCAGATTTTACAGAAAATAACTATGCATATAATTTCCAAAATTTATCAAAACTTGACAAAATAAAAAACTGTATGAATATACATTTGCACATATTCTGCTGGAAAAATATCAATAAAAACTTTCCATATACAGTCAAATTATATACATGTATCAGCTTCAATCCACTAAAAAAAACAGTTGAATGGCAAAAGTCTTGGTTTTAGGAATTATAGAAAATGTATTATTTTCTTACAATCTGTAAAAGAGCAGATATAAACATGTTAATTAATAAATAAAATTTTTTCACAGAACCTGTCATTTTCGGTCGCTATTCGAATGTAGGAAAACACTCACATATGTAGCAGAAAACATCTGGGTCATGTTTGCATTTTCTTCTGTCACTGGATATAAATACAGTATGTTTTCCTATTCAGTATATTAAAAATGGGCTGAGCATTTAACAAATAGCAACCTAGTTTACAGAAAGATAGAAACCATGTTTTTGTGGCAGTTCTTCTAGTGATTAAGGGATAAATTCAGTTCACTGTCTGAAAAAAAATACTATACTACAAAAATGCATCATTTTATGATAAAGTTTGACATGCTAGAGCAAAACAGAAACTGTTTTTGTAATCATCATGCCAAAATTAATAAGAAACGTTACTGACACAACAAACAAACAGTAACTGAATCACAAAACAAATCTGACATGAACAACCAACACTGAGCACAACCAATAGTAGCCTACTGTATAAAGAACAACCTGTGCTCAGCGACAACACTAGTATACTGAATAAAACAACACATCCGAGTCCAATTTGATGACCTGCTAATGGAAAACCTCAGATAGCAGTAAATACTGACTTCTCACAGGAAGCGTCACCTCTTTGACCAAGAGCCTTCAGGACTTCCAGGTTCAGACAAGAAAATATAAGCCAGACATATAATTTGGTGGTTAAATAGAGTGTTTTCACAACGCGTCATCAATCGAACATAAACAATGCCACTGAATTGAACAAAACTTGCATATTTTGCTGACTATTGCTGCTGAAAATGGTCAATTATTGTCACGTTCTGGGCTGTGCTGATCGGTTGGACCAGAAAAAACATTTGGAGTATTATAGACCGCCAAAAGTTATAACAAATCAAGGAGAAAAGTGCAAAAAACTGTGTGAGGAACAAAAGGCATTTGTGGTTGGCCAAACTTCATGAACCATGATTTCCAGGGCAACAATCTTGACAATATTCGTGTTTGTTTTTATCATTTCCAGTCAGGTAGGTGACATATTAGGCTAATATCTTAATCAATACTGCTTGCACATATCTTTACCACCTATTAACTTTAGTTTGTCAAAATATTGCACCATTTCCTGCTTACTAAGTCCTTCTCTAAATGATTTAGCAGCTTCCACAAGTTTTTTTTTGTGGTTTAGACAGCATAAATTAACAGAACAATGTATTCAGTAGTACATTAACCGTGCAATCAATGCTGTTGTTTACATCTGAGTATCGCCAATATGGCCGCGCATCCAGGTAACTGACCAAATCATGACTTAAATGCAAAGCTAGATGTTGTAAAAGGCAGTAAAAATAAGCTTTAGGAAACTGGGGAAAGACCACAGACTAGGGGTTCAATTAATCACTAATTAATTAGCCTACTTTAATGTAACTACTATATGAGCTACAATGCGCCTCTAAAAGGATTATTTTCTATACATGAGGCAGGGCTGGTTGATGTTTCTCGTAACTCAAAATATCCTTTAAAAAGTACCGTACAATGTTTTGAATCATTATTGTAATCATATACCGTCGTATTTACATGTCTATTCATATTATCTGATTATCTGTGTTTGTTTGGAAAATGTCATTACCTGCAGTACAGAGTCGTAGCGGCGCACATTCCTGTGTTGAACTTGAGACGTTAACGGCCTCGTCGCTGTCAGACAACATAATCCATTTCCAGACTTATTTCAGTTTATTATAAGTTTAGATTTTTCTTCACGTCTCGACGTCTTTTTTGTTCTCTGTGCCCTGAATCGCGTTGCTGTTTTACACAGTGAGAACCCGTTCCAAATGATTCACCAAGTGAGTGAATTGTCCGAACGATCTGGACCATTTTGAACCGTTTGACTGATTCACTGAAAAGAACCGACTCAACGGCAAGTCAGGCATCGTTCATTCTGATTCAAAGTAGTAAACCGAATAAAAATATAAATATTATTCTATATATATTATATAAATATTATTTATAATGTATAACTTAAAATAATTTAATAAAGCAAAATTCTCTGTGTAGAAAATAAATGTGATTTTTACTTCTGCAGCCCCTTTTGTGCTCGATCAGCCTTATTTTTCCCGCCAGAATGGGCGTGGCCATTTCTACATTTTATGTGTCTGGCTACTGGTCTCATCCACATCTAGCTATTTTTAGCTGTACAAAACAGCTCATTTTGCTGCTTGATATTGCAAACTGGTGTGTCTTACCATATTATTTGAAAATATTATCTTAATTATGAACACACTAGTTTGTAGCACAAGCAGTGTAATAGTTTAAAGCACTTTCTTATTTTTCTCATTATTTCCCTACAGTGGCTAATGAACTGGAAGTCTTGGACATTCACAGAAAACGGCTTACTTCTGCATTGAAAAATAAATTGGATAGCTTCCATACTTCAAGTACTGGCCAACTAAGTAGGTGTGATGATAGTTTGAACTTTTTGAGAAGAAGAAAAATCCATCAGAAATCGCTAACCAAACGTCATAGGAATTGGAAAGATGCAATGCATCTTCCAGTTCTTGGTTGTATCCCAAAATACAACGCACAGTCGAGCACCGGGGTCCCAGATGAGCCTATATCGAAGGATATTGGTTGCTCTTTCATGCAGAAGGTCTCAATAATGAAATGCCAAGCAAAAAATGGAGAGATGGATGCCTGAACCATCACATGCCGGTAAATGTTCACGGCACTGGTGTGATCTAATTATGCTAGCGTAAAATTGTGGCTTTGGTGGGCAGTTCTCAGCTACCCAGCTAGGACTGTTGTGATAGATGTGTGAAATTTTTTATACCTTCCTCTTGTCAAGCTCAAAAACAAGATCTATGATGATCAGCACACTTGAAAACACACTTGAGAGCATTTTTGCCTTTAAGACTGAAGCCAAACATTCTCACGGTTCCTGATGGACACATCAAAGTCATGAGGTGATTAGCATGAGCCGACGTCAGCGGTATAAATGTTCCTGAGGCAGTTACAAGCATACATTACAGTGGGACTAAAATCAGCACTGAAGGCATAAATCTCATTTACAGGCTCACTTCGCTTTCATTCCCAGACAAGCAGAGAGACAGTATTTTATGTTGGGGTGCCATTAGGGAGGTAAAAGTGCTTGTTTGACACTGGGCTTCAACAGATTTAGCTGATGTCCTATATAAGTTGTAAATTATATATGATAAAACTAAACCAATAACTCCTACAGAAGCACATAAGAGTGTATGAAAGAAGTGTTTTTTTTTTTTCTTGGTCAAGACTAAAATTCCAAGTTGCCACAGGAATATAAAATATTACATAAAAATGTGTCATTTTAATTATATATATATATATATATATATATTTATAATTGTTTTATAATTTGTTACTATATATAACTAATATAACTATACTCTGTACACTCTAAATATAAAATATACAATAAATATATTAAATAAATGTATATATTATATATATATGATTAAAATTATATAATTATATATATATATATATATATATATATTATATATTTTAATCACATATAGATATATATGATTATATATATATAGTAAAAATTATTATATATAACTTATAACTATATATAACTTAATATATTAATAATATATATAAAATATGATTTAATAATGCAATTTTCATATATATATATATATATATATATATATATAATTTTATAATTTATAACTATATATAACTAAATATAACTATATAATATAATTATATATACTGTGTACACTGTCAATATAAAATATATAATACATATTTTTTATAAATAAATGTATATGTAACATAACTATATATAACTAATATTTAACTAAATATACTGTATATATAAAATATACAATAAATAATTATTTATTTATAATTAATTTATATATATGATTAAAATGTTATATATATATATATATATATATATATTATCTATATTTTAATCATATATATATCACATATATGTATATATAGTAAAATTATTATATATAACATAACTTAATATATTAATAATATATATAAAATATGATATAATAATGTAATTTTCATTATATATATATATATATATAATTTTATATTTTTATTTTTTATCATTTATAATTATATATAACTAAATATAATTAATATAATTATATATACTGTGTACAGTCAATATATAATACATATTTGTAATAAATTAATTTATATATATATATATATATATAAATATCATATATACAATACATATATTAAATAAATTAATCTTTATCTTTCATATCCTTATCCATACCTTCATTAATACTGTTTTTATTTTATTGAAGGACATACAGAGTATTAATCTCGAATTTTCTGGTATTACAAAATGATTCATAAATTTAATATATCAACACCCCCAGTTTTGTCTTAATAAAAATATAACTCTCAGTAGAAATACCCTAATACCCTAGTCAAAAAGAAATATTTTAGCCAAGTCAAAGATGTCAAAAAAAAAAGAGAACTACTGCCCTAGAGGCAATAAAATCTAACGTATTAAGTTTATTTTATTATTTTATTTTATTATTTAACTGCTAAAAACGTTAAAGAAATTGTGTAAACTGAAATCATATTTCCCCCCCCTTTTTATTTAATGAACATAAACAATACAAATTTTCTGGAATCAGTTTTATGTATAACACCAGAGAAAATATCTTAGCCAAGTCCAAAAAAGTCATTCATAAATAAATAAATAAGTAAATAAAATGACTAGCTTTACATTGTTATTTGCTGCATCATGGATGAGCAAAATAAATAATCTTACAAAACATAAGAGACAATTCATCCAAAAAAATGCAACATATGCTGTTGATGATAAGCTGTGCTGGTCTTTTCAGCTGTAGAACTATTCATTTCGTTCTTTTCTTAAAGGTGGAGTGCCTCTATAATAGCACCAAACAGAATTTAAAAAGAAAACATTCATTTTGTATGTACTGAAATTTTCTTTATCACATATAGCCTTGCCTGAAATCCCTTTTTAATTCTAAAATGGAGTGAAAGCTATTAGTATTTATTCCATTCAGTCTCAAATATTAGAGCTCAAATGAGCTTTATAAGCAGGAATACTGAGAAGCCAAAGTATTGTACTCCACAGGCCAAAGGAATACAGATTAGGGAATTAAGTGCTCCGGTCCAAAGCTCTGAGTCAGCAGTCTGCGGCGTAACCCTGGAATGAGAACTGCTCATTTATTTCCTCACATAAATAATGAAAGAAAAGTCTTTCTCCCTGCAGAATAAATAGTTTAGTGGCACATACGCAGTTAGACGCCACCTTTCGTGTTCGTTTTAATTCCATTACAGCCGTCGTGGAGAAAAGGACATGCCGTACGACTTTAATTGGAAGTGAGCTGAGTGATGGGAGATCTGCTACCCTTAGCATTTCCCAAACACCTGCCGCCTCATTACGACTGCAGCACTGCAGGAGAATCAATCACCAAATAAGCCAGGTACAGCTCAAACCCAGATGAGGAGAGAGAGACAATAAAGCTACTTGAGTCTTGAAAGAAAGAGAGAGAGAGTGCATGGTATACATATCTATGGAAATATTTTTGTAGAATGCATAGTTCCACATCTGAAGTCTGATTGGATGAGTCAAGTTTTAAAAATAGCCAATCCACCTTTTTCTTCAACACTGAGGTATGGGCAAGACTTCCAGTTCATTAGCCATTATAGGGAAATAACGAGAAGAATAACAACGTGCAGTAAACGGTAAAACTGCTCGCACAAACCAGTGTGTTCGTAATTAAGATAATACATTAAAATAACATGGTAGAAACACCAATTTGCAATATTAAGCAGAAAAACAAGCTAAAAATAGCTGGATGCAGATGAGACTGGAAGCCACACCCATAAAATTTACATATGGCCATGCCCGTTTTTACAGTCAAAAAAAAAAAAAAGTAGAACTTGGATGCTAGAGCGCTTCCTTGAACTTCATTTTAATATGCAAGTGATCATATATAAAAAGCTTTTCATTATCACAAAATATATCCCGATAGGGTGATCAAAACCCCAACCTCAAACAGAGAGTTTTGCGTGAAATATTGATTATATTTTTTATACTGTACACTGTACAGAAAACAATATGCAATAGTATGCCTATTGCAAAATGATGTACACTATAATACTAATATATTCATTTAAGTTATTAATAGTGTGAATTCAGGTAAACTGGACCACTTTGTAACACCACTGAGATGAAAATGAGAAATGGCCCAACTATCCTTAATTAACTCCTAATTTATATTAATTTATTGATTGATTTATTAGAACTGCCCATCATGTCTAGCAACAAGCCTTAAAGGTATAGTCCCTCCAAAAATGAAAATTCTGTTATTATTTACTCATTTACTGTCATTCCAAACTTGTCTGACTATCTGACTTTTCTGGGGAATATAATGTTGGTAGTCAAACAGTTTCAGCTCCCATTGATTTCCACTGTATTTTTTGTCCATACAATAATAGTCAGTTGAAACCAAAAGATTTTAATTTTTTAATCTGTACAATTTATGTGCTAAACAATTTTAAATTAATTTAGTTTTCTTTTGTTTATTTATTTATTTATTTTATTTTTATTATTATTTATTTATTTTTATTTATTTTTATTTGTTGGTCCCCCCACAGATTCTTTTGAGTGAGTAAATAATTACAGAAACTGTATTTTTGGATGAACTATCCCTTTAATCACGGTAAAATCACTGTAAAAACAAATAAAGCCAAGTTCAAAGATGGACTCTTATTTATGTTCTTAAAAAAAATAATTTAAGAATCTGTTAATGTAGCTTCAGTAGTTTTGGAAGCTCAACAGAGCAGCATTTTATCATTATTTATGCTGTTATATTGTTTATTTATATTTTGAATTAGCTTTTATTTGTATTTGTATTTAATTTATTTAAGTTTACGTTTTAGTAATTTTGTTATGTGATTTTGTCATTGGTTTTATGTTTTTTTAATATTTCTATTTACCTTTAATTTATTTTTAATACATTTTTGTTTTAGTAATTTTAGTACTTCTACTTAAACTTAATTAAGTACACATTTATAAATTTCTTATTTTAAGTTCAAGTTTTTCATCTTATATTATTTAATTTATTTAACTTTGTTTCAATTACAGAAAATTATTTTTAATAGTTTTAGTAGTTAATAGCACTGGTTTAAACATGTTAGTAAACAATTTTATTCATGTCAACTTCTTTTAAGGGGATAGTTCACCCAAAAATTACAATTATGTCATTAATTGCTCAACCTCATGTCGTTCCAAACCTGTAAGACCTTTGATCATCTTCAGAAGACAAATTAAGATTTTTTGATGAAATCCGAGAGCTTTCTGACCCTGCATAGACAGCTACATGAATACTTTTTGTGTGCAAAGAAAACAAAAATAATGACAATTTCTTCTCTTCTGTGACAATCTCCGTCATGTGTTCATGAGAGTACCACAACACATGACAATGTCTTTACTACACTGTAAAAAATAAAAAACACAATTTGTTGAGTCAGCTTAAAATAATTTGTTACCCTGCTGCCTTAAAATTTTAAGTTCAGTCAACTAAAATAAGTTTATTCAACTTGAAATGTTAAGTTGTACTAAGTAACAACTTAGATATTTGTGTTTGCTAAACTTAACAGATGGGTAAGTAACCCAGCTGCCTTAACATTTTAAGTTGATTCAACTCAAATATCTAAGTTGTCACTTACTATAATTTAACATTTCAAGTTGAATAAACTTTTTTTGAGTTGATTGAACTTAAAATTTTAAGGCAGCCAGGTTACAAATTATTTGAAGTTGACTCAACAGATTGTTTTTATTCCTTTCTAGGTCTTGAACGCTGCAAAAATATCTTAATTTGTGTTTGAAAGATGAACGAAGGTTCTTGAGGGTGAGTAATTAATGACAGTTTTTTTTTATTTTTGGGTGAACTATCCCTTTAAGAGAAAATATTGTTTTGAGAGAGATCTGACGACTGAAACTGTCATGGGTAGGGAGCCGTCAAACTTAACCATCCTGCTCTATTACAAATGAGAGAGCTGCTTTCTTGAATTAAGCAGACAGAGAGGAAGCGTCCTTCAGTCTACGGAGGCGACTAGACGTTCGCATGTCCTCCTGAGGGACTTCAGCCCCATTAGGGCTCAGATTGATATTGTTTGAGATGGCAGGAAATCTTTAAGTTTGCGTCTGTGCTCAGGTGGGCTATCCATCAAATTTTTGTCCCCTCGATTGAGCAACTCTGACTTGGCGGAAGAAAACCAGAGAGGGGGAAAAATGCATCAATAAGAAGGTTCATGGATCATCTAAAGGGGACGTTTTGGTGCTGGGGAAATCTCCATCTCTCTGACAGCTGGTCAATATCTACAGTGGGGAAACATTCAGTCAAGTATGACTTTGCACGGGGAGTTTTTAGCTTGTATTTGATGAACCTCTGTTCTGTGTAACTGACAGACAACACAACTGGGCACCAAAGCTCATTAAAGGTTAATCTGGTTAGAGGAAACGAAAGAGCAGAGCTGCACTTCGGTGAAATAGTCGAACACCTGCTTGCCTTTTGTTACCACCGTGTTTGCGCTGCTAACTTTTAAATAATATATAGCCTCCATACAGCATAAAGATGACACATATTCCAACTACATCACAACAGCAGAATCAGTCGTTGGTCTCTTTTCATATCTTTTGAGCTGTTAGCCAGATGAAAATCAGTGAAAATAAGATTCTATCTATCTATCTATGCTATTCAGAAGTTTGGGGTTAGTCATTTGTTTTAGGAAACTACTACTTATTCAGTAAGGATGTATTAAACAGATCATAAATGACAGTAAATACTTTTATAAAAAAAACATTTCAAATAAATGATGTTCTTTTCAACGTCTTTTGGACTCCTGAAAATAAAATAAAATAAAATAAAATAAAATAAAATAAAATAAAATAAAATAAAATAAAATTCCACAAAAATATTAAGCAGTACAACTGTTTCCAGTATTTATAAGCAAATCTTAACAATATAATTAACAACAAATTACTAAAAATATAGAAAGTATATAATTAATTAATATAGAATTAAATATAATTGTTTAAAACTAATTTTAATATGTAAAATAAAACTTAACTTTAATTGTATTAAAATACAATTAAATATGATAAAAATAATAAAGCAAATTGAAATAATAGAATGATTTCTGAAGGATTATGTGACACCAGGGTTATAATAGTTAACTGAAATCATTAAAAAACGTTTTTGTTAAAATAAAATATATATACAGTATATACAATTTAAAAATAATTTTTAAAATAACAATAATTAAAAAAATGGATTCCACAAAATATTAAGCAGCACAGCTGTTTTCAGTATTTATAATAAACAAATCTTAAAAATATAATAACAAATTAATACAAATTTTAAATTATATAATTGATAGTTAATAATATATAATAAAATATAATTATACAATAATAAAAATGTAAAACAAATTATACAATTTAAAATACAAATTCAATAAATATGTAATTAAATATAATAAAAAACAAATAAACAAATAAAACACCAGGGTTATTATAGAAAGTAGCATTTCTCATTTTCATTTAGTTTAACCTGATATACTGAAATAATTAAAACACTAAAATTAAAATTAAAATTCTTCTAAAATCATTGTATGACAGTGAAGAGTTATGATGCTGAAAATTCAGCTTTGACATCACAGGAATAAATTACATTTTAAAATACATTAATGTATTTTCAATTGTAATAATATTTCACAATATTACTGTTTTTACTGTATTTTTAATCAAATAAATGCAGTTTTAACAAGCATATGAGATTTCTTTCAAAAACATTTTTACATTTTACCAATCTCAAATTCTTGAACAGTAAGTAAAAGCAATAAGAAATTGTATGATGCAATGTAAATTACATTAGACCTGCATATGTGAAATCATCTAAACATTATTAGGCCCATTAGTGCAAATAATTAATTGTTACTCAAAGTTGTCTAATAGTTCAACACTGATTACTTCTCAATATGAAATCTCAAAACACTTGTTTTCCTCAAGGGTTACACAAAAACCTGTATATCAGGTTGAAAACAAAGACAGGCCGCATTAAACGGCCTCCAAGTGCTGCAACCCTCCTTAAACAGAAAGGCTGATGCATTGCAGTAATTAGGCGAATCCTTTGGCAATGATACACACGCACTTCCTCTTTTCCCTCTTCTCTCTTCAGGTGTCTGTGCGTCCAAATGAGCCGATAGATTTAGAATGATGCCAGACGAATGAGGTCAGGCAGCGTGAGGCCGCCAGATCGTGGCGCGTTATCTTCAACAAACACATGTCTTTCAGTCCAATTACACTCCTGCTGCAAATGGAGCATCTGACTCCCCTACACACACCCACCACATCGCTCTGTCACTCACCCAATGCCCACACGTACACCTACAACACACACATGGACACTTGCAAGCAGAAAATCATTAGCTTCCAAACAGGTGAAAAGTTTTTTTGCAAAAATACCAGGCATGGTTAGTGATTAGTTAGTAGAGAAAGTTTTGCTCATTTGTTTTACACAGCAAATCTTAACATTTTTGTCTCGTTTTGCAGTAAACGTGACTTGAGAATGCAGTGTAACGTCCCAAAATAAATTGATCTAATTGGCTATTCATGTTGCAAAGCATCATGGGTATGTGTTGTTTTGTTCTCACCTTCTTGTAGACGTGTAGTGCATTTAATGAACTGCTTTTGTGAAGCGTGTCTTTCTTTGAAACTCGTTTGTGTTTATCTCAGGGTAGAAGTTTCTTTTTATAACTTTATTTTTTATTCATCCTGTGACAGTTTTGCACCTTCTGAAGTACAAATGTAATAGTTTAGTGAGGTTTATGTTGTTAAACAGAGGAACAGAGGAAAAGTTCATCCAAAAACGTACATTTGCTGCAAAAGTACTCACCCTCAGGCCATCCGAGATATAGATGAGTTACATCACATCACTTGCTCACCAGTGGAGCCTTTGCAGTGAATGGGTGCCGTCAGAATGAGAGTCCAAACAGCTGATAAAAACGTCACAAGAAATCATAAGAAACAAATCCATCATTATGACATTTTTAACTTCAGACTGTTGCTTCTGGCCAAAATACAAGTCCTCTAACCATAATATTGTTTTTTTCCAGTGAAAAAGTTGTTTTGTCTGAATCAAGAGATACAAGCCAAAACTGAATACAAGCCAAAACAGTTCTAAACAATTACGTTGGTGGATTTTGATGTGAAAGGAAAACAATGGATGGATTTTTTCACTGAAGGCAACGTTATTATGGATTATGGACTCGTATTTTGACCAGAAGTGACATTTTAAAGTTAAAAACATGTTATGTTTACAAGATAATAGCTACAGTAAGATACGTTTTTAAGGCGCGTTCACGTTTCGCGGGCAAAAAGATCCATTACTGTACCTGTATGAAGCACAACTCACACAGAAATCACATTCAAACCAAGCAGCTTTTGGTCTACATATGTGTGACGAACTTAAACCCGATCTGCATGGGGAAATATCGTGTACTCAAGCGGATTTCGGCCGCGAAAATTCGGTTAACATTAATAAATGTGACCGCACCTTTAAGAACGCTTGCCGCGACACGCGTTGCCAAGTCCGCGGTTTTCCCGCAGAATTGGGCTACATTAACACGGTTTCCGCGGGTTGTTTTTTATGTCCGCGGGTTTTAACGATCCCAATAACGCGACATTTATCCAGTGGAATGCGATTTTTACTAGGGGTACCCCACCAAAGAACGTGTATTTTACACGCCAGAACGCGATTTTTACAGGTGGACCTCAACGAAACGCAATTGGGCGGGTTTTGTTGTGAAAGCTTGGCAACCCTGAGCACCTCCAATGGAAAAGCAGCGGAGTGAAAAGCAAATAGGCGTTTAGACGGTATTTATAGCAATAACACCATATTTTTTACCTCAGTAAATATCTCGTTTGTTTCACTTCGACGTACGTCGCGTTGTGAAAGTAAAATGGCTTGCTAATGTCTTTCAATGGTAAGAGGGTTTGCACTTACGTGACGATTTGGTCAGTTACCCGGATGTGCGGCCATATGGTACATACGCGGATGTAAACAACAGCATGGATTGCACGGTTAATGTACTACTGAATATTTTGTTTTGCTAATTTATGCAGTCTAAAACACGGGAAAAACGTATAGAAGCTGCTAAATCATATAGAGAAGGAACTAGTAAACAGGAAATAGCGCAATATTTTGACAAACTAAAGTTAATAGGTGGTAAAGATACGTGCGAGTAGTTTTAATTAAGATATTAGCCAAATATTTCACTTATCTGACTGGAAATGACAAGAACAAACACAAATGTTGTCAAGATTGTTGCCCTGGAAATCCTGGTTCAGTTTGGCAAACCACATGTGCCTTTTGTTTTTTGCACTCTTCTCCTTGATTTGTTATAACTTTTGGCAGCCTATAGCACTCAGATTGATTATTACAGCCCAAAACATGACAATAATTGACCATTTTCAGCAGCAATTATTAGCCAAATTCGTGAGTTCCGTTCGGTTCAGTGGCATTGTTTACATTCAGTACCACCAATACAGCCGACTGATGGCGCGTAGTGCAAGAAAACACTCTATTTTGTTCCCTGGAAGAGAATAAAACAAGCAAAACAAGTAAAGTTTGATTTTGTTTAAGTTTAGTTATCATAAAGTCTTGTTTATAAGCTGGAGCTGTTTTTACTTCAAGTTAAAGCTTGAATTTTTAACAACTCAGCTGAAGTTGCTTTTGTTTGCGTGCGATAACGGTGCTGTAAATACAAGATAATGGTTTCCTCTGGCCTTTGGTACTCTTTATAACAACACTGACAGCAAATTGTTGCCCTCTTGGTCTTCTCCCTTACATCTAATGCTCATTTACTAAGTTTCACTCCAGCCTAATGTTTACCAGCAGAAATATTGCTGTTGAAGACGTGGCCACAGAAGAATACGCCGCCCATCATCTAAATTGTCTCACAAACTCTCTCCTTGTGATCAGACAGAATTCAGGCTTGCGGAAAGTTTTCGCGCCGCTGGTTTTCTCTTCACTTGTCTCTTTTTATTCTCCGTCCTGCCTGCGGTTCTTGGCTCCCTCCTCGCTGTCTTTTTCGGTCTCTTATTAGTGCGCCTTCTGTCTTTTACAACATCAACTTTTCATGATGGCGTTCCTCTGAGGTTTTGCCCAGCGCATGCTCTTTCTCAGGCCCATGCAGAATTGATGTGCAGGCGGGTCGGGCAGGCATCCGTCTCCAGCCCCGCGCTTTGATGTATCCGTCCGCTCTCAGCCCTCGGCTCAAATGCACTTGAAATCGTGTTGTGTTATTGATTCCTGGCAGCGATTCCCATCATCAAATGTGTAAAAATTCACAAAAAAACTGTGTCGTTAGACATGAATCAGAACTGAGTATCAGCAGTTAGAATTTCAGCAGAAACTAAACTTCCCTTCACCCGATAGAAAATAAGACAATAAAAAACTGGGTTTTTTTTGTGCTGTTGAAGGACAAATTTAAAATTTTCAAATTTCCTAAAAATTAGGAATTTGCTACATCAAGATAGGGCTGTTCCAGTTAATTAAAAACTAAATTAAAAAAAAAAAAACACTGAACCTTGATATAAAATGGATAATGAATATTAACTGAAAAAATACTTGAAATTAAAATTAATTAAAACTAATTGAACTCAATTTCACAATTCTAAATTAAAACTACTATATAGATATTAAAAAAACACAACAAAAATACTAAAACTTTACCCAAAAGCAAGCAAACACAGAAAAAAATATATACATGTATATATATATATATATATATATATATGCACACACAATATAAATATATAATATAAATATAAATATAAATATATATATAAATGTAAATAAAAATTATTAAAATAAAATAATATATCAATAATACTAAAAATAACAGAATTATGTCACACTTAGAGTATATTACAGTGGAATTTATTATGGGAGTATTTAAATTTTTCTGTTATGTGAAATAAATTAAATGTTAACTGAAGTAATAAAATATAATAAAAAAAATGAAATAAAATAAACTTTTTCTAGGTTTCAGCTAGTTGGTGAATTTTTTCGTTTTATTTTAGTTTTACTTAATCTGCTAAAATAAAAATGAAAAAAAAAAACCTAACAAAGACAGAAACATATTGCATCATTAATTTTGACAAATTTTGCCAGTTAATGCTGAAAACATAAGGTCAACCAAATTCTTATTCTTAAATATATTTATCCTTTTTCAGTTAATATTTTAATATTTCTATGCAAAATATTGATCTATTATTTAAACACTGCATAATATTTATAATAATTTTAGATATTTAAAAAAAAATCAAAAAGTATTTCACTAAAACTAAAACCTTAAAATGTTTTTGTTATGTGAAATAAATTAAATCTTAACTGAAATAAAATAAAATAAATATTTTAAATATAAATTAAATTAAATTAAATTAAAAACACTTTTTAATTTCAGCTATTTGCCAATTAGGGCAACATTTCTAATTTTATTTTACTAAATGTGCTAAAATTAAATTGAAATAAAACTGAAATATATTTAAACTACTAACAATGACAAAAACATACAACATCATTACAAAAACTTTATCTAAAATTACAAAAATTACGAAAACAGAAAATACGACTCAAAAATTGTATAGAAATTTTGTATATTTTGCGCCAAATCAAAAACATTGTACTAATTTTGCCTGTTTATGCAGAAAAGAAAATGTCAACCATATTGTTATTAAAGTATTTTGGTCCTTCTTTTTCACATAATATTTTCAAAATATCAAACCATTTTAAAACAACATACATTTTCTTCAAAAGCAACACTGCGTAATATTTAGATTAATTTTAGATATTTAAATAAAGGACAATTATTACTGATTACGAAGTCTTTTTTGTGTAGTGCGAGGTAAATTTCGTCTGTTTCTTCAGTCATGAACCATAAAACACAATCATGAAAAAAATATATTATACAGTAAACTTACAGTAGTACGTGAATTTTCTTTAAATTGCATTCCATTTGATTTCTACTTCCTTCCGTTCAAATTCAGATTATAATTCCCCATCCTGTTTGTGACCTTAATTCAAATACAAGGCGTTCTGAATGACAACCATCCTGTTTTGTAACACTCCTTATTGTCAATTACCTGAAATCAAGTGCTGATGTAGAAAGCGCCTGTAGCGGCGACAGGAAGTGGGTGGATTCTGTGAGAGGATTTTGTAAGAAATGATTGTCACTTTCATCTCTTCTGACTGTGTCTGTTCTCCTGGAAACTCAGGTTTGTTTGATTCTGACAGTTCCTGGTTCAGACCAAGTGCTTTGTGACCTTGAAATGCTCCATTGTGTATAAGCTGAAAATAAAAAAGAGCGAGTGCCAGCAGAGGAAGAGCTGTACGCAGACAACAATGTACCATCAATTAACTGCGGGTTTTGTTTATTTGAAGCAACACATCTGTTTATGTGTCAGTTGTGGTGCTGCCCTAAAAAGCAATGCAATTCTAATTAGTTTCTCATGTAGTATGTAAGTGTGCCAGGCTTCACTAAACCTAATGCTAACACAGTTTTCTTAACCTGATGCAATGAAACAAATGTCTAGTGTAATTTGCCTATCTTTACTGACTTTTAACAGACCGTATTTGATTTTAATAAACAGTTTTGAACTGTTATATTATCACAGAATGCAAAACAGTTACATGGCATTGTATTTTATTATTTTTTTTAATATATATTCACTAAAACCCTTCACTAAACCTGATGCTAACACAGATTTCTAAACCAGTGCAATGTAACAAATTTGCCTGTTCTAACTGATTTTTATCAGAACATATTTAATTTTAATATACAGCGTTGGACATATTATATTATTGCAAAATGCAAAACATTTATTTTATTATTATTATTATTTTTATTCATGCTGTATCCAAGTGCACCAGGTTTCACTAAATTTGCCGCTAACACAGATTTCTAAACCAGTGCAATGTAACAGATTTGCCTGTCCTAACTTATTTTTATCAGAACATATTTAAATTTAATATACAACTTTGGGCAAATTATATTATTGAAAAATATTTTATTTTATTTTAATTTATTTTATTTTATTTTATTTTATTTATTATATTCTATACAAGTGCACCAGGTTTCATTAAACTTTATACTAACACTGACTTTTATCAGAACGTATTTATCCAACTTTGGACAAATTATATTATTGCGAAATGCAAAACATTATTTTATTTTATTTTATTTTATTCATGCCGTATTTTATTTTACTTTATTTTATTTTATTCATTTTATACAAATGCACCAGGTTTCACTAAATTTGATGCAAACACTGACTTTTATCAGAACATATTTAATTTTAGTATCCAACTTTGGACAAATGATATTTTATCTAACACTGATTTTTATCAGAATGTATTGAATTTTAATATCTAACTTTGGACAAATTATATTATTGCAAAATGCAAAACATTTTATGTATTTTATTTTATTTATTTATTTTTTTATATATATACAAGTGCACCAGGTTTCACTAAATTTGATGCAAACACTGACTTTTATCAGAACATATTTAATTTTAGTATCCAACTTTGGGCAAATTATATTATTGCAAAATGCAAAACATTTTATGTATTTTATTTTATTTATTTTTTTATATAAGTGCACCAGGTTTCACTAAATTTGATGCAAACACTGACTTTTATCAGAACATATTTAATTTTACTATCCAACTTTGGACAAATTATATTTTTGCAAAACATTATTTTATTTTATTTTATTTTATTTTTATCCATGCCGTATTTTATTTTTACGTTATTTTACTTATTTTATTTTATACACGTGCACCAGGTTTCACCTAATTGGATGCTAACACTAACTTTTGTCAGAACATATTTAATTTTAATTCACAGCTTTAGACAAATTATATTATTGCAAAATGCAAAATATTATTTTATTTTTATTTTATTCATGCCGTATTTTAAATTAAAACATTTAATTTAATTTAATTCATTTCATTTTTTATTCTATTCATGCCATTTCCAAAATTGGAATTTCCATTATGTTTTATTTTATTTATTTACTGCGGAAAAAATGTTCTTCTGACTGAAATCATTTGTTTGTTTGTTTAGAGGAGGAAAGCAGCAGAGATTAATGAAATGCTGTCAAAATTATCATTCAAAAACCTCCAGAAAAGTGTAAACTGTTTATTTGAGCATACCAATGTTCTTCTACAATGTTGAAGCTTTATTAAATTTGCAAAAGCAGTCTCGTTTCAAGGTTGCAACACAGAGCATAATCTTATGAGCAACCTCGCACGCTCACATTGTGTCTTAAAATTCCACATCGTGCCTTCAAGATCTGGCCTGTTTTTTAATGAGGTCTCAGTAGATACTGGATACGAGGAATTGTGTTCCTCAGAACTCCTCTGTATGGTCGGCTGAACCCGCTGCGGCTTGGAGAGCTCGTCGTACTTAAAGTCCCCTCAATACAGAGAGGATTTATGCAGCTGAAGTGTCATGGATGTGTTGTTCCCCGAGAGTCATATTACAAACCACAGGGGTGCCATCCCGAGAACATTATGCCATAATATGAAGATATGATACACACTTCAGTAATGCCATTTCAGATTAGGCGTAACTGTGAGGATGGGCTTGAAAGGGGCATATAATGGAAAAGCGGATTTTCCTTGCTTTTCTGGAATAAAAGAGTTTGATGTACTATGAAATGGGCTTTCAAATCAAGTGCCATAAGATGGCGCTAGAAGGTCCCATTTGTGGTAGAAATGCCATCCAACACGTAGATGAGTTTGTTTCTTCATGGGAACAGATTTGGAGAAATCTGAGAAATTAGTGCAGTGAATGGGTGCCGTCAGAATGAGAGCCCAAACAGCTAATAAAAACATCACAATAAACCACAAGTAATCCACACGAATCCAGTCCATCATTTAACATCTTGTCAAGGGACTCTCATTCTGACGGCACCCATTCACTACAGTGGATCCATTGTTGAGCAAGTGCTACATTTCTCCAAATCTGAGTCAATTTTCAGCTAAGTTTCATTTTTGGGTGAACTGTTCCTTTAATGAGTTAGTTCAGCTTAATTAAAAATGCTTAACATGCTATTTAATGAAACTAAAGCTCTCTTCGGATGGTATTAGTTTTAAATGGGTGAGTTGGGATAATGTAATAATTAATAGAGCTACTCCATGGCTTTAATCCTGTTCAAATCAGCCATGTCTTTAATTTTTCCAGAAATAGACTGCATATTTCCATGCTGTTATATATTACAGTGTGTTTTATCATCTATAAAATAGCCTGGGAAAATACCCACAGGAATTTACTGGTAAAAAGCATAGTGAGTGAATCATCTCTCAGTGGCAAATTTGCAGTATTTTAATAATCCAAGACATATGCACATATTTAATATTCTCTGCATAATTAATAAGCACAACTATACATTTTGCAATAGGTCAGTTATGATAGGCACACCTGTACCAATATATATTTCTACAGACATTGGTTATCCCATATGAAAATCTCATCCGAACAGGATTTTAGTTGCATATATACACCCCAAATTTCATTTTAATGCTTGGTTGTATCTAACTAACCAAAATATATTCTAAGAACATTTTATAATGTTTCCATTATGTTATAAATCTGTTAACCCTAAGTTTTGTAACAGCTTGTGTGGCTTAATATATATCATAAATGATGTTTGTTACTGAAATATGTAGCTGAAAACCCATGAAAGATTTATGTTATTTTAAAAATCCACATCGTTTAATACATATTTTAGACTATGGGGGGCGCCATTATTTCTATGACGTGAAATGGTTGCACTCTGTGAGCTACTGGCGCAACCTGTTGCTATTTTTACCACAATAAAACTTGGGGAAAAAAATACTGATACAATGACACATTGTGCAGTTTTGGTAGTAATTTTCAGTCAAAGGGCGACAAGAGATGCGATGTAAGTCTACACCGCTTTACTAGTGATATGGAAAGATGCCTGTGGACAAATAAAACTTCCTAAAGACTCATGTCTTTGTTCTCTCCACTTTAGCTCTGATGTCTTTGAGGCTTTTAGTAGACCACAGCTACTGAAAGAGCTTACAAATGGCAGAGACAAGAAACGCTAGATGCCATCCTGGCAGGATGTAAACATGCCGTCGACGGTCATGACGCTGCAGCCACTTAAGGAGTTTCTCAGCAGGGATTTCACTCAATATCCGGGGGTGTTTAGACTCAGTGGTATTGATGGCTTTTTTTTTTTTTTTTTTTTGATTTAGTGATAGTCGTTCATGACTCCCTTGTTTGTCCTGCCCGCTGTTCTTCAGAAAAATCCTTCAGGTCCCACAAATTCTTTGGTTTTTCAGCATTTTTGTGTGTTTGAACCCTTTCCAACAATGAATGTATGATTTTGAGATCCATCTTTTCACACTGAGGACAACTGAGGGACTCATATGCAACTATTACAGAAGGTTCAAACGCTCACTGATGCTTCAGAGAGAAACAAAATGCATTAAGAGTCAGGGGGTGAAAACTTTTGGAATTTGAAGATCAGGGTAAATTTATTTTATTTTGTCTTCTGGAAAACATTTAAAGATCTTCTTTAGCTTCTACAGTGCAGTACTAAATGAAAAAATATATGATATTTAGGCAAAATAAGAAAAATGTGCACATTCTGTTCAAAAGTTTTCACCCCCCAGTTCTTGATGCATCAGTGAAAGAATTTGTGGGACCTGAAGGACTTTTCTGAAGAACAGCAGACAGGACAAACTGTTCAGGACAAACAAGGGACTCATGAACAACTATCCCTAAACAAAAAAATACAGCTTTGGATTATTCAGGTAACAACACAGTATTAAGAATCAAATGTAAACATTTGAACAAGGTCATTTTTATAAATCAGCTATTGTTTTCTCTTGTGGACTACATGTAAATGTCTTTTATGTGAAATATCTTACTCATGTCAGTACTAAATAAAAAATAACATGCATTTTGTATGATCCCTCTTATTTTGGTCAAATAATTAACATTTTGCAGATTCTGCAGGGTGTATGTAAACTTTTGACCTCAGCTGTATTGTGTTTGTGTTAATGTTTTAAGAATGTTATTAAAGACCAGAGAACTTTTAACAAACATTCTATTAATAATATTATGAACATTTGTTCATAACTTTGAGAGAAAAATGGCAAAACGTTAGCTGGATATATGTTAAGATCAACATGTGGTGCTCAAGTGGACCAAAACCCATGATTCTGACTAATTAATCTTCAGATCGTCCCCTGAACACAGGCTCGGTGTTTATGTCCGTGCACTACACAAACGCATAAATCAATTAATTCCTATCAGGCCATCCGCTTCATTTAACCGCTGCGTTACGGCACCAAACAAAAGTGAAGGAAATCATTTTCCATAATTAGCAGTAAGCTGCTTAGCAGAGTAAAACTGAAGGCTTTTAAATTCCATCTGCCACATTCAATGCGCCTCCACAACACAGGGTCAATTTTGAGATCAATTTGCATATGCATGTACCCCATTGTTTGCATTTCAATATGATGTGATGATGCGTTACATTTGCTGGTGTTTCAGATTCACTTTGACAGTCGGTGAATGGCAAGAGCTAATAAATAATTAATCAATTCAGCCATGCTGAGAGCGTGGCATCACTCCAAAGTTTTAAAGGAGAGAGATAAAACAATTTAGAGCTCAGGGTATGGAGAGGACTAAAGTATATTTTCACCAAACTGTCAAAAGCCATTTATCAGCAAAACCCATTTAAGGACTGGCCAGAACTGTAAACTAGATTTACTCTAAAGTGTACAGTTTATAGTAGCTACTTTGTTCTCAGTGCAGACAGCTGACGATGGTATTCGTTGGCCAGTGAAGTCAAATAAGTAATTACAAAATTTGACTTTTTTATAATTATGTAAACAACCTAAGTTTTAATTTTTGTATCTCATCCACGGATGGTGATTTAGAGCCTAGAATTTTGCATTGTAAAATCATTTTATGTCCATTTTTTATACATTTTTATAACATAGTATAAGTCGTTGAAGGTTAACGTACTTTTCCAGGTTTTGCTAGTTAGCATGGTCAAGTTAGCCCGTGTTGGTAGATTCAGGTAAATACACTGGCGGTAAAAAGATTTTGAAAATGAACCATAGATAATAAAAGTAAAACAATTGGAAAGTAACGTATAAACTACAAATATTTAAAATTATATAATATTCACATTGCATTTCATTGTTTTACTAGCATTATTTATTTATTAATTATTATTTTATTATTTAATTAATTAATTTTTGTTTATTTTGCTATAAAAAGCTTAATCTCATTAGTTTACACATACATTTTTGTACATTAGGATAAAAGCTGAAATGTAAAGGTAAACTGAAAAGAAATTGGTGTAGAAACAGTTTTCAATCCAAAATTGCAATTTCAGCAATTACAAAGAAACAGCAAACAACACATTAAATTAAACCATTTTAAAGTAGAAAAATTTAAATAGTATTTACTAGTAAAATGGATTCCAATAATTAGTTGTATTTATTTTAAATATTTTTTTTAATTCATTCATCAGTTTTAAAAATATTTTGTGTATTATCTCTTTAAAAACAAATATCTTATATTTTATATTTAGTTTTTTTTTAATATCATATACACAAAGGCTCACCAAGCCTGCATTTATTTGATCCAAAGTACATGAAAATTTTGAAATATTTTTACTATTTAAAATACCTGTTTTCTATTTTCTATTCATTTATTATTATTAACGTCAATATTTAAAATGTTATACACTTTATACACTATACCACTAAAAAGCTTTTATAAGCTTATTTTTTATAAATTAGAATGCGATGTAGAAATGAATACTTTTATTAAGCCAGGATGCTTTAAATTGATCAAAAGTGATGATAAAGACATTTATAATGTTGCAAAAGATTTCCATTTCAGATACATGCTGTTTTTCTGAATTTTCTATTCAACAAAGAAATTTGGAAAAAAATTCTACTCTGCTGTTTTCAACATAATCATAATAAATGTTTAATGAGGAGCAAATCAGAATATTAGAATAATTTCTGAAAGATCGTGTGACTGGAGTAATGATGCTAAAAATTCAGCTTTAAAATCACAGGAATAAATACAATTTTAAAATATATTCAAACACAAAAGAGTTTTTATTTTATATTTTTTATATTTTAAATAGTAAAAATATTTCAAAATGTTAGTTTTTGCTGTACTTTGGATCAAATAAATGCAGGCTTGGTGAGCATAAGAGACGTCCTTAAGAAACATTAAAAATCTTACTGTTCAAAAACTTTTGACTGGTAGTGTATATAATTGTTTTGTGTATTTTTTAATTATTAATACATTTACATAAGGCACGTTTTACTATATAGCTTCAGATATTTTAGCTTCAGATATTTATTTGAATGTTTCAAATGCAGGAAAATGTACATGCCAGAACCAAGCTTAACTTATACCTGAGATCACTGACAAGAACATGCTGCTATAAAACACAAAAAGCCTTTTGTTGTATTTTATATTTCACTTTCTTATCTTTATTGAGTGAACATAATCACTGTGACACACCGCCTCGCTCTTCCTATAGGTCGGTCGAGGGTCGTCCTGGACTTATAGGCGCAGGAAATGGGAATCTAAATTAATTCACATTCGCTCTAAGCCGAATCTTCAAAGCTGAAATGAGTTCCCATTCGCGGTGAATCTATCAATATGTAAATCAGCCGATGAAGACAGCCGGCAGAAAACGCCGCGCCGCGCTGATCACTCCAAAAGAGCTCCAGATAGGACACTGATGCTCCGAGACGGAGGTGTCTTTAGTATCGAATTCAGTACTTCATTTATGCAGTACGGTGATATGAGAAAGTATCAGACTGTTTCATATATCACACTCAATCAGAGCGAGTGAAACGCTTTATGCACACAAGCGGAACGGCGCGCCATATGAGCGTGACACGCTGAATATTTCATGTAGTATTTTCCGTACTGTGTTCCAAACACTCCCGGAGTGTTGTCTTCACTTTGCTGGCTGTGAAGGGAATTACTAGATGCAATTCCCATTACCGCAAAACAAACAAATAGACAAAAGGCAATAAACAAGGCTGTACTTTGATACTCAGAGCTCAGCTCTGTCATTGCATTAAATAACAGTAGCTGTTATCTAACGGGTATTGTGTATAATCACTGCTGAATGAAAGGACCTACCATGTTATTTACGCAGACTGGATCAATGACATCGACTCTATTATGCAATTAAGAACTACACTCAAGGCTAGATTCCTATAAGCAAGTTTAAGAAGCTGGTCACAACAGAAACCAGTAGATAATATTAAAGGGATAGTTCACCCAAAAATGAAAATTCTGTCATTAATTACTCACCCTCATGTAGTTCCAAAACCAAGACCTTTGTTCATCTACAGAACACAAATTAAGTTGGAAGTAGCACAGGTTTATTTGTAGCAATAGCCAAAAATATATTGTATGGGTCAAAATTATCGATTTTTCTTTTATGAAAAGCAAAGATATTTTAATTTCCCACCGTAAATATATCAAAACTTAATTTTTGATTAGTAATATGCATTGCTAAGAACTTCATTTGGACAACCTTAATGGTGATTTTCTCAATATTTGCATTTTTTTGCACCCTCAGATTCTACATATTCAAATAGTTGTATCTCGGTCAAATATTGTCATATCCTAACAAGCTATACGTCAATGGAAAGCTTATTTGTTCAGCTCATACTTGTTGACCCTTATGACTGGTTTTGTGGTTCAGGGTCACATATTTTTGATGAAATCTGAGAGCTTTCTGACCCTGCATATAGACAGCAATGCAACTGACACATTCAAGGCCCAGAAAGGCAGTAAAGAAACCATTAAAATAGTCCACATGACATCAGTGCTTCGACCGTAATGTTATAAAGCTTTGAGAATGCTTTTTGTGTGCAAAGGAAACAAAAACAATGACTTTATACAACAATTTCATCTTTTTCTTATAGCTTCATAAAATTACGGTTGAACCACTGATGTCACATGGACTATTTTATCAATGTCTTTACTACCTTTCAGGGCCTTGAAAGTGTCAGTTGCATTGCTGTCTATGCAGGGTCAAAAAGCTGTTGGATTTCATCAAAAATATCTTAATTTGTATTCTGAAGATGAATGATGGTCTTACAGGTTTGGAATGAGGGTGAAAAATTAATGAAAAAAACTTTGTTTTTTGGGTGAACTATCCCTTTAATAATCCATATTTCATCACCTTTTTCCAATGTCAGGTGTATATTTAGGCAACACCACCCATGCAAAACTGCTGTACTGAATAATAGCACAGTGCACGGCTGTGATTTAGCCATAGGCACAATTTTAAGTGATATTGCTATAACAGTTCTACAAATAAAGTTGCAAAAAAAAAAAAAAAAGGCACTAAAGAAAAGAATTTGCCTAAAGCACCTTTAGAGATATAATGAAATTAGATATAGGCCCTATGCTAATATATGCAAATGAGTCTTATAGTTGCCACACTCAAAAGTGCACATTTTTATAGCATAGTAAAAGCAGCTAAACTAGACTGCAACCAAAGTGCCTAGGTTTTGTTTTTAGATGCAATAACGTATGCAATATAGCCATCCATTCTGAAATAACTAATAATATATAAAATATAAAACATTTAAAACTTGAATGCATATAGTTGTTTCTTCATCAGAACATATTTGGAGAAATGTACTGTAGCATCACATCTTGCTCACCAACGGATACTCTGCAGTGAATGGGTGCCGTCAGAATGACATTTTTTAATTTTATGAAATAGATCCAGCACAGATTAGAATGAAAGGACCTACCATGTTATTTACGCAGACTGGATCAATGGCATCGACTCTATTACGCAATTAAGAACTACAGTCAAGGCTAGATTCCTATAAGCAAGTTTAAGAAGAGTCACAACAGAAACCAGTAGATAATATTAAAGGGATAGTTCACCCAAAAATGAATTTCTATCATTAATTACTCACCCTCATGTCGTTGCAAACGACAAATTGAGATATTTTTGATGAAATCCGGGAACTTTCTGACCCTACATAGACAGCAATGCAACTGACACGTTCAAGGCCCAGAAAGACAGTAAAGACATTGTTAAAATAGTCCATGTGACATCAGTGGTTCAACCATGTTATAAAGCTCTCGGATTTCATCAAAAATATCTTAATTTATGTTCTGAAGATGAATGACGGACTTACAGGTTTGGAACAACATGAGGGTGGAGTTATTAGTGACAGAACTTTGATTTTTGTGTGAATTATTCCTTTAATAATCCAAATTTCATCATCTTTTTCCATTGTCAGGTGTATATTCAGGCAACACCACCCATGCAAAATTGCTGTAATGAATAATAGCACAGTGCACGGCTGTGATTTAGCCACAGGCACTATTTTAAGTGTGATATTGCTTTAACAGTTCTACAAATAAAGTTACATTTTTAGCACAAAAAAAGGTATAAAATAAAGAAATTGCCTAAGGCAACTTTACAAATACAATGAATTTAGATATATGCTAATATATGCAAATGACAGTCTTACAGTTGCTACACTCAAGTACACATTTTTATAGCATAGTGAAAGTAGTTCAACTAGACTGCAACCAAAGTGTCTAGATTTTGCTTTTAGATGGCGTAACGCACGCAATTTGGCCATCCATTCCGAAATACATAATAATATATTAAAAATATAAAACATTTAAAATTTAAATGCATACGAGTTTGTTTCTTCATCAGAACAGATTTGGAGAAATGTAGCATTACATCTTGCTCACCAATGGATACTCTTCAGTGTCAGTGAATGCGTGCCGTCAGAATGAGAGAAAGATGCACAGGTCCAAAACCAATTACTTGCACAAACGGTCCAGAACCGTTTTCATTAAAAGAAATGTAATTATGGATTACAGACTTGTTTTTGGTGCTATAAATGATGATTTTACAGTTAAAACACCTTATTGACGCATTTGTTTAGCACAAACATGCAGCTTTTCATTTCACAAGACATTAACTGATGGACTGAAGTGGTGTGGATTACTTGTGGATTATTGTGATGTTTTTATTATCATTCTGACGGCACCCATTCACTATAGTGGATCTATCGGTGAGCAAGTGATGCTACATTGCTCCAAATCTGTTCTGATGAAGAAACAAACTCATCTATACGGTATTCATGCAGTACATTTTCAGCAAATATGTGACCCTGGACCACAAAACCAGTCATAAGTGTCAATGCTTTGAAACTGAGCTTTATACATCATCTGAAAGCTGAATAAATAAGCTTTCCATTGATGTATGGTTTGTTATGATAGAACAATATTTGGCCGAGATACAACTATTTCAGTATATGGAATTTGAAGGTGCAAAAAAATCAAAATATTGAGAAAATCACCTTTAAAGTTTTCCAAATTAAGTTCTTTGCAATGCATATTACTAATCAAAAATTAAGTTTTGATATATTTACAGTAGGAAATTTGCAAAATATCTTCATAGAACATGATCTTTACTTAATTTCCTAATGATTTTTGGCATAAAAGAAAAATTTATAATTTTGACCCATACTATGTATTTTTGGCTATTGCTACAAATATACCCCAGCGACTTAAGACTGGTTTTGTGGTCCAGGGTCACATATACATTTTGGGTGATCTATTCCTTTAAAACCAATAAATATAATAATTTCCTCTGTCTGCTGCCTTTGATTAAACCTAATTGATGGCCTTTTAGTTTAATAAACAAATTATTATGGCTGAAATAACATTTGAACTGTTTCATAACTGTCTAGACACACAGTGCATCTAATAACTGATGAACACTAATGAGTGAAATATTGGACGGATGTGATGTGACACTAGACCATTCAGATTCAGACTGGAAAAATAACTATACTCACACTAATTAATGTGAATCACTTCATATATAATTCAGTATTTCTAGAATACAAGGCAGTACATCTTTCGCAAGGATTAAAAGTCAAAGGTCATGACTTCAATGCTATTAAGGGTCAAAGGTGATGATAATTACACTCACCAATCTGTATTCAGCCACAGAGTAATTATGATGTTCAGTCGTTGCAGCAATTGCCTAATGAATACTTTGAATCATTCACACATGGCTAGAGACGTAATTTATATTTTCAAAAATCTCAGCTCGGAGAAAATTGCAGTCTGAAGGGTGTGATATGTCCGTTTCTCTATTCATTTCCCCCCTGATTTATTATTGAAAGTATGGACAGAAATGTAAATGTCATAACATAAGTTGCAAAGGGTAAAAAACAAACCTTCCAGCTAAAATAATGAGACATCTTGGGACTAAATCCTTTATTTCCTTTCTTCCTTTTTTATGATTTACCTGAAAAGAGCGATCACATCTATCTCTGAAGTTATTATCCATATGTTTTTATGGTATTGGCTCAAGCCACAGTGTTATTCTGCCCAATATTTCCCACAATGCACTGCGCAAATGCATTATTGAGGCTGCATCTGCCATGTGCTACTTTATCCCTAGCGACCGTTCAGAGTTTGAGAGGCAGTTAAATTCATAAAATCTTCAAGTGTTGACTGGAACCGACAGACCTATGAGAAAAACAACTTTTGCTTGTTTACTTGAACTTATTCCGATATGAATTTTGTTGGGTGCTTATAAGGGGAATGTCTTTGTTTCCAAACTATAAAGGCAGGATCACCTTTAATCTCTCTCATCGCGTATTTATATTGGATTTGATCCGAATATGATTCTTATGGACTTCACATTTATGTCGATGACAGAGTCACTGAGTGTGGTGTCATTTTCTTTCAAATCTATCAAAAAGAAAACTCCTTATTGATCAGAACGCAACCGCACTGAGGATTAATGATACAGAATAAATGAAATATAGATTCAATTATAACTGTAGGAACGTGAAGCAGAATCTTAAAGGAACGCTTTCGGAAAGAGGAAAAGAAAGAAAGAAATGCGGAGCTGAATTGACTTTCTGAGGTTTAGAGCATTGATTAAATGAAATCCTGGTTTGATTATAGCAGAATGGGATTACATGGGTGAAAAACCAGGAAAAGGAAATGCCGGATGCTCAAACTGCAAATGTCCGGAATTATCGCCACATCCAGATTGATTACTCACAAGCTCACAGGAAAAGCCACAATGATTGAATTACCATAGCTGCACTGATGGACTATTCAAGAACCGGATGAAATCCAGTGGATAACAGTAATTAAATCTAAGAACAGCAATGATTTGCTTATTTGTGACCGTGGACAGAACCGGTCATCTGAAAGCTGGATAAATAAGCTTTAGATTGATGTATGGTTTGTTAGGATAGGACAATATATGTTCAAGATACAACTATTTGAAAATCTGTAATCTGAGGGTGCAAAAAAAAAAAAATCTAAATATTGAGAAAATCACCTTTAAAGTCGTCCAAATTAAGCTCTTAGCAATACATACTAATCAAAAATTAAGTTTTGATATATTTACGGTAGGAAAATGACAAAATATCTTCATGGAACATTTTGTAATATCCTAATGATTTTTGGCATAAAAGAAAAATCAAACATTTTGATCCATACAATGTATTTTTGCTACAAATATACCTGTGCTACTTAAGACTGGTTTTGTGTTTTAGGGTCACATTTTTTACTTCCTCTTCAATAAGAACCACCCTTGCTTTTCCTAATTGCATCCATTATATATTTGCTACTGTTAAAACATTGAGATTTTTTTACTTGATCAGAAGTAAAAATATATATATATATATATATATATATATTTCTAATAAATGCTGTTCTTTTGAACTTTCTGTTTACCAAAGAATCTTAAAAAGTGCATCACAGTTTCTACAAAATAAATAAATAAATTAGCAAGCATGCAAGCAGCACAACTATTTTCAAAACTGAGAATAAGAAATATTTCTTAAGCACCAAATTAACATATTACAGTGATTTCTAAAGGATCATGTGACACTGACGATTGGAGTAATGATGCTGAAAATTCAACTTTTATCACAGAAATAAATTACATTTTACAATATATCAATAGAGAAATATTAAACTATTTTAAATTGTAATCATATTTCACAATATTCCTGCATTTTAATCAAATTATTGCAGCTTTTGTGAGCATAGAAGACATTAAAAAAGCTTTTGAAATGGCATTGTGTATATATATAAAATAATATTTTTTAAATCCCAAATAAAGCTCTACATACTCTGCAATTTTATATCATAGACCGACGTTTCATAAAAAGTTAGTATTTAAAAATGACAGCAACTTCAGAAACCCAGTATTTTAAGCTTCATTGCATTTACACGTGTTTGACCAACAGGTGTCATCGGCATACAGTATTTCCATCGATTCAAAACAGCGAATTACTTCGTAGAGCAAATGATTCAAAGATTCAGAAAGATTTGGCTCATTTCCAAATACCACTGAGTGCTTAAAATATTATTTGATATGCAATAAAAATAAAAACATTCCTTTTTGACATTGACCACATGCACAAACGATTTTTCAATGAACAGCATTAAAAAATCTATTATTATTATCCAAAACTCAGCATAACACAAGCTCTCTTCACCACAACGATAACTCCCAAAAAGATAAAAACTCTCCAAATCCCAACATAACAGAACATTTGCAATACTGAAAAGTCTCCCTCTGTTCACATCCTACTCAAAACACATAAAATAACACCTAATTTCAACATTTATTCTCCCCATTACGGCAATTCTGGGAACTAGAAATCTCCCACCTGAATGAACAAACATGATTCATGTACTCTCCATGCAAACAGATAAAATAAACTTTATCATTTTAAATTGCTTCATGACAAAAACGAAAGAACTGCGCTCCATTAGTTCATTTTAAGTAACCTGAGCAGGTAGCAAAATCTATTTTGAGTAAGCGATGGTAGAAAACAACTTATTCGTTGGACAGCAGGGCATTGTGTACACAAATGCATCCGACAGGAAGTGCGGACAGCAGCGGTAAACATCAGCCGTGGCCTGGATTTACTGTACTAATGTCAGATGGAGGAAAAACACCCCAGCCCTGATTCTCACGGATTGCGTGGATTTATTTTGTCTCCTCCTTTTGTCCATGACAACTCCTATTATTTTAGGATCACTAACCGAGACGTAGTAAAATCCCAGTGATTCAAAACAAATTGCACTGGATCAGCCACATTATTTTAGAATGGCTCATCCCTGCGGTACGATTCCTGAGGGATGAGTCGGATTACATCCGCCCTCCTTTCTGCTCCCCGTTTGGTACTTGTGTTGCAATTTGTTGTGGTAAAATGTCTCAAAATATGATCATCAAATTCGAATTAAGGAAATCAAATTCACTATCATCAATCACACGAATATTCTCCAGAAGGACTGACAAGATAACGCTCACGTGATTTTTAAACAGTCTGGGATTTAGAAGTAGGCTTAATTTCTCATTCATTTTCTATGTAATCATTTCAGGAATTCTTCTGTTAACAGTTATAACCCTTGAACCAAATTAGAGACAAACCACAACATTTAATTTGAAGATTCAAAACTGTGTTTCAAAAGAAAATACAAAGTGTAATACTTATTAAGGGAATGAGCAAACTACTTTAAACAGTGGTGTGATCAGTGTTGTCAAGTCCACGGCTTTCCTGTGGAATTGGGCTACTTTAACATTGTTGCCACATTGGGACCTCCACCGAAACACAGTGGAGGTAGCAGTTGAGCATATTTTGTTGTAAAAACCTGGCAACCCTGGGTGTGATGATAAAATGTCAGTTTTTAGTGGTTTTACTGTTAGGCAATTTCAAACAAATAATCACTAATATGTATTTTACTTAGGTAGCCAGCTAACATTACCTTATTTTACCAAGAAGATCTAAAATACCTGAAGGGAGCCATCCATCAGCATTACCATTCATTTCAATGGCTGTCGCTAGTATGCCATAATATTTTGTGTCAATCATTGCTGCTGGAATGCGAATTTTATCAGGGTAACCAAGTCAAAAAAACATGTATTTTTCCCCTCGGAAAACGATTCTTACCGGGGCACCCCAACCCCCACCAAAACATGAACAGACTAGTTTTGAGTAGAAATTGGGCCAGTTTTATGTGAAAATCTGGCAACCCTGAGTGTGATTAATCAAATATGTCTGTTTTTTTAAGGGGCAGGATATTAAGCAATTTAAAACAAGTAATCATTAATATGTTTTTTACTTATGTAGCCAGCTAACATTAGCTTATTTTACCAAGAAGATCTAAAATATCTGAAGGGAGCCATCAATCAGCGTTACCATTCATTTCAATGGCTGTGGCTAGTATGCCAGAATTTTTTGCGTCAATCATTGCTGCTGGAATGTGAATTTAACCAGGATAACCTAGCCAAAAAACATGTATTTTACTCCCCAACAAAACATGTTTGGGCTAGTTTTGAATAGCAATTAGGTGGGTTTTGTTGCAAAAACCTGGCAACCCTGGGGGTGATGAATCAAATATGTCTGTTTTTAACAGTTTTAATGTTAAGTAATTTCAAAGATGTAATCACCAAATATGTATTTTATTTAGGTAGCTAATTCACATTAACTTACTTTACCTAGAAGATCTAAAATACCTGGAGGGAGCCGTCCATCAGCATTACCATTAATCTCAATGGCAATCGCTATTACACATCTTGGATGCCGTTATTTTTGCGTCAATCATTGCTGCCAAGGGAACCTAGCCAAAAAACGTGTATTTTACCCCTGGAAAGTGATTTTTACCAGGGTACCCCCACCACAACACAACTTGGCTAGTTTCGAGTAGCATTTGTTCGGGTTTTGTTGTGAAAACCTGGCAACCCTAGTTGTGCCAGATCAAATATGTCTGTTTTTAGCAGTTTTACTGTTATTTCAGTAATCACTAATATGTATTTTATTTAGGTAGCTAGCTAACATTAACTTATTTTAACATTAACTCCATTAATCTCAATGCCAGTCGCTAACACACAACTTGGTTGCCATTTTTGCGTCATTATTGCTTCAGTTTTTAGTAAAATTTAATATGTAATTTATTCCTGTGATGCAGAGCTAAATTTTCAGCATCATTACTCCAGTTGTGTCACATGATCGTTCAGAAACCACTCTAATATGCTCATGTCTGTTCTATCTATTTATTAAGCCAACATTTTTAACAATTTTTTCTTTACTAGCTAAACAATTGCAATTGTACCATTGTATAAATTTAAATGGCAGTTTAATAAGGTGCAATGAAATGTAAACAAAAAGCAATAGTTTACTCCACATTTGGGGTGTCTGATGTCTTTTGCACTTTTTTTTTTAAAGGTCCACCGACTGAAATCTTTGAGAACTGCTACACTATACGAAATAAGCAATGAGTTTCAGTACAGGCTCCATTTCACCCATTCATGCAGCTTTAATTACTGAACATTATCAGTTCTAATACTGCTGCTGTACTGCATAAAAATGCATGAGACGTTACCGGCACAGGTGGAAATATGATCATTCTGCTCACGTTACCTTTCAGCTATTACCAATTATTTCTGCTGAATAAACACTGTGTCAAGGGAGGAGCCACAAGGTGCATTTTCCTACAAATTAGTCAGGAAAGGACCTGTCCCCCTTCACACGAGTGACAACGTAATCGATATTCCTCACTTATTTTAATGTCTAAAGCACAGCTATGGGGACAAAGAGCCAGTCTGGTATTCAGTATTAACTGCTCAGAGCTGCAGTTCTGTAAGTTTTGGATGTCAAGCGAAATGCCAATACAGGAAGTGCAGGCCGTGGCAGATTGTGCAGATTAGAAGACTTTCATGAGGATATTCATCCCAGACAGGGCTGTTTCTAGACAAACTAGGCAGTTGCCCATTAAGGAGATGCCAACAAGGAAAACATTCCACCTACAGGGCATCAAAAGCCCTGAAGCTGGGAATTCAGGTCTGGTCTTCAATGTGTGTTTGTGTTGAAGGTCGGTACAAAGCTGTAGATTGTTGACTGGCTGTGGTAAACCTAGAGAGGAAACAGAAAAAGACATCTTAGCGTCTTTTTGGAGATCTAACAACAAACTTTGAATTTTTCAAAAGCTCAATTCATCACAGTGCATTACTCAAGCTGTTTGTGGGGGAAAATGTTGTGTAATGTATTATTAGTGATGTGGAGTATTTACATAGCCGTCCTGTATTGTTATTAGCAATATAATTCAGAATGTCCTGTAGCGCATGACATGTCTAGTGGATCTGTCTGTCTATCCGTCTATCTATCTATGCATCCATCCTTCTATCTATCTGTCTATCTCTGTCCATCCGTCCTTCTATCCGTCTGTCTGTCCATTTATCTGCCCATCCGTCTATCCATCCGTCCGTCCATCTATCTATCTATGCATCTGTCCTTCTATCTATCTATCTATCCATCCATCCATCCATCTCTGTCCATCCATCCTTCTATCCGTCTGCCTATCTGTTCATCCGTCTATCCATCCATCCGTCCATCTATCTATGCATCCGTCCTTCCTATCTATCTATGTCCATTCGTCCTTCTATCCGTATGTCTATCTATCTGTCCATCCGATCTATCCATCCATCCATCTATCTATCTATCTATCTATCTATCCCATCCATTTATCTATCTCTCTGTCCATCCATCCTTCTATCCGCTCATTCTATCTATCGTCCATCCATATCCACTATCTATCTATCTATCTATCCATCCGCCTATCTCTGTCCATCTGTCCTTCTATTGATCTGTCTGTCTACTCCATTCGTCCATCCGCTCATCTATCTATCTATCTGTCTGTCTGTCCGTCTTTGTCTATATCCATCCGCCTGTCCGTCTGCCTATCTATATATTCGTCCATCTATCTATCCATCCATCCTATTCATCCGTTATCTATCTATCTATCTATCTATCTATCTGTCTGTCTATCCGCCTTTTCTGTCTATCCATCCATCCATCCATCCGCCCATCTATAATTCGTCCATCTATCTATCCGCCCATCTATCTATCCGTTTCGTTGTCCCGCCTGTCTGTCTGTCTATCTATCCATTCATCCGTCCTTCTATCTATCTATCTATCTATCTATCTGTCCGTCCATCCATCCATCTGTCCTTCTATTCGTCTGTCTTTCTGTCCATCCGTCTATCCATCTATCCATCAGTCCATCTCTCTATCTGTCCATCCGTCTATCTATCCATTTGTCTGTCTGTCTATCCGTCCTTCTATCTATCTATCACAAATGATCATGAAAACAAAAGTTTCACAAAGCAATGACCCCCTTTTTCTTTTCAAAAAATGTTCAGATCTAGTTTCCTAAGAGTTTGTCCTCATAAATATTTCAACTCACACATTTTTGAAATTCCTGTGGCTTTGATCAACATTTTTTTAATATCATCAAAGCCATAAATTTTTTTTTATTAAATTACACCACACACCAGGCACCCTGCAACCCTAGTTTCACCGGCTTAATCTCACCTACTTTTCCTCTCCACCATTATTCATGTAGGTAGGTGTTAATTTAGGTCTTATGTAAAGTGTTGCAGTCAGACTCGGGAGGTTCGGTGTTATTCCAAAGCATTAACCCAAAGCTTTAGCAGCATAATAAGAATTAGCATTTCATACGACTTTTTCATTGAGCATTACAATAATTACTGGTACAAGCCATATTCTGAAATATTAGCAAAATTATACTGCATTATTAAGAACCAAGACTATTGTACAACATTCAAAATGCACATTATGAGAGTTAAAATCATGATGACAGTTTCTTTCATTCACAAAACGACTATTTAAAAGTTCAAAGTTCCCAGCTCACAATTTTGCCACCTAATTTCAAATCACCATGCTTACAAATTGATTATTTTAACATCAAGAGAAACTCTTCCCCATATAAAACCACGGTACTTAATGAACAGATTCTTATTTGCCCGCTGGGTGTCTTCTGACACACTCTGAAAGAGTGCTCATTATTGACTCATTAATGAAAATCTTAATTAAGAACATCATTCACGGCACAGCCATTCAAATGTGTGCTTGTCTGTTATGAGAACGTCTAAATCTTCGTTTAACTTCTAGTTAAATGACGGCATTGCATGATGAACATTTATACATCTCAATGAAGTGGTAATTGGCTGTTTGTGTCTCAGAAAATGTACCCGCTGCAACTAATCACAGACACACATAAGAATCGCTCAGCGTAGCAAATTTGTAGTCTATTGTCTTTATGTGCATACTGTTGGCATTTTTTTATGCATTTTGGATTTACTTCTGCCGTATAAACTAATTTAAACCACTCCTGGGTTACTTTCTCAGTGCATCGTAGATGTATCATAAACAAGGACATATAATTATGACAGGACACTTATCATTAATACAGACAATTTGCATAATCACATAATGCTCCCAATGTCATTTTCATATAGGATAATTATTATGATCATTACTGCGAGTCTGTTTCTTAGTACGGCTCATACTGATATATCCCAACAGCTAAACCAGAATGAAAATATCTAAAATCAAATTAAAATTAAAATGAAACCTGAAATCACCAATAGAACAATTTTCTAAAAAAATGTGAGTTGGCAACCACCTAGTAATGACACACCACTCTCCTCAACAAACCACACGATTAGAAGCATCATTCATGTTTGTAGCGTAAATGGTGTGGGACGAGTTATGCAATAAAGTTTAACAGGCTTAAGGATTTGATTCAAACTTCTCCAGACAGAACAGGTGTTTTTGGTTATGATGTTATGACTTAAGAAATTCAAGTAATCACTAATTAAACAGAAAGAGAGAGGGAGAGAGATGCACATATGCTCACTCCTACACAGCATGTTTGGCAGCTCACCTTTGCCATCTTCTGGTTAAAAATAGTAATAAAAAAGCAATTTGAGATTGAGACTGTAGTATCCAACACAATTTTCAATTATCTGATCTGACATTTTGCTATATAAACAGAGGTGTTTTTTTTTTTCAGTTTAAAATTAAACAAGTCCTACAATGACCCGGGGTGATATTTGTAAAGGAGAGGGTTTTATCACTAAGTCTATTTCACAGTTGACCTGTCTTCCCTGAAAATCAAAAAGCTCTCTATAGCCAAAAAATTGGTGGCTTCAGCTTTCTGAGCTCCAGATAAAATGTTGAAAACTATCATTTTTAAAGAGCTGTAGGCACAAGTCTCTCTAATAATCAAACAATCCGCGTTTCCTCGATTCAACGTCATAATTCGCAAGCCATTTTACGTCTATACTTCCGTTCTGTGTGAAACAAACGGGATAATTACTGAGAAGAAAGTATGATGTTATTGCTATAAATATTGTATAAATCCATATTAGTTGTTTGTCATATTCTTTTTCTATGTAAACGCGTTAGACCTGTTTGACTGTTGCGTTCGCGTCTCATGTCGAGAAGGGTCTGGCTGCAGACATGCACCTGCACTCTCAGACGCCTGCACTCTCAGACGACTGCACTTCCGGACGTGACGTCAGTCGATTGCAGTCGATTTTATTTTTACTTTATTTTAGTTATTTATTTATTTTTTTAATTGAATCTCTCAACATTTTACAACAGTAGCCAGGTGGTGAAGACAAGAAAAAAGAAACTAAATTACAATGTCACTTGCATTGGCCACCTGCACTCTGAGCTACCTGCTACGTCACTTGCAATCCACACAAATCGTGCGTGTTTCCAGTGGAGACAAGAAGCTGTGTTGGTTAAACGATTAAAACTAATTTAGCATAACATACAGGGTCCTGCAAGTCATCTGTAGGAGATAAAAACAAGACCCGCAAATCCGTGGCCTCAGAACAGCAGAGTATGAACGAATATGAATATGAAGCAGAATATGAACGAGAGAATATGAAGTCTCTCGTTAAGCGTTTTCCTCCCGTAGACAAACATTAACACTTAATATGGCTCAGTGTATTAAGATGCAATTAAAAGATCAAATTCGATATACAGTTTATTAATATAATTGTCACGAATCTGGTCAGTGTCCCGTTGTCCGCTCACCACCAGATGTCACTCTCACCTCACCTACACACTCTGACTGTTGCACCACACTCCGGACTGCATCTCCCATCCTCCACCGCACTGATGGCGTCAGCCCCCGTGACCAATCAGGCGTTCTATAAAAGCCCCGGTCCTTCCCAGTGCACTTCACGGATTGCTGTGTTGTTGTATTTCTTTCGTTAGCGTTTTCCTAGTTTCCTTGTTTCCCAGTGTTTAGTTCTCTTGCCTGGCCCATCCCGTTTTCGACCTTACGCCGCCTGCCTTTTCGGACTATCGCTCTTGTTTATTGGACTACTCTCTTCGACTGCCTGTGATATACCTGTCTGCTCCCGTCTCGACCCTGCCTGTACTACCATGTCTTTGTCTGGAAATATCAATAAAAGCTTGCGTATGGATCCGCTCGCCTCTCGTCATTCACTCTCCGTTACAATAATGTATATGTAGGCTATATAGTGTTTTCCTTCGCGAAACGTGACATAATGTGGCATAACGGATTAAGATGATAAAGACTAAACCCAATATGCTCCTATTCATTATTAAAACAGCTACACACAAGCAGGTGAGCCCAGAATAAATGCAACGCCGCATACATTCGCATTTTCCCATAAAGAATAATCTCTACAGCTGTTTTATATCATTGTCTTTTGTTTATATTGATTTTCTATGGGAGGAAAACGTCTATTTAACGCACTGCGTTCTGGGCTCTTCTGCTTGCCTATACAGAGTTGGTCCTTTTAATATCACATAATGCCTTTCTTAAGGCGCGTTCATATCTGCTGGTATATCGTTTGACAACAGTAAGGTTTATATTGAATTTGGTCTTCATCATCTTGGTCCGTTTTGCCACATTAAGCGTTTGCTGGGCAAGTATAAAAGTGAAAGTTTGCGCATTCATGGCCATATTCTTGCCTTGAAGTACATTAAATTAATAAACTATATTACAAATTTGATCGTTTAATGGCACTTAATGTATCTTAATACATTAAGCCATATCAAGTGTTAATGGTTTTCTACGGGAGGAAAAAGCTTAATGAGAGACTTTGCGCATTGCGTTCATATTCTGCTGTTCTGTGGCCACGGATTTGCGGGTCTTTTTTTTTTATCTCCTACAGATGACTTGCAGGACCCTGTACGTTATGCTATTAAATTAGTTTTAATCGTTTAACGACCACAGCGTCTTGTCTCTATTGGCAACAAGCACCAATTGTGTGGATTGCACGTGACGTCGCAGGTAGCTCAGAGTGCAGGTGGCGATTGCGAGTGGCATTGTAATTTAGTTTCTTTTTTCTTGTCTTCACCACCTACTGTTGTAAAATGTTGAGAGATTCAATTAAAAAAATAAAAAAATAAATAAAATAAAGTAAAAATAAAATCGACTGCAAATGACGTCAATTCCGGAAGTGCAGGCGTCTGAGAGTGCAGGTGTCTGAGAGTGCAGGTGCAGATGTCTGCAGCCAGACCCTATTGCTCATGTCTGGCACGGCAGTTCTTAAAAGATGCGTTCACATTTATTGTTGTTCGCCAAATTTTCGTGGTCGAAATCAAGCCGTATCAGTAGATATCAGCTTGAGGGCGGAATATTTCCCTATGGGGATTTCACATTGCGCTTAAGTTCGTCACACACGTTGACTAACAAAAAGCTGCTTGGTTTGACTATGAATTTTGTGCATGTTGTGCTTCATACAGCTACACTAATGGATCTTTTTGCCCGCAAAATTTTGTAGACGTAAACGCGCCTTACCAGTACCGCACTCACAATAAAATATGCGTTATTTAATTTAATTTCCCAGCATCTTCTGTTTCTAAATGCAAAACATGTTATGCATGAATGCAGGGTACATTATGTTGTTTATTATCGCTCACTACTCACCAAATAAATGAATAGGGGGAGAGTGGGGTAAGATGAGCCATTTTTACTTATGTGTTCCTCAATATAAGGGAAAATGATGCAGGCTACAGTGAAAGTATCTAAAGTAATTTCAGGATGTTTCCTATCATTTTAAATGATAAGAATCTATCTATGACAAAGGGTTCTAAAAATATGGCATCTTATAAAAAAGTGCTCCTGTGGCTCAATTTGCCCCAGGATGCAGGTAAGTTGACCTGAGTCAAGGGGTAAGATGCACCGCCTGGGTGTAAACTGACCATCTGAAAATGTGATTCAAACCCATGTGAAATTTGAAAAGATAATTTACCTCTTTTAAAAACTAACAATCAAATTTTCTTTTTCAAACAGTCATATTTCTTATCTTAAAGCTAATGTAAACATACAACCAACCAAATGAAGTTTAAATTTCAATCTTTAATTGTTTGCATTTCTGAAACAATACGTTGAACACCAAAGTTGCAATATTCACAAAAACAGATTAAAGAGTTTGTGAGTAAAATCAAAGAAAAAACTGAATTAGAATGTTGTAATGAATGTCACTGAAACTAAGAAACATTTTAGTCAAAAGATTCTGTCGAACTGGCCATTAGAGACTACAGGTGGAAAGATATATCTGATTAGAATGTGATGAAAAGCATCTTCTGGTTCTAATCAGAGAAGGATTTGGTGCACTTCTACACTTCTACACCATCTCTCTATCAAATAAACTACAAATAATATATATGATAAACTAAATAAGTTGTGTAATATCACATTAAAATACCAGTTTATACTTCAGAGACTTAACATAACTTCAGTGCCTTATGGTAGGGTAAGTTAAAATTCTGGCTCAATTTACCCCACAGCATTTGGTTCACTTTGCCCCATAGCTGCCATTTGGGTAATAACGAGTTTGCTTACGAATTCAGGCAAATATTTAGATAAATCATTTGCATGGTTTTATACATTGCTAAATCACCAAAATGCATCGTAAATATTTTTAGACCTGGATAAGTGTACTTTGATGTAACATCTATTATGCTAAATTTTAACTTTGACAAACCAAAAACAGATTTTAAAGCAAATGGTTGACTTCCACTCCTCCCGTGTGCTTCTTTTCACAGTCTGGCAGAAAGTATGGGTGGTTCCAAAACATGATAGTCACATGACAGTAAAAGTGTACATTTGGCAAGATACAGGGGGTGGGTCAACTTACCCACTGGCTCATCTTACCCCACTCTCCTCTATGTTATGATGAAATACTGATTTGACTGATATTTTTACCTGTATATTATCGAAAAGCTTCTGATAAGAAAAAAAACTGAAAGAAAAAACAACAACACAATGTACAAAACAATCCTTGTAGCTACACAACAAACACAGCAACATTGCAGTAATATTAATACTGAAGTCATCTATAACTAAGACGCAAGATGGCGCCACTTTTGTTTGTCTGAAAAGAGAAAGGGCAAGTCTATGGAAGCTTGTCTCCACCACAGAATAAAAAAAATAATAACAGTGACTTTTTTTAGAATTCAAAACGAGACAAACTCACACTTGCAAATTTATACTGTGAATTGTGAAATTGTGAGACATTAAACTCCCTATTACCCCTAAATAAACTGAAATTGATACAGGTCTAGACGTACATTTGCAAGAAAAAAAACTGAATTGCAATATGTACATTCAGAATTCTAATGAAAAATGTCAGAATTGTGAGATGTAAACTTACAATTATGTGCTTATAGCACATTTAAACATTATGAGGAGGGGAAAAATGTCAAAATTGTGAGAGAAAAAGTTGCAATTACCTTTTTTCTTTGTTTTGTTCCTTGGTAGAAACAAACTTCCATACAAGTCCACAGTGTAATAGGACTGACATGAAAGTAGGGCCATGAACAACAGTGAATTATCAGGAAATACTGGATGGTGCAACTGACCAATCAAAGTAGTATTTCAAGGAGTTGTATAAAAACATTTAACTGTAATTTGTGAAAAAACAGTAATCTTTTCATTAAATAACATGAGACAAACATCAGTGAGAAATCATCTTCATATGACTACGATAAAGCTTTGAAAACGAATGAGGGAAGAGTCTGTGCTGCAGGCAGTCAGGATTTACAGTTCCCATAAAGGAGAGGCGTGGAGCGAGACGTTTTCTGTGGCCTGTGTACAGTATCCTGTCTTATCTCCACCTCTCAAACTGCTCTCTCAGGATTCTGATGACAGTAAAGCAGCTCTCCTGTGCGAATTGAAGTGCCTTAATGCCTGCAATGGCATTTTAAAGCCATTTCAGGGAGACCGTGAATTTGCTATCATATGGGTTGAGACATTACGATAGCAGATTTGGCCGTAGCTAAAACTGACATTAATGCAAAATGGTGCACGTTATTTGGATGTTTGTTTCAGACGTATAAGGTCTAAGGTAAATGCTTTTAGATGCGTTTATTGATTTTGCACTCTGGGAACATTTAAGGCTTTCAAATCTACTCAGTTGTGCAGTTTTGTCTCCGGGACACTTCTTAAACGAGTTTGAGAATATAATAAACAGGTGAAATTTCATTTTATTCTCCTTTTTTTCATTTTCAAGAATAATATTGTTTATCCAGCAGCTATTTTAGTACATGCCATTTGAAGAAAAAAGGCAAATAAACTAAACAAACCATTTCGGCTGAAATATTCAAAGCTCTAGAGAAGCAGCTCTGAATTAAAGATGCAAAATTATGCAATTTTTGAAATGACATGTATGAAAAAATGTTAAATAGCAAGGGAAGGAAAAGCAATTGTCGCTATCACAGCTCATATCTGCACCTCTTCATCACTGCTGCCTGAAAGAGGATTGGAAATTTGCTTATAACTAGAAGAGAACAGAGAAACATCCACTGGCAAACTTTACCTAATCTTGCTGTACCTGTACAATGAATATTGAAATGACGTTCAGCCCAAAGGCTATTTTGCTTGGAAAATTAAATTATTACATGCTTGCCAATGTAGCCTGAAGCTGTGACAGTTTAGATTGCTCTAGATCAGTGGCTCTCAACCTTTATAACTCCAAGGTCTCCCTTTGTCAAAGTCGATTTTGGAATTAAGGCCCCCTACACAGACTGTGATTTTAGCTTGTGTAGTTCTGCTGAAAATAATGAAAAAAGGATGTTTTTTTCAAAATGCTTTTACCAGCAGAATCTAGGCATGTCAGTACATTAAAATAATTCATTATATTATAAGGAAAGGCAAAAACATACCTAAGAAAGCTGTAATGTGGTGGAAGTTCTCAAAAAATATTATATTATATTATATTATATTATATTATATTATTATAAGGTTTTTTTTTTTGGATAAGTAGGTAAGATTTTATAATGTTTATGAGGTCTCTTATGCTCACTAAGACTTCTAATCAATTAATTTTAATATCTTAAAATGTTTCTTTAATATCTAAAAATATTCCAGCATTCTAGCTTTTAAAATATTGATAACACTGCATAATATTAAACATAATTTTAAGACATTTTACATCACTCTTGGAAGTTTACTGAGGCCACCTAGTAGTAAAACAGGTAATACGGTTAGAAAACAACTTTTCTTGAACTAAAACTGGGACAAACATACAAAGAGGGGTGTAGTCTGCCCAGAAAAATTGCATACTCTGAAATAAAATATTTCGTTTGGAATTCTAGTTTTAATATTGCTAGAAAGGTAGATGGAAGGGAAGTATTTTTAAGATAAAAAGCGGGTGAAAGTGAACTTAGAGCATCTTTGTGTCTGTCTGATGGCAAAAATTAAAATGTTTCCATTACAGAATGATGTCAAATGTGTGGTCGCCTTGGAGACGGAAGCTGTGGAATTCTGTATTCTACAGCCATCTAGTGGCAGTATATGAGTGGGATCCAAAAATGACATGAATATACTACAGGGGCATGTTGTCACACCATATGGGGTAAGTTGTCACAATGGAACCTGATAATTAAACAATTGTTAAACATGTTTATGCATGTATGCATGTGTGTTTAATAATTAATACTATGTAGAGTTTATTTTTAAAAACATAACTCGGTTTTTTTTTTACATTTTCAAAAATCATGTTGTTTTATTGTGTTAGTTGGCTGTATTTTTTAGTTATTTTTACTTCAAATCGAAATAACCTAACTCCAGTTTAATTGAGATGAATTGGAATGCACAATAAAAAAAACATGTTTTTTGAAAATGAAAAAAAAAAAAACAAACGGATACAAACATTACAAGATCATTTGAAAATAAATAATGTGATCATGTGCTTCAGTAAATATGTGATGATTAAAAATAACTACTTAAAAAGTAAAATAAAATAAAAATAAATAAATAATAAAAAATAAAATTAAAACAAACAACCAACGTATTTGTTTCAGTCCAATGCATTTAACCAGTAAACCTGTGAGCATAAAATCAGAAGTGAAAGTCGTATTTGCATGAGCAGGGTAGAAAGATTCTCCCGGAATAGAACAGCACTAGTGCCAGATGTTCACTGCCCCAAAGGGAGCGCAATTTTACATTCATAAATAAATGATGCGTGCGACTCCTACCTGTCACAGGGGACTCAGATATGGCTTCATTCCCAGAAGAGAGCAGGACCTACTGGGAATCATCAGGATTGCCTGGCTTATGGGATTTCGTCATGTGTTTGTCTGTAGACACACAGCTCTCCTGTCTCCCAGCATTATTTAAGGACGTTTAGGGTGGTTTTGCAGCTGCATGGACCATTCTGCTCACTTTCTTTAGCCCTCAGTCACCTCTGACACATTATGCACACACATATGGAGGAGAAATGCAGAAAATAGATCAATTTTACTTTAACAGCTTTTATTCATTACTTTGAACTCTGCAAAAACTAAAAGCAATTTCAAGCCAACTGAAACAGGGTGCACAAAATATTTGTGAGAGATTATAATATGCTTGCAGTTAATGGATAAAATATTATATTTCTGAAGAAGATTGTTAGAATAACAATATATATATTTATCATCAATGCATGTGAAATGGACCCAAAATTCTTGCATGACTTATATATTTAGTATATGCTTTAGTTAACTATACTGCCGTTCAAAAGTTTGGGATCAGTAATATTTTTAATGTTTCAAAGAACTCTCTTATGCTCAAAGTTATTTATTTAATCAAAAATACAGAAAAAAGTATTATTATAAAATATTATTGCAATTTAAAATAGCAGTTTTCCATTTTAAAAGACTTTAAAATATAATGTGATGTAATCACATTGTGGATCATTACTCCTTTAGAAATCATTCTATTATGCCGATTTATTATCAGTGTTGGAAACCGTTGTGATGCTTTTTATTTTTTGGAACCTGTGATACTTTTTCAGAATTGTTTGATGAATAAAAAGTTAAAAAGAGCAGCATTTCAAAATAGAAATCTTTTCTAACAATATTAGTCTTTACTATAACTTTTTTTTTATTAATTTAGCACAGCCTTGCTGAATAAAAGCATTAATTTCTTTTAAAGAAAGAAAAAAATGCTAACCCCAAACTTTGAATAGTAGTGTATATTGTTATGAAAGATTTATATTTTAAATAAATCCTGTTGTTTTTAGCATTTTATTCAAAGAGTCCTGAAAAAGTATCACGGCTTCCAAAAAAAAAATTAAGCAGCACAACTGTTTCCAACATTGATAATAAATCAGCTTATTAGAATGATTTCTGAAGGATCATGTGACACTGAATTCACATTTGTTCTCATATATTTTAATATTATAACACAATGACATCTATTCAAAATATTTTCAGTATTAAGAGACCTGCAGGTTTGTCGGGCTTTCATTAGAACTAAACATTTATTTTTCAGGATCCTACACAGTAAAAATGATTACATAAATAGTAATTTAATAAATATCTAATATATAAAAATATATAAAATAATATAATAATATGTAATTTAAAAATGAAAAAACATTATTTAACAGGACTATTGAGTTGTAATAGCTAAACTGGAAAACTTACAGTTTGCAAAAACATTAATACACACTAACTAAATCTATACTTAATAAAGTAAAATTACAGTTGGTAACACCAACAAAAGTCTTTTTTAAGAGTAAAATCTGTGGTCGGGTGCATAAACTGCTTAGGCTAGTCTGATTTGTTTAAAATTGTTTAATTTTATAATTATATAATATCATATAAAATATTCTTACATTCAAATTTAAATATTATTATTTACAAATACTATTGATATCATTGTAAAATAATATTAGATTATTAAACAGCAACATTAGCCTAATAAAAATACTTAAAAAAAACTATTATTATAAAATAATATTATAATAAATATTAATACAACTTTATTTGCCTTTATTTGAATATAAATAAAACTTTAATTACCTTATTTATTTATTCATGAATTACTGGTTGTTTCATTTCATAGCAGTACTAAAAACACTCTTTTTATAGGTTTTACAAATAAATAAATATATCAACTGACAGAAATATACACTAATTCTATACTTAATAAAGTAAAGTAGGTACACTGTAAAAAAACAATTTGTTGAGTCAACTTAAAATAATTTGTTACCTGGCTGCCTTAAAATTTTAAGTTTAGTCAACTCAGAAAAAGTTAATTCAGCTTGAAATGTTAAACTATACTAAGTGACAACTTAGATATTTGAGTTGATTCAACTTAAAATCATTTTACATGTGGACTCAAGAGAGGGCAGGATCGTTTTTTTTTTCTTTTCTTTTTTTTCTTTCTTCGAGACTGGTCATAATTTTTTTAAGTCAGTTACAAAAAGGTAGATTACTATCATTTAAATCCAAAAAGACATCAGCTGCTAGTTGGTCAAACTAGTACTTAAAACAAAGTGGCTATTTCAGTCCCTCCTTACACGTTTTGAAATTTTTACTTTTTATTCAGAAATATTTCACCTTTATGATACACTTCAATCTTAAATCATTTAGAGAAGGTTGAAATATCTACTCTCAGGCCTAATAATAGACATATTTGAACGCTGTCCGCATGGAAACATATCCTATACCGCCCAACGTAAGCGTAGCATTTACGCCGCCGACAAGATAATTTGCATTAACAGAACTTTTTAACCTTAACAAGTCTTTATAACCTTGTCAGTTTAGTCTTTCATGCACAAGAGCAAATCTTTATGACAGCAAAGCTGACAACAACTATGTTTTGCATCATTCCCATCTGCATATTGGCCATTGGTATTCAAGGTAGGTCAAATAAGCAGTGCTTTATATGTTAATCAGATGTGCTGAAGAGATTTCTAACCATTTATTTATACAGGCTCAACTGGACAAGTGACTGTAACTCAAACTCCTCAAGTCTTAACTTTTCAACGTGATGAAACGGTCAAAATAAACTGCAAAACCAACTCACCTGTTGCTGACTGTTCTCTCTGGAGGAACTGTGTGTCCTGGTACCAGCAAAAACCTGGACACGCTCCCAAACTCCTCATTTATAACATACGTGACCGTCACTCAAACGTCCCATCGAGATTCAGTGGCAATGGCGCTCACACTGACTTCGATCTGACCATCAGTGGAGTGCAGACAGAAGATGAAGCACAATATTACTGTATGACCGCACACAAGATTAACAACAACTATGTGTTCACACAGTGATAAAGGGTCGTACAAAAACCTCCCTCAGTCTCCCTCACTAATACACACCACAGGTGCTGATGAGAGGGAAGTGAAACAACACAATAACACACTGACTGGTTATAGTACAATACAGGATTGAAAGATTAAAGATTATTTTAGATACAGTTTTAGAACTTTTATTAATTCAATCTGTCAGTGAAGCTAAAATCAAATCTAGAATATGCATTAGTGAATTAATATGCATTAGTTTAAATTACAGATCAAGTTTTCAGTGATATTTAATTATTCATGTTCCGTTTTTAATACTTTTTCACTCAGCTGAAACTTTTTTTTTTAATCACATTTAATTTACTCTAACATTTTTTTGTATTTTGGGCAAGCAAACATTAAAAGAAAATAAATTCTAAAAATAGACATTTTACTTTAAAAAGAAATTAACACCATTATGCACAACACCAATTATTAACAAATGAAACATAGTCTGTTATTGTCAGTCTAAATCCTGGCCAATTTGCTTTATAAAATATTATATAAAATATTCTGACATTAAAATCAAATATTATTAATTAGAAATATTATTAATATAATTGTAAAAACAATATTAGATTACTAAACAGCAACAGTAACAACAGTGAATAAAACGGGCTTAATAAAAATAACTAGATTGTTATTAAAAAAAACATAAATATGAATGCAACTTTAAATATTAATAACACTTTATTTACATTATTATTTATTTATTTTATAACTTAATTTAATAACCTATTTTATATGTGACTTTGTCATGTTTTAAAAGTGTTTTTTTATATACAAACCATGTTTGACTGTTTAATCAAACTATGAGATTTAAAGTGCTGTTACAAACTATAGAAAATTGTTACATATGAAAAAAAATATTATATATATATATATATATAATTATTCTGTATGTCAATACTGTTGCATTAGGAGCAAATCTTTTTTTGCCTTTCATTATCCTTCATACTATTATTTTATTTTTTGATGTTGTGCACTGTTAAACAGGTTACAAAAATATCATTATATATATAGACTTTTATTTTAAGTTTCTTTATATTTAGTTAGTTATGTACACTAAATTTAATTACACATTTTTGTCGTTTCAGTGAAGATTACTTTCATGGAAACAGCATAATTTGCATTGTCATTTCAGTGGTGCAATACTGTCAGCTATATAATCCTGTGACTTTAACCTCATGACTATGACCTGCTTTTATCATAATCAAACCACAACAAAAATGGCATTTTTCATTTTTCTCACCATCTTTTCCATGTCACTGACTCTTTCTGTTCAAGGTAATATTCAGCTCTAGTCTCTTAATTTTCTTGTTACGCATTATGTGTTTGTACTTTGTGTCTTAATAATTGTATCATCATCAACAGATTCCAGTCAAGTGACTGTGACTGTGACTCAAAGCCCTTCGAAGAAGACTCTTGAATCAGGACAATCAGTTACAATAGCATGTAAAACCAGTCTTGATGTTGGTAACTGGTGCGGTGATAAATATTGTCTTAGTTGGTACCTCAAGAAACCGGGAGATGCTCCTAAACTGCTCATCTATCATGGAGATATCCGATATTCTTCCACCCCATCTCGATTTAGTGGAAGTGGATCTAGTAAAAATTTCCAGCTGGTCATCAGTGGAGCCCGTAATGAAGATAGTGGAGATTATTATTGCTTTGGTGACTTAGGTGGCCACAGATTCACACAGTGATAAAGACCCATACAAAAACCTTCTTCAAGAACCTGTTGATCAACTGCAGACACTGTGAGAGGAAGTGAAACATCAGTGGTGAAGCAAACAAACTTCATGTTTCAGTGAGTTAGGAAGAAAAAATAACCACAACAGTTTTATAACAAACAGTACCAAGAAAAAAATGGCATTAACCCAAAAAAGATACAGCTGTGTGGGTTTATTTCCTCGACGAACACCTGTGGTGCATTGGTTCTTTAGGAACCGACTCGGGGATCCGATTCCAAACGAATCTCTTATCGAATCGGCCAATGTAACAGACAAGTTTACGAAAACAAAAAGGCAACACATGAGGCCACTTACCATACTGGTGAATTGTGGACATGCTTGATTTAGTTTATTGCCATCCTTTAAGATTTGTTCAGTGATTCCAAGTCTTCCCTGGTGAAAAAAACAGCATATGCTGGTAGGTATGTTTTGATGCTGGTTTAAGCTGGTCCTTTGCTGGTTTATGCTGGTCCTTGACCAGCAACATGACCAGCAAAAACCAGCAAAGGACCTGCTTAAACCAGCTAAGGACCAGCATAAACCAGCAAAGGACCAGCTTAGACACGCAAACCGTATAAACAAGCGATTCCCCTAGTAATTCGAATCGCTGTTTCCGAATTTCGTGGGAATTTAGATACTTTAGACGTTTCGAGTTTTTGTAGAGCACTAATAACAAACAGAATAAGGCATGGTACGTACCCTGGCCGTGCACATTAAACGCACTGTTCACTCGTGGGCAATGGAATCATTCAGAATTTTTGTCACTCGATTCAGAGTAGTTCAAAAAACAATCGCACAACGTCGTTAGATGGGTGTGGTCATTTGTAAATTTTATGGATCTGGCTTCCGGTCTTATACACGTCCAGCTATTTTTAGCTGTACAAAACAGTCTGTTTTGCTGCTTGATGCAAATTGGCGTGTCTTACCATATAATTTTAATGTTTTATCTTAATTATGAGCACATTGGTTTGTAGTGCAAACACAATTTTTTTGTCACAATTTGGTCAGTTAACCAGATATGTGGCCGTTATGGCAATAATCAGATGTAAACAACAGCATTGATTGCACAGTTAATGTACTACTGTTTTTTTTGCACTCTTCTCCTTGATTTGTTTCAACTATAGTCTATAGTAGTCCAAATGTTTTTCCCGGTCTGACCGATTAGTACAGCCCAATACATGACAATAATTGGCCATTTTCAGCAGCAATAATCAGCAAAATGTGCAAGTTTTGTTTGGTTCAGTGGCATTGCTGCCAATATGGCCGATTGATGATGCGTTGTGAAAACAGTCTATAAACCATTTAAACTATTTCAAACAGGTCTTTTGTGTATAATTTAATAATCATGAGACCATAAAACAGTGATAACATTTTAGAAAAGCATGAAAATAAATTGTCATTTTAATAGAGATCAGAGTTCAACTTTATTCAGGTAAGTAAATGCTCATGACAAAGAACTTCTTAGTGTATCCCACAGAAATGTACATCTTAATGCATTCCACCAAAGACATCACCAAAACCATGTAGTCAGTTGGTTAGCTGGTTGACTAACCAGGATCCATCTTATTTCTCACATGTGCGATCTGTATAAAATATGTGGTTTGTTACTGTGTTCTTTTCAATTAGTGTTATTACACACCAGCAAACAGCAATATTTATATAAGGCAATACATTCCTGTATATGCAAAACACTCCAGCTGCATATTAAGACATTCTCGTGATAGCTGACAGGGCAATGCGTGGACTGCAGAGAGAATTACAATCACATTTATTTGATTGGCCTTACCACATCATAAGATACATTTGTAGATAGCATTTGATAAGCTAAAAGACAGGTAACTCTTCAAAAAATGTACATCCTAACTGACCCTTCAATCCAATCATGCCATAATAATGCTAAGTTTATTATTTCCTCAGGACAGTAACATTATCTACGCAAAAATGCTGCTAAAAATGTGTCCAAATGCAATTCATAACACAAACAGACATTGCATTCTTAGTGTAGTGTAAACTGTTTTCATGGCAGAGCAACAGTTTGAAACTTGTTAAGCTTAACTTCTGTTTATAGTTAACTTTATCAACAAATCTGCTTTAATGGCATATTGTCTGTTAATGTCACAGTTATGCAAAAACACACGTGCATTTGCATACTTGCGTAGAGTATGTTTCTGGCCTAACAAGAACTGTTTAAACCACAAAACAATTGGCAATATTGAACTTTAGCAAATTAGTTTTCCTAAACAGGTTGTTTTTTCATCTACTGAGCTCTCCAAAGCAGACACCTCCAACAGCCGAATTGCCCTTAAGGATCCCACGGGTTTGTGGGAAGGACGGTTCCTACAGTGACACCTGGAAGTGCTGGACGGAGACTCGGGGAGGTTAGCACAGTCATCATAGATGGGCATTTCTGGCGCCCCCTAACCTGGTCAATCACGTGTTGTCATAAAAACCAGTATGTCATGTTCTGTCATCTTTTTAGACCACAATTTCGATTTCAACTATTCGTACTAACTGACAAACTGGATCGTTCGTTTCCATTGTCCTTGTCCTTCTGCTGGCGGGCCTCCCTCTCAGGTTCCACTGGCATGTAAATGTCCATCGCCATGGCAACAGACCATTGTCATTCATATGGTTGTTATGGCACTAGCGGACCCACGGTGTCGGTTCAAAGCATCCTCCAGAAACGCCACTATCTTGTCGCCATCCTCCTGTGGAAATTGATGGTAAAATATTGCCATAGGATAGTTGAACAAGAAGTTATTGTTTAGCTATAGCTGCTGCTTCTGAGCATTTTTATTACATGCCACATGCAAGAAATGATACTGATATGATATGATAAACATATTGAAAATAGGAAATTCGGTGTGGTTTTTAGTCTCACCTCACTGATGAAGGAATGATGGATAAGCTCATTGACCAAATCTCTGGAACTGTCATCTGAAATGACCACATATTAAGACTCAGTACATGATATTTTAAATGTGAACCAATCATTGAACATCATGACTTTGAATTTTGAACAGTATTTTTAAATATTGACAAGTATGTTTGAATATTTAAATGCAAATTTCAAAGCTAATACACAAAATAACTAAAATAAGTTGTTGTTCCAGACCAGTGTTGTTTTATATATTATTATAATATTTATTCATATTTAGATTATATAAAAAATAAAAATGACAAAGGCACAACAGAATGACTAAAACTTCATTATTTTAGTAATTAATTTATTTTTAATATAGTAATTTATTTATTTTTAGTAAGTAAAAGTTTTAGCAATTCTGTTGTGCTTTTGTCATTTTTATTTTATTGAGCTTTCATTTATTTTTATTTCAGTTTTTGAACTTTTTGTATTTATTGGCGAAAAAGTAAGTTGCCAAAGCAACATTTCTAAAGTTTTTTCATCTAATATTTATATATTATTTTATTCCAGATTTATTTCATGTTCTAAAAAATTAATAAATAAAATATAGTAGTTTTATTTAAAAATACCAACATTAAGTATTAAACTAAGTTCTGAGTCACAAGTCACTAAGGTCTACTTGCTTTAAATAAAAAATAAATGTATTTTGTATGAATTCTACATTTATTAAAATATCACAATGTGAAATTAAAATTGAATGCCACAAAACAATGCAGCAGTGACATACTATTGCATTGATGGGTGGCTTTCAATTTTAGGCACTATTGCACTTATGTAATGAAGAGATGATAAAAATATTTGAAAAATATAAGTTACACTCACTTGGCATAATATCACAGCTGAGCTGCCGATGGAGTTTATCATCCAGTTTCAAGAAAAGAGTGAGCTGTAAAAACAGATGTCAGTTCATTTGCCTCTGATTCAGCAGATTTTTCCCTTAACATAATAGTCTGCATTATCATTAATAACAATTAAAGCAAATATAGTTGAATCACCAAAAACACAAAGAACTGAAAAGAGAATCACTAATCAAGAGCAATCTTAAAGGGACTGTTCACCCAAAATTCTGTCATTAATTACTCATGTCGTTCCAAACCCGAAAGACATTTGTTCATCTTTGGAACACAAGTTAAGATATTTTTGATGAAATCTGAGAGCTTTCTGACCCTGCGTAGACAACGCAACTGACACGTTCAAGACCCAGAAAGGTAGTAAGAACATCCTTAAAATGGTCCATGTGACATCAGTGGTTCAATCGTAATTTTATGAAGTTATAAGAATACTTTTTGTGTGCAAAGAAAACAAAAATAATGCCTTTATTCAATGATTTCCTCTCTCCTCTGAGAGTCTGCCGCCATTAATGAGAGTATCACGAAAGATTTCATCAAAAATATCTTAATGTGTTCTGAAGATGAACAAAGGTCTTACGGGTTTGGAACGACATGAGGGTGAGTAATTAATGACAGAATTTTCATTTTGGGGTGAACTTAAAGGTGTCCCTTTAAGTGAATCTTTCTGAGAAGTAAAAAAGCATGTATACTAAACTGTGACACACTCACATGAGTTTTAGTAGTTTCTTCATTAGACTCCAGGTTGCAATGCATCTGTACCACCTAGAATGACAATTCAAGATTAAAATGGAAATAACTTGAACTCCACTGAACTATCATACATGTGTTTTGATGAGAACACACACCTTCCTGGTTTCAGCCTCTTGTGGCTCGGGTGTGGGGGTCTTCACTGTTTCCACCTGTTCTTGGGACATGGAGAGAGCGCGAGGTACGGGATGTGGACGAGTGGACGCAAAATTCATCAGAGGGTAAATGCCATTCCTGAGTGGTAAAATGCACATGTAATCTTTACAAACCACAAAACCTACTTTTAACATTAATGCTTTCATCTGGCAAGACTTACTTCACATCTTCCAGAAACTTGTCCAGCTCTAGAGGAGAAACATGAGAATACCTGCAGGACAGGTGAGAGCAAATAAAATAATTTATCAAACTGTATTATATTACATATCATATATCAAATCATGTCACATCAGATGTCATATATTACTTTTATACTATTGTTTAAAAGTATGAGTTTTCAACAATTTTCAAAAAAAATTTGATCAAAAATACAGTAAAAACATAAAATATTATTGCAATTTAAAATAACTTTTATTTATTTCAAAATATTTTAAAATGTAATTTATTCCTGTGATGCAAAGCTGAATTTTCAGTAGTGTAAATTTTAGATGCTTACTTGAGCTGAACGCGAGGGCGATCGTTGTGAATAATCTCTGCCATAACTCCATTTGGGTCGAATGATTTGGTCTTCTCCTCCACACAGTTCTCTGGAAGCATGTCTTTAAACCCAGATCAAATGTAAAAGCAAGATTTTATTAATTTAATACTAATAATCCATATTACCTGAAATCCAAATAATCTTAAAATGTATCATTTAGATAATCCTTCACAAGAAAACTATATGGCTCGGAATACTTGAATGTGATTGGTCAGTTTCAATACACAAATATTATTTTGTACAATGACTGCTATACTGTACAACCTTGCTGCCAGGCAGCTTATATCCAACACAGCAATCTAAAAAAAATAATTTAAACTCAATTTAAACTTAACCAATTTTTCTGACCGGTAATGTATAGTCACAGTCCATTATCTCTTATATATATAAATATATCTTCTATATATGGAATGATTTAAAGAGTCACTACAAGGAGGGAAGATATCGTTTTTTTGTAGAGGCTATATAATTCTGACAGTTACAATCAGTACATTCTTATTTTTAATCTATTTTGAAGCACGCTTACACTGGTTGTTGATGAGGCAGTGTGCTGCGAGCAGCTTCAGCGAGTGCACTTCAAACAGCACGCGGTGAAACAGCAGGTCATGCGCCGTCGGCCGGAGTCTGGGATTGTGACGCACACACATCTGGGTGAACTCCTGTTAAACAGGAAAGAGCATGTCATTAATTGCGTTATTTTATTATCACTGATATTTAGTGTAAAAAATTATTTAAATCAAACAAAGATTACTGGAGTATGTCTTACAAGAAAATAGAATTTCCATTTTTCTACTTCAAAATGTCATGTTTAATTAAATTTGTTGCTTGTTGAGTGAAATTTGTTTCTAAACCATTTTTAAAAATATTTAGAATTTGGTTTTATTTTTAGATTTTCTGTTTTCATTTTCAGTTAAAGTTGTATTAATTTTGTTGTGTTTTTAGTTATTTTTATTAGCTTCTATGTAGTTTTTAAACTTTCTTAGTCACAGTATTTAAGTACAATGAGAAAAATTCGAATTTTTTTACAAGGCTAGTTTTACATTGTCCACTAGCAAAATTAAAATGTGACCCTGGAACACAAAACCAGTCTTAAGTATATTTGTAGCAATAGCCAAAAATACATTAAATGGGTCAAACGAATCGATTTTTCTTTTATGCCAAAAATCATTAGGATATTAAAGATCATGTTCCATTAAGATATTTTGTAAATTTACTACTGTAGATATGTCAAAACTTAATTTTTGATTAGTAATATGCACTGCTAAGAACTTCATTTGAACAACTTTAAAGGCAAATTTCCACCCTCAGATTTCAGAATTTCAAATAGTTGTATCTCAGCAAAATATTGTCCTATTTTAACAAACCATACATCTACTTACGACTGGTTTCGTGGTCCAGGGTCACATATTTGATACACTTATTTTTTAATTTGATGACTAGATTTAATATAGGTTCGTCCTTAAATCTAACTCTGTGGTGTTGTGTTTCTTAACCTGTTTTATCATCTGCCAAGTGAAAATAATCAGTCTGTTTGCTTAGAAAACCATCTAAAATGCCCATTAAACATAACTCAGCCCTGTACACATACCCTCATAAGTGGGTCTTCTAATGATTGGCCCGCATTGCTTATAGCCTCTTTGGACACAACTGAATCCCCATTTGCCTGGATCTCCAACACAGCCATCTGAAACAATTCAGATATTATTTCATGAGGGACTTGTGATGTTACATAGCAGTTAAGAGCTGTATGTAATATATAACACTGCCTTGTCATGCTTTCTTGGTGTCTCACCTCCAAAGCACAAATCCCAAAGGAAAAGATGTCAATGGCATAGTCATCTTCACATGCTATAGTAGGAATAGAGAAGGAAATATAAAATATATAAACCTAAAAATGCTTGTATGTCCAGTCTGCACAGTTATCCAGTGGAAAATGCAATTAAGATGTGGTCAGACTCACAGCCATACTCCGGACTGAAGAAGTGCAGGTTCCTCTTATCATCTCGGTGTTGGTGTAGTTTACCATGGACGCCCCCTTCTGGAAACACTAGGTAAGAGCACATGATCAGTGTGGGTCAAACTCTCATAAAAATACATTTCCTTCATGCAATTTTATAAATGTGGGTTTTTAGGTTTCAGATATTTACATTAACAAACTATACCAACTTTAACCCTATAAAGCCTACTCTATCAAAAGTTTACAATCTACATGCTTTCTGTCATCTGATTGATAGTTTATATTTGTATAGCAAGTAAGAGGCCTTTTTGCATCATTTTAATAACATCCGCCTTCAGGTTGTGGTTCACATGTCTTTGCTGTGGAATTTTTAATAATCTTTAAACATGAAAGTATTCTAAAATATTTTAAGGAGACAACTGTATCTTAATTGTATTTTTGTTTTTATTTGTTCTTTTTTTATTTGAACAACCATAATTGCATGATGTTATCTTTTTTTTCTCTTAACCTGATATAATGTATGGTTGTATGCTATATTTTGATATGTGTATATCTATATTATTTATAGTATATTCCTATATTTACATTAATTATTGTTCTCTGTCTGACCTAATATGAACCAAATAAAGGGAAAAAAACATGAAAGTAGCTTTTATATTGTTAGAAATATTGCAAAACGAACTCTTACTGAAGCAACTTAGCTTAACCTGATTATCCAATATATATCTATAATATGTATTTATATTCATTTTATCTAAGTATTCTGCAATACTGTTATAAAGATCTCATTAGTTTACATTACAAGCTATTAAAATTTCTTTAATAGTCTATAAAAATGTACTTTTTGACTATGTAAATATCAACAACTGCACCAAATGTCCTATTTTTGCTCATTTCGGGCCTCTAAATAAAATTTTGTTTTTTTTTCATTCTCTTCTGTCATACTATATGTGACCCCTGAACCACAAAACCAGTCACAAGGGTTAATTTCCAATTTGAAATTGAGATTTATACATCAATAAATCTTTCCATTGATGCATGGTTTGTTAAAATAGGACAATATTTGACTGAGATACAACTATTTGAAAATCTGGAATCTGAATAATGTGAAAATCACTTTTAAGGTTGTCCAAATTAAGTTCTTAGCAATGCATATTACTAAACAAAAAATAAGTTTTGATAAATTTATGGTAGGAAATTTACAAAATATGTTCATGAAACATGATCTTTACTTAATATCCTAATGATTTTTGGCATAAAAGAAAAATCGATAATTTTGACCCATGCAACGTATTTTTGGCTATTGCTTTAGTTATACCCATGCTACTTACTACTTTCATATGAACCATAAAATCCATCAAATATGATGCTCAGTAAAAAAAAAATGCAACCCTTTTTTTTCTAAGATTTTTTAAAAGTAGTTTATCTAAAGGTTCATTAAACTGTACAAAAATATATATATAAAATAAATAAAATTATTATTATTTTTTTAGAATTTGTTTCAGTTGAATATATTCAGTTTTATATGAAGTTCTTATCAGTTTAGGTTTTATGATAAATTTGTACATATTGCATATTGCGTGAGGTGTTAAAATGGCTCTTACCATTCACAAAGAGTCGATGCCAAACTACAGAGAGAAACAGAATTGACAGAAGACAATGGATGATGATTATACCGATTGCATTATTTCATTACCATCACTTTTCTGAGCATAAGTGCTCCATAAATACTGATTCACCCTTCAGTCAGGAAACATTAGTTTTTTATTGAATCTAAATGTTCGCATAAACCTTTTTTAAAATTCTTTTAACCAACAAATGTGCATAAATAACTTTCTCAGTCCAAAATGAGACTAAAAAGCTTCACTTAGAGGAGAAATAAAAACGCTGAGAGTGCAGGGGAAAATATACCTGATCCGATTTTAATGAGGCCGTTGTGTTGAATGAAGATGGTGTCGCATGTGAGGTTGCCGTGAATTATGGGAGGGTCACAGGAGTGCAGGTAACTGATGAGTGGAAGAAGTTGCATGCTTGTTAACAAATTTCCATGTCTGAAAACACACGTAACCTTAACCACAAGCACATACAAATGAAGGAGTGTGTCACCTGAGGGCAGAGAGGATCTGCGTACACCAGCGTTTCCAGGCCTGAAATATAGAATGACATAAACACAAAAATCACAGCACTGCACAGTAATAATCATGTGCATCATGTATTTATACATCAGTCTGGGGCTAAAAATGCTTATGAAAGCCTGACCTTGACATTCATGGTCTTGTGGTTTTTCTTGGTCTTTTTAAGGAACTGTTTTAAGCTGCCAGACGACATGTACTCTGTGATGAATACAACCTGTGAGGGATATAAAAAGAAAAGCTATTTCCATATAATGGCCACTTCAGCTTTATGCCAAAATAAAAACAGTTATTTTAGAAAAAACGTAATCTTAGACTATATAAGCTCACACTTTCCATATCTGCAAGTTCATGTAGCCAGATCTGATTTTTTTTCTGTGCAGACTTTGTTTTATTAAGCTTGAGACTTTATTTCTTTACTTATTATGAATTTTTAAGGTCTTTTAGGTTAAATACTGGCCTTACTATCCATAAAAGTGAAAGTAGGTAAGTAAGTGCACCAACCACAGCAAAAATAATAATTGTTTCCAAATAAGTGAATTAAAATACGTACAAAGAAAAGATATTATATAGTTATTTTACACTGTCACAACAATGGACACATTATAAGTGTGTGCGTGTGTTACCCGAGCATGATTGTCTCCGATATCCAGCCAATATTTGTGAAATTTGACGATGTTTGGATGATCCACCTGCATCAGGTTCTCAAACATCTCCTTCATTTTGTCCTATACAAATACAGCACACACAAATACACAAAAGCACACACATTATTCATTATCACAGTGTTGAATGGTAGTGTGAACAGAAACGGCTTGCGCTTTCACCTCTACTGTCTTGAAGACCTTCTTGTCTTGGAAGAGAACTTCGTTCCAGACCACCTCGACACCCTCTTCAGTGTCCATGGCCAGAGAGGCGCTCTCCACTCCAGGAACATTGCCCTGACTCACCTGCAGGGGGAGACAAACAATCACTTTTTACATCTACAAACTATTCCACCAGTCTGATCAATTTATCATTACACTTCTCTTATTTCTCAAGTGACTAAGAAGTCATCATATCCTCTTATGAGTACTGGAGTAAAATGTTTTAAGAATGATGTGTCAGTATGTTTGGGGAAATTATGAACTGATGAATTTATATTGTGACATAAGTATTAAAATATGATCATCCGCATTGATTGTAGTGAAAGATCAGTATATCGATCAAACTGATTAGGCATTCTGTCTAGTCTCATTTTTAAAATTTAATAATTTATAAATAATTTAATAAAAAATATTTTAACATTCATTTGGAGTAAAATTATGTCAAATTAATTTTATTTTTAATAATTTATTTTATATTTTATCAAATAAATTTATATTTATAATATATAACATTACATTTTTTTATCAGTTTTGTTTACATCTTATTTGTTAAATTAAATTCAATTAAATTATTACATTACATAAATCAACATTGACCAATAATAATTACATCATTTTTTTAACATATATTTTTAAATATTTACATTTTTAAAAATATTTTAACATTAATTTGGAGTAAAATGATGTCAAATGAATTTTATTTTCAATAATTTATTTTGTATTTTATCAAATAAATGTATATTTGTAATATATTTTTGATATATAATATTTGATTTTTTAATCAATTTTGTTTGCATCTTATGAAATGAAGTGAAATAAAATTCATAAATGACAATAAAACTTGTCATTTTTTTGCTAACCACTATTTGTTTGGACATCCATTTCTTTTTATCAAATCATCATTTATAAATAATTAAATAATCTATTTAGATATATTAATTAATTAAGTTATGCTAAATTTGTTTTAAATTTCTAAATTTTAATCAATTATTTTATATTTTATAAAATAAATGTATATTTGTAATATATTTCAATATATAACATATGACTTAAAATGTTCTTATCAATTTTGTGTAAATCTTATTTGTAAATTAAATGAAATTAAATTCGCCTTTACAAAACAACTCTTTTCAAATCAAAATTTGAAAGCATAATTTATCATTCAAACACTTTATAATACTTTATTATATTTTATGCTTTCAAATCAAAAATTAAAAATATAATTTTTCTAACTGAATTCAAAGACTTTAATAACCATTTATAAACAATTAAATAATCATAATTTTTCAAAATAAATTACATTTTTAAATATTTTTTTAAAATATAACATGCCATTTTGAAAATATTTTAAAATGAATTTTGAGTAAAAATATGTAAAGTGAATTTTACTTTTAATAATTTATTTTATATATATATTTGTAAAATAAATATCTTAAATCTTATTTGCAAATTGAAATGAAATGAAATGAAATGAAAAATAATAACTCAGCACCAACTGTTAAAAAACAACATTTATTGAACACTGGACATTGATTTATTTTATTAACATCTTTTAAATTCAAAATTTGAAAGTATAATTTTACTAACTGAATTCAAAGACTTTAATAATAATTTATAAATAATTAAACAATCTAAAAAATATATAACATGCTTTTTTTAAATTAATTTTGAGTAACAATTATATAAAATTACTTTTATTAAAAATATATATATATTTTATAAAATACATTTATATGTGTAATATATTTAAATATATAACATTTGATTCAAGATTTTGTTTATCATTTATTTATTAATAAATTAATCAGCATCAACCATTAAAAAGTAATATTTATTGACCACTATTTGTTTGGACATCCATTTCATTTATTAACCTTTTTCAAATCAAAATCTAAAAAGGATAATTTATGTAACTGAAATCAAAAGCATATTTAGTGATTTTCAGAGAGAAAATGTTGCATTTGAATTTGGATTAGAGCCTGAGGGAGAGAGAGGGAGAGAGAGAGAGGGAGATTAGAGATGGTGCCAGAGAAACATAGAAAAGAGGATCATGCTGAGAGAGGAATAATGACTGAAGAGATGAGACGAAAGAGAAAGACAGCAAGTCGTGAGGAAGAGTACACACGTCTTTGCCGAGTCATGCATGTCTCACACATCATCTCTGCCTGTGCATGTGAGCAGACAAATACACAGTATGTGTTCATCTGCAAGTGTCTGTACTTGTATGACTAATAAATGCATTGTCTGTTTGTTTAGCCTAAACACAGCTAGGCTTTTAACACTGAACATTTCAAGCCTCAACACACGATGCACTTTCACATAGTATGATAGGGTATTCAAATTAAGTTCAAGGTCAAGACTTGGCTGGGATTGCACATATGTCGCAATATGAATTATCTGACTGAGCCAAAAAAGGGCCTCCTATATTAGAAGTTTTACGGTACACATGTTTCTGGTTGCCACTCTGAGCCAAGCTGTTTGTAGAGATATGGACTAGAATCAAAAGTGTCTATTGCATGCACACGGCACAACCGCTGAGTATCTTAACAGGCCATACGCATAAATTCATTCAAATGAAGTAATTTTATTCATTCAAGATAATAGGTTTATTAATATGTAGAGGATGATGCATATTTGAATGCTAGTGAACAGGTGATCATTCAAAACATCCCTTCAAATACGTCCATCTCAGCTTCACAACTTGTTTTGGTCAATAATGTGATTATGTGAAGGAACTGCTGCATTCAGATACACTAGAGCCATTGAGTCATCATGGGAATCTAGCCCAGACCACAATATATCAGCCTCACAAAATAAATAAGGCTACTGACGTGTTTTTCCTGTAGCTTTCTGAGGATAATAACCAAGATGTTGTGGGTTTAAGCCTTTGAAATCAGAACCAGAACTCAGGTCCTACGTTTTGTAGCTTTATTTTATATTTTATCAAATAAATCCAGATTTATAATATATAACATTTGATTTTTTATTAATTTTGTTTACAGCTTATTTGTTCAATTAAATTCAATTAACTTATTACATTACATAAATCAACACTGACCAATAATAATGAAATAATCTATTTTCAATATATATATATTTTTAAATATTTTTTTTTTTGTGACTGGTCTCAGTCTGTGTCATCATGTTGCTGTCTATCTATGTTTTATTGTGTTTAATAAAAAAAAATATATATTTATTTGTTTTAATATTTTAATATTCATTTAGAATAAACATGGTCAAATTAATTTTATTTTTAATAATTAATTTTATATTTGATCAAATAAATTTATATTTGTAATATATTTTAATATATAATATTTGTGTTTTTTATCAACTTTGTTTACATCTTATGAAATAAAATGAATTAAAATTAAATTAAATCAACACTGACCATTAAAAACTGTCATTTATTGGCTAACCACTATTTGTTTGGATATCCATATCTTTTTATAACCTTTTTACAAATAAAAATTTGAAAATATAATTTATCTAACCGAATTCTAAGACTTTAATAATCATTTAAAAATAATGAAATAATCGACTGATATATATACATGTATATAAAACATGCTGTTTTTATTTTTTTAATTTAATATACAACATTTGACTTAAAATTTTCATATCAATTTTGTTATCTTATTTCTAAATTAAATTAAATTACATAAAATCAGCCATTGCAAAACCACCTTTACAAAGTCAGCCGTTACAAAACCATTGCAGAACCAGAACTCAGGTCCTGTTTTGTAGCTCAAAGAGCTGATTGTGATTAACCTTAAATGTTTTTTGGGTACAACTGGGATGATCCTAAAACACCATGAAAGAAGTGCAGCACTAACCGCCAGTCTAAGCCCTGATTTGTATGGATTACCCACAATCCTTTGCTCTTGTTTGCATGTATGGCATGTTGCCTGCAACAGGGTTCCATCTCAGAGGTCAAGAGGTCGCAGGGGCTGGTGGATTTAATGCATGTCGGAATGCAACAGCAGCCATAGAGGATTTACAGAAACTTTGATGAAACAAAGTCTTTAAAAGTCGAACTGACATTAAAACAAATGCAATAAGTTGGAAGCTCCAGTCGGCAAAACACTAAACAAGGCATCATTGTACAGCAGCCAAATTCAAAATTAAACAGAAATAGCAATTTGCTTTTTTGACAAGCAGTCATTACTAAAACAGACGTCATGCACAAAAAGCATAAAGATAATTGTTGGAGTGTATGAGAGAAGTTCCCTATTGTGCTGTTCTTCAATACAACAGTATAATTTTAGCTGTAATTACACCTGTTGTCTTTAACACATTAACCCACGCAAATCTATTCTTAGAGTAATAAAGGCATTAAGTCTCTATATTCCCATTGTTTCTGCTGCACTTATGTTTTTTATGTGGTACAGTATTTGATAAAGATTGATAAGGAGCTTAGTAAAGCAAAATAAACAGAAACATACATCAAAGATGTGCATTAGTTTGTATGCACAGCTATGCATGAAAAATTTGTTTTATTTAATGCACTGATATACTGAGACCTTTCACTGTATGACTGCACTGATTTTCAGTGTTTGTTTTTGTAGTTACACCACAAAAAGGACTACTTTTACAAATTAGTCATTTGATTCATTCATTCAACTGATTCGTTCAAAAATGCTGATTCATTCAGGAACAAAACCAGTGTCTGTTATTAAAGAGCAGGTCATATGGGTTTTCGAAAAATATATTTTTTGCAGTTCGTAACATAGCTATCCTTCGATATAAACAAGTCTGCAAAGTTGTTAATCAAAAAAGTGCATGATAAACAAAGATATAAGTTGACTCAGAGCCGCCTTAACAAGTCGTTATATTTTCGAATCTTCTGTCCGTTACCGATATACGATTAAGTACGATTGATAGCTCGTGTGTCCATTTTCAACTGAGTGCTCAAAATAGCAAGTTGTTTGTGCTAATATGTGATGTATACCTAGTGCAGCTTTAGGTTTCCAGGTAAACCATGATAATACTGTCTTACTGAAATAGTTCTGATAATCCACTATTTCCTAAGAATTTGTTGATTAATGTAGACTGTCATTGTTCTAATTACTTTGTGTAATAATAATGTAGACACATTTTGTGTTAAATATAAATAAGTGTTCATAGTTTAGCAGCTAAACTTTAGCTATGGGCACAATTCACTTGCATAAGAGTTCAAACGTTTTTATGCCATTATTTTAAGAACGGATTGGAGCACTATTTTATTGTTTTGGTGCATGCTTTGTCAATGATAGCCAGGGTTGCCAAGTTTTCACAACAAAAACTGCCTAATTTTTACTAGCCCTAAACTAGCCAATCACGTTTCGAGGATATAACTGGATAAATCATATTCCTACATATATGTACTAGTTTAATGTCTCTGCTATCACAACAGAATTTAAACTGAAATATTTAATACATTTATTGTGCTATCTGTTGAACAGCTATGCAAGAAGTATAATGTATAGGCACTGTCGCAAACTCCATAAAGGTAATAATTTTTCTGTCTGGGTTTGTTTTGCGATAATAACTGTCTGACTATACATTATCCTTTACATAATTGCACTCAACAAGGTAAGAATGTTTCTTTATCCACTTTTTCCATCGCTGTGGCAAACATGCATTTTACCTTTCATTTTCTGCTTTAAAATTCACAGATGGATGAGGTTAAAAATAGCACAGTGTAATCTCACATTCACAGCTTCTGTCATGCAGGCCACTTTCTATCAGTGTCACGTCTGGTGTACGTGTGTGTGTGTAAAAAGGTGAAAAAGCCTGTGGATGAGAGACAGTGTCCTCACAATGACCTCTACATCCAGACACCGAGCTCTAACTGGGTCTGTCCCGCTTTCAACAGGAAAAAAGCCCTGGGCTCGTCCCTGAACCCGAGAGGTTAGTCTGGGTTAAATCAGGATTATGTGTGACTTGATTTGAACTTGAATCACAAACTAAATGGCCATCGGTCAGGGGAGAAAAAAAATATTTCTTTTTATGATATAAGCCATTGCTGAAATATAAAATCAAATGATTGCAGTAAATGTAGAGAAGCGTCTTGTTCCTAGAATCATAAAATGATCACAAATGCTAGATTTTTGACATTACAGTACATTTGGAACCAAGCTTTTCTCTCCTCATATTAAACTGTACAGTAATATATCATTTAAAAAAAATCACCAGCTGGAAGTTGTAAACCTCTCACCGTAACTCATCGCTCCAGTGACCTCTAAGGTCACTCTGTCTAATATATACAGGAAATGTGACTGTAATTTACCAGGTAATACCAGGCTCTATAGACCAGCCACTTGATAAAAAGAGGTTCAAAACAATGGAGGAATTGTAGTTGAATTAAGAGAAAGCAGCTCTGTTGTTCCAGGAGTTGCAGAAATAGTCTTGCAAACCCTGAGGCATGCTTGGCATGTGTTTATTTTCTCAATTGGAAAGGTGTTGAAAGTCCATTTGGACTGCGTTTGCACCTCGAGCATACACAGGTACATCAACATCTTCTAATAATGAGTCTCTGGTGAAATGCACAAGAGTGAAATATGCTGTAAAAACAAAAAATGCATACATTCATATTAAAAATGGACATCAAAGCTACTATATGCACTCACAAACTATTTTTAAGCATCAGGAAAACTGAAAATAGTCAATATCACAGTCTAGCGAGAGTGTAAAACAAACTACACTGAACAGATTTGACTGTAGACGTTATGTAAGACTCAAAGGTCAATGTGTCTGCGTTCAAAGCTAGCAGGCCAATATCTGACAGAACTCACATTTGGTGAAATATTGACTAGTCGGCTTTAACCACTCATTAGAGAAACAGTACTGCAGTATTATTGCATTAAACACTACAAGAATTCAATAAAATGCAATTAGATTGTCATTGTTATTGACTCCTGCTATGCACCACTGAGCCGAAGGTGTTTTAGAGTATTCTATTTTCTTCAGACAAACTATTTAAAAGCAATTAGTGGATTACCATGTTAAATAATGGGATCATCACAAAGCTTTTTTCTAATATACTGTCAACTCTTATTGGTGTTTATCTGTTTTATACATAACGCCAGTGAATGAGAGATTAGGATTGAACTTTATGAACTGGACCCTCAACAAATCAAGCAATGATTAATCGAACTGTAAAAGTTATAGTCATCCTGAAAGATTAAAAGAACAAAAATGAAAACTTTATTGAAACCAGATGCTAGGTATTGAAACTGAACAGAAAAAAATCAATATATAATTTGAAAACGTCATTTAAAAGTGACGTTCTAAAAATGTAATTTTAATAATACCTTGTTAAAAATAAAAAATAACTTCTTGTAGTTTTATTTTGTTGTTGCTGTTATTAATCGCTAGCCTGAATATTGCATTTTAAATTTTTATGCTATTTTATTTATCTTGATTATCAAGTACTCCTTTATTAATAAATTCTTGATGACTGTATAATTAAATTTATTGATTTATTAATTGATTAAATTATTTCTCCAATACATGTAGATCCATCTGAAAGATCTGTAACATGAAATCCTTGGAATTTTCCTTTAAATTCAGAGCAAGAGATTCTAGGAAAAAGAGACCATTCAAAACATTGCAAAGCTGAATTTGGAAAGTAAATATATTCAGGCTGAGGTGTTAGGAAGTGCATCGCAGCCAACCGAGAGCATTTGCAGCCAAAACCAAGAATCAGTAATTATAATGATGTGAAGCCATCCCAACAGTCATTAAAGGCATCTGCAGCTGCGTTAATCCTGAAAGAAGCATTAATATGTTCCAGCAAAACATATCTTTAATAAAAAAGCTCTATAAAGAGACTAATCACTCCCCAGTGTATTACCTAAGCAAACATGTAAAAAGGAGAAAACAAGCTGTTATTTGTATAAACTGCTGGCTTATTGGGGGTTATAGTACAGTTAAGATCTTTTTGGATGGAAAGTTCAACTACCCATCCAGGCTTAAGATTTTCCGGTAAATGAGTTTGTATGAGGTTACAAGCAAATAAGTTGCCCATAAATACCAGTGGGAAATGGTAAAGGTCATGAAATGTACTACTGAAGCAAACAATATTTGATCATATTCTTTAGTATTAAGAGCGCAGATAAATAAAGACAGTGTAAGCATGTTTCTGACATTACATTTCCTCCACTTCCCTGGAGGAACTCAGACAATGAAAACAATCCAAGTGCATAAGTCAGTCAATTTCCTGCTGTGGGCCGCAAAAATCCAAACATGTCCTCAACAGACATTCGTGAAGGAAAAACCTGACAGTATGCTTTCATAATGCAGAACTGACTGTAACTGAAATATTTATTCTTTTTAATATTTAACATTTATATTGATGTATGAAAGCTTGTTTCTGGCCCAGGAAAAGAAATAAAAAAAATGTAATTGCAACTTTTTATATCACAATTACTCACAATTTTGAGTTTAAATTTTACAATTCTTACTTTTTTAATAATAATATATAAACTTGTAATTCTGAGGAAAAACATCTGAATTGCAAGATAAAAAACTCACAATTGTGAGGGGATAAGAAAGAATTATGAGAATACAATACCATTTTTTTATTCTGTGAAAGAAACAAAAACAGACTTGCAAGATGTCAACTCAGAATTGTGAGGAAAAAAAGGCAGAATTGTGAGCTAAAAAGGTTGGAATTGTTTATTTTTTTATTCCATGGTCGGAACTGTGAGATGTAAACTCAGAATTCCAAGAAAAAGGTACAAACTGAGACATGTAAACTCAAAATTCTGAAACAAAAAAAGCCAGAATTGCGAGAATTCTCAGAATTCTGAGAACAAAGTCAGAATTGAGAAATGTAAACTCGGAATTCCAAAGAAAAAGTGAGAATTCCGAGATGTAAACTTGAAGATGTGAGCTGTAAACGTAGAATTCCAAGGACAAAGCTGGAATTGCGAGATGCAAACTCGGAATTCAGAGGACAAAGTCAGAAATGTGAGATGTAAACTCAGAATTCCGAGGACAAAGTCAGAATTGAGAGATGTAAACTCGGAATTTCAGGGAAAAAGTCAGAATTGCATGCTGTAAACTCAGAATTCGCAGGACAAAGTCAGAATTGCAAGATGTAAACTCAGAATTCTAAGTAGAAAAAAATAATCTGAATTGCAAGATGTAAAATCAGAATTCAAAGAAAAAAGAATTACACATGAAACCGCCAAAAAAGACAGAATTGTGAGATATAAACTCAGAATTCCGAGATGTAAAAAAAGGCCGGAATTGTGAGATGTAAAATCAGAATTCCAAGAAATAAGTAAGAATTACGAGATGTAAACTCAGTAAAAAAAAAGTCACAATAACCTTTACAAGCTTTCATAGTATGTCCTTTACCCTTGACTTAGAATAAATTTCTGAAAATATACTTTCAAATCACTTCTCAGTGGTAGAAATAGCCATGCTGGTTACATGTCAAAGCATACAATAATACAATTACTTCCTAGTGATTTCTAATGCAAACTGTTGCCATTTCTGTAATTGTGCTGTACGTTTCAGCACATATAAATCTGAATAGCTTTGAAAACTCCCTGGGTTTAATTCACTACTGGAGAGACGTTTAAATTGCTATCTTCAATAGCATTAGCAGAGAATGGGAAATAGAGGGCTGTTCCTTTAATTAACACCAGCCGAGAGTGCTGCTTGTTCAGCTGACAGCTCCACCGGGATCGGAGCTCATGGTGTGTGTTGACGACAGTATCCACTCTTGTGCACCTGTCTGACTGATCTTGACCTCACACCATTTAAGTGCAACTCCATTCCCAGTTCAATGCAAGAAAATGAAACTTTCACCATGGATTTAACATTGCCCTCTAAGCAAAATTCATACTAGTTATACATATTTTTATATATACATTTTTCTTCTACTCCTTGTAAAAAAGACAGCTTGAGTATCTACTGCTAAACTGTTGAGTGCTATACACTCATCTGTATCACATCATATATGATATATGTTGCATCTGTAATGTCATGAAAGATCTATCAATACTAACAGAGTCAGACATCCTCATGCTAAGTATGGCCGATTACTGCTCCAAGCAACGTAATGAGAAAGCATCACTCGAGCAGACGGGATAATGTGCTATCAGAACATCTAAGTGCTGCTGCATTAGTGTGTCAGTGAGTTTCTAACACCACTGACACGCTCCTCTTGCTTTAAACTAGTCCGACTGGGTCTAAACTGTCTGTCTGTGCAGGAATTTGATCCTTCAATAAATCTAGATGACAGCATTTGTTCTTTAGATCACTGATATAAGACTTAAAAATATCTTCTTGATGGAAAATGTGCATTTTGATGTGCGCAGACCTCCCTGTTCATGGTCGGTTGATCATTTAATAATTAAACTAGTTGTATGTCATCATGCCTTGGTTTCTGTTGACACTATACTGAGCAAAATGCAGAGCATAGTGTGCAGAACTCATTCAAAGAGAGCTTGGTGGAAATTTATCTAACTTTAAATGTAATTTCTTTAGAAGCATCTGTGTTTCAAAGTCCAAAAAATCAAACAGGATTTAAAGTAAATACTGTAATAAGATTTGATGCATCTATAAGCTCACTGCGTGGAAAAACCCAGACAATCATTTCCACACAATCAAGTCTTGCAGGTGAAATTAATCATACTTTACTCACCCGTTTGCTTATGAATGGAAAAACAGCACTGGGGAGTGTCAAAGTAATGCACTCATGAATATAAATGATAAGAATGTGTGGAAGCTTGTGATAAACTTCAGTAAGTTCTTATCTTCTTATCACTACTGAACTTTAGAGACAAAGGGACTGAATTTATTCTGACACACTAATGAGACAGAACTTCTCATTCAGTTTGGTTGTGTTTGTGCTATTCTTTTAATTTTAACCTACATTATATAAAATTTAGAATAAATATGAATTTGTAAATATTTAATTGAATTTATTTTTACTTTTTGTAATATATATATATGCATGTATGCATGTATATAAAATGAATTCAATTAAATATATTCTATTTTCTAAACCTTATGAAATCATTAATAATGTAAAATACAAACTATATATGTGTGTGTGTGGGTGTATAAAATAAATTCAATTAAATATTTTTTTTCTAAAACCTTACGAAATCATTAAATATCAACACATAATTCTAAATTAAAATTAAATAAATAAGTTATTAACTTTAATTAACAAATTAAATTATTAACATTTTAGTTCTACACATATTTGTATCATATTTAATTTAATGTATTTTACTCATATTTTAACCTACATGCTATATAAAAATGAGAAAAAATATTAATTACATTTATTTTTACTTCTTTTGTAATTATATATATGTGTGTGTGTTTGTAAATTAAATAAAATATTTTCTTCTTTCCAAAACCTTATTAAATCATTAAATAAAGTAATATGTAAATTATATATATTTATTATATATTTATAATTCATAAATATAATTTATATCTGTTGTTTTTAAAAATTGAATGAACACAATTAGATACTGAAAATTAAACCATAAATTACACAAATAAAATTAAATTAATGAATATGATACTTCTATATAATTGTCTATTTTACTATACATATATATTTACTATATATATAAATGTATTCAATTCAATTTTTAAATCATTTAATATATAAATTAAAATCTATATTAAAATATATTTAATATATTCCATGTATATATTGTATATATTAAAATACACTAATTAAACTATACATATAATCTTTTTTTTTATTTTTATATGTATCTATACGCATAAATTTATCACAAATAATTTCAGTCTCAAATTAATATTTCTGTCTTTCTAAAACCTAAACCATGACTAAAACGATTACTAACCATGACCATGTCACTAAAATTACGCAATAATCATGTTAGCCTTGTCAGATGAATAACAAACACAGATCTGCCTACATACACAGCATTTACAGCCATCATAACAAGCGGCTTACCAGGGCATCAAGTTGCCTACACATTAAACAGCATTTTTGAGCAACATTGAGCTGCCTACATAAACAGCATTATTTTGGGTCACAGTTGTCTACATGCATAAACTGCATTTTTGGCCATTATACAGAACTGTTTACTTAATACACAGCATTTTTGGCCATCAGTTGCTTTCCTATATATCAAAAAGAGCTACCTAAGAGTAAGCTTACTATCTAAAAACCGTTTTTTGTGCATCATAGTGAGCTTACTACTTAGACTGGTAGCATCTTCCTAGGTGGGGGTCTTTTTTACCCTCATAATGGGCTTACTACCTATTTAGACAGCGTTTTTGGGATCATTGTGAGCTGCCAACCTAGACAGCATGGCATCTGCCTACAGCGCCCTGCCTACTTAAGCATCACAGTGAGCTGCCTACCTAGGCAGCATTTCTGGGCATCGCGTCCAAAATATGCACATACGTGATCGCCAGCTGATTATTTAGGCAGCCGGGGCGGTTAATTATAAACTCGTCGGTGACCGACTGTCATGCGTGTCTGCAGCAGCTACCTGCTCTTTTCGCTTCTGCCAGCGGCCGCACGGACTCTCCTCCACGATCTCACTCTCATCCTCGCTCTCCTCTTCCTTCTCCTCGGATCCAGAGTTTCTCTCCGGGACTGACATAGTCATTATATGTGACGGTACGACCGTCGCACAAACGCCGCTTGGCCGTTGCGAAGGAAACACCTCAAAACAGCGTTGAAATGACGCGCTGCTTTGTGGACGTCCACGCGAGATGACTCAATGTTCAATACGCCACAGATCAGGGACATTATTTTCTGTCAGCAACAACTGATGTCGGTAGTTCCCTCAGCGCGTTATTCGTTTTAAATCCAATGAAATGCAAATATGGTTTTCATATTGAAAACAGCAGTTGAATAAGAGCCGTTAGAAATTAAACGTCCTCTCATTCAGCAGTTTACCGCTTTAAAACGACACACAAATCGAGCGCAACTGTTGGCTCACAGATTACCGTAATGACTGGAAAAAACACGACTACACACCATACAGTATTACTAAACCATATTCACTAATCAGAGATAATCACAATCTATATCATATATATTATTTACACAAATGTACTGTCTTTGTAACAAATAAAAAAAATACATATATAAAAAATAAAGTAAAAATGAAATGATAGTTAATAGGTAATAGTATCTTAATGATACTAAAATGGCATTGTCTCAGGCTTATTTATTTATCTACTATACTTCTTGTCAAATATCTGTTTGTTAATATTTATACTAAATATCTGACACAAATATTGGACATTTTTGCACACAAATCTATAGCTCAATTTTAAATATTATCCAATATGCAATAATTAAAAAAAAATAATAATAAAATTTCATTGATATATTTAAAAAAAAATTTAACTGACAAAAAACAACAAAAAAACAAAATGACTAAAACTTTAACTAAAACTACAAAACAATACAAAAACTAAGTACAAAAAAAAAGTAAAATATTTTAAAAACTAATGGTATATAATAGATAATAGATAGTCTTAATGATAGTAAAATAACATTGTCACAGGTTATGGTTATTTATTTATCTACTATACGTGTTGTCAAATATCTTACTATATTTGTTAATATTTATAGTAAATATCTGACACAAATACTGGACATTTTTGTGCACAAATCTTCAGCTCAGTTTTAAATATTATCCAATATGCAATAATTACTATATATATATAGATATATATATATATATAAACTAATTAAACTGACAAAAACACAACAAAATTACTAAAACTTTAACTAAAACTACAACCAAATACAAAAAATAAAAAATAGAATAAAATAAAAAACTATAATGGTATATAATAGTTTTACTATACTTCTTGTCAAATATCTTACTATATTTGTTAATATTTATAGTAAATATTTGACACAAATACTGGACATTTTAGTGCATAAACCTTCAACTCAGTTTTAAATATTATTCAATATGCAATAATTTAAAAAATATAATATTTTTAACATTTAATATTTTAATATTAATATTTAAAATAAAAATATATTAAAACTTTATATAAAGTTTAACTATGTTAAAACCTTAACTACAACCTAATAAAAACAACCAAATACAAAAATAAAAAATAAAATAAAATAAAAAACTATAATGATATATAATAGTTTTACTATACTTGTTGTCAAATGTCTTACTATATTTGTTAATATTTATAGTAAATATTTGACAAATATTAGACATTTCTGCACGCAGATCAATTTTAAATATTATCAAATATGCATACAATATTGCCTTCGATTCTCAAACAAAACTATAACATTTAACAAATAATGTTCTCTTATCACTCTTGCCATGTTACCATTTAAGCTACATTTTAAGATTTTTACACTTGTGTTTTTCTTTATTGTTGTTTCTTGTTCATTTTTCTCAGTATGATCTCTTTATCCATCCTCAGCACATTCTGATATCAAAGTTTTCTTGTTTACTGAAAGATTTATTTTCAATTCGTTTGATGTCACTTCTATTCACTTTAACAATGTGAACTGAAACAGCCTGCTACAAAAAAATAAAAAGTATCTCAGCATAATCAATTAAATTTGCTGAAGTCATCATTGACATCTTATTTAAGTTTATTTTTAATGTGTCAGACAGGTTTACAAACAGGTGCTGTCCATGGTTCTGATCAACTACTGACAGACATAGATTCATTAGATTCACATCAAATTTCCTAGATGTGCATAATACAGATGCATTTAGAATAGCTACACACACACATACAAATAGGTTACATATTTATTTCTTTTTTAATTTTGGCCATATTTTAACTATATTTATTTATACTCCCACCCCCCCCCCTCCTGTTCTGTTCAGACTCGAGGGCATTAACGCAGCAGCACACACAAACCCAGTTTCTAAACCAGCATCTAGAGCACAGAATGACCCTAAAGAGACACAAACCATGCATGATGCCAGAACATAGTCACAAAAGAGCAACAGTTCAGCCAAAGGTTAAACAAATACCTTGCTAAAAATTGCACTTGTTATTGTTACATTTCATAAACGATGATCTGAGCTGTCAAAGCACTTCAGGGTCAAAGCAGTCTCCTCTCATTAGCATTAGTGGAGTGCTGGAACACAGGGTTTGTGTCTAAATAAGGCCACAATTTGGCCTCAGCTGTAGCCAGCTATTAGCAGTGGTGCTGCTAACAGTGAATGCATGCAAAAGCAACATTTTTTGCTTTTCTGCTTTTTTACTTTAAAATTAGCTGCTTCCAACAAACCAATGATCATTAGTCATGTAAAATTTAAAAATCAACCCAAAACACACTTATACCACACTACCAGTTAAAAGTTTTTGGACAGTATTTTAAATGTTTTTAAGTCTCTTCTGCTCACCAAGCCTGCATTTATTTGACCCAAAGTACAGCAAAAACAGTACAATTTTGAAATATTTTTGCTATTTAAAATAACTGCTTTCTATTTGAATATATTTTAAAATGTAATTTATTTTTGTGATTTCAAAGCTACATTTTTAGCATAATTACTCCAGTCACACGATCGTACAGAAATCGCTCTAATGTTCTGATTTGCTGCTCCAAAAACATTTATTATTACTATTATGTTTTTATAATCACTTTTGATCAATTTCAAGCTTCCTTAATAAATAAAAATATTAGTTTCTGTTATTTCATTCCCAAAACAAAAAATTATACTGACTCAAAGCTTTTGATTGGTATAGTGTATAATGTTGCAAAAGCTTTTTATTTCAGATGAATGCTGATTTGGATCTTTCTATTCATCAAAAATCCTGAAAAACTGATTTAACTATTGATCATAATAATAATATCAGAATATTAGAATGATTTCTGAAGGATCATGAGACTGGATCATGATGCTAAAAATGTAGGTTTGATCATAGCAATAAATTACATTTTAAAATATATTCAAATAGAAAGCAGTTATTTTAAATAGTAAAAATATTTCACAATTCTAATGTTTTTGCTGTACTTTGGATCAAATAAATGCAGGCTTGGTGAGCAGAAGACACTTCCGTTCAAAAACGTTTGACTCGTAGTGTATATAACCTGGCATACTGTAATAAAACCATATTCACAATTCATTCTATTTAAGAATTCTGTTTTTTTAATGAATATATGATGTTAAAGAAATAGCATTACTCATAATATCTGAAGGACAGATAAAAGAACAGTGCAAAAAAAAATCTGCAGTGTGACTGATACCTGTTAATGAATTCATAAAATTATTAACAGTGATATTAAGGATATGTAATACAGAATGTTTCATTCTCTATGGCTACTTTGCAGCCAGGAGACGTGGAGATCCAGCAGTGTAGCTCATTGTGTTGCAGTGTTCAACTCTCTTTTTCAACAAGTCCTGAAATGAAAATTACAGATAATGTTCAATGATTTCAACAAACAGGACGGTTTTCTTATAAAAGCACAGAACAAAGAATATAAGTAGCAAATAAATGAAAATAAAAAATAAATAAATAAAAAACAATATAATAATAAAAAAATTAATAAAATAAAATTAGTTTAAAGTTTTTCCTAAATAATGGACAGTGGATTTGATATTCTTAAAGTTAACAAAGTGGTGGGATGAGGGCTCTGATTTCCTAGAAATGCAATATTGCACAATGCAGTTTCTTTGAAAATGGAAATGTCATCAAATGTGTCTGATTTCAGTTTCTCTTCTTTGCTTTTGTAGTATTAAAAAAGGTGTCGAAACAGGAAAAATGAAACTAGACAATCCAAAAAGTTCAAATTTAGCTAGTTTCAGTGCAACAGTAAAGTATATTCATGAATTTTGTATGAGATAGAAAAGCTCTTGTTCAAAAGTTCACTTTAAACACATCAACAGCATAGCTGCATATCAAGTCCAACAGTTCACAGCCTGTTTGTAGTGTTTATTTTGGAACAAATCTTTGTGTGATGTTTACATGCATTTGGGATGAATGACCTGTGTGAGCTGCGGTTTGTGAATACAGTGAACGTAAGGCGTCGGGTCGCTCTGGATCTCTCCTTTGTAGGTCTTATAGCAGATTCCACAGTCAATCAGAGGCTATGAACAGACATATGACAAACATCACTTTCATACCAACACATTTTAGCTTAATTTAAGACTGAAGATGAAATAACAGAATAATTTAGCATATGCACCAATGCATTTTATCTTTACATCATGCATTTTCATATAAGCAATACAATTATGTGAAGTGTATTTCAAGTTATGCAATTCTGTAGGAACTTACTCTGTCATTTCTGAAAACACATTTAATCGGGTTTGGATTCGCAGTCCCTTTAGGGCATCTGGTGGGTTTAAGGTAGAAGTGATGGTAGAGATAACTAACACCAAAACCACCCTACAATAAACCAGGTTATGAGATGTCAGAACTTCAAAGCATATCAGCATTATTTCGTATAAAAGATAATTGTGACCCTGGACCACAAAACCTTAAATAGCACGGGTATATTTGTAGCAATAGCCAAAAATACACAAGTTAAAATGATCAATTTTTATTTTATGCCAAAAATCATTAGGATATTAAGTAAATATCATGTTCCATGAATATATTTTGTAAATTTCCCCCCATAAATATATCAAAACTTAATTTTTGATTAGTAATATGCTTTGCCTATAACTTAGTTTGGACAACTTTAAAGGCGATTTTTTAATATTTAGTTTTTTCTGCACCCTTAGATTCCTGATTTTCAAATATTTGTATCTCGGCCAAATAAAGCTTATTCAGCTTTCAAATGATGTATAAATTTCAATAATAATAAAAAAAAGACCCTTATGACTGGTTTTGTGGTTCAGGGTCACAAATCACACTTCAGTCCATCCCATTGTTTAAAGGATTTAAAGGAGAAGTCCACGTCCAGAACAACAATTTACTAATAATTTACTCACCCCCTTGTCATCCAAGATGTTCATGTCTTTTTGTTTTCAGTCGTGAAGAAATTATGGTTTTTGAGGAATGCATTCAGGATTTTTCTCCATATAATGGACTTCATTGGTGCCCCGATATTGAACTTCCAAAATGCAGTTTAAATGCAGCTTCAAAGGGCTCTAAACAATCCCAGACAAGGAAGAAGGGTCTTATCTAGTGAAACAAATGGTTATTTTTTTTTTTTTTTTAGGAAAAAAAAAAATTGTATACTTTTTAAGCACAAAAACTTGTGTTGCACTAGCTCTGGCATGCACATCCACAACACTATGTACTATTGAGTCACAACGAAAGGTCACGTGGAACACAAGCGAAACTACAGACCCAGTGCTTACAAAGCGAACGCGCAAAGATTAAGGAAGTGCAAGTAAGTCAAACACTGTTTACAAACAAAAAGGTACAACGATGTTGGACGATTCTGAAGTTGTAGGAGAAAATAAGATGGAGTTTTCCGACATACTCGGACTTTTTGAACTGGAGTACACAGACGATGAACTTAGACGTGATTCATAGTGTCGTGAACACGCTTCCCAGAGCCTGTGCTACCCAAGCTTTTGTGTTTAAAGAGTATACAAATTGAATTTTTTTTTTTTCTAAAAAAATGACAGATCGTTTCACTAGATAAGACCCTTCTTCCTCTGCTGGCATCATTTCGAGCCCTTTGAAGCTGCATTTAAACTACATTTTGGATAATTACTTTAAGACGGAAGACAGAAAGACATGAACATCTTGGATGACAAGGGGGTGAGTAAATTATTTGTAAATTGTTGTTCTGGAAGTTCTCCTTTAAGTCAACCCTCTTGTTACAATCTGGTCATTTTGACCTGGAAACTTTTTGAGTTTTTGAGTAAAATTTTCCAAAATTATCTACAAATAATGCTTCTTTTTCCTCAAAAAATTGAGGAGCAGATCAGTCAGCTCCAAAAATAAATACAAAACCTGTGCTAAATGAAAAAAAACAAGCTGACCAAAAGATTGAATCCAAAATTTGGTGATAATATTTACAAGCTATTTTTTATAAGGCCAGTCATAGTTTTAAGACACATTAAAGCTCAGCATTATTTAATGAACAAAATGATAAATTAGACTTCAGTCCATCCCTTTGGTCAAATGTTTGTGTAACTCGGATATGAATATCACCAAAATAAAAATGCACTTAAAATAACCCTCATGTTGCGATTTGGTCATTTTGAGGATTTTCTTTTCTCATCTTGTTACTCCTTATCAAAAATGACTAAAATTGCTTATAAATTTAAGTTTTTGAGTGAAATTTTCCAAAATTATCTACAAATAATGTTTTTTTACCTCAAAAAAAAAATTGACGAGCAGATCAATAAGGTCTATGATCAGTCTACTCCAAAAATAAATACAAAACCTGTGCAAACCGAAATAAAAGTTGACAAAAAGATCGAATCCAAAATTTGGTGATAATGTCACATTAATGACATTTACAAGCTGTTTTTAAAAGGCCGGTCATTGTTGACTGGGAATCCCAAATTAGGTAACGTTTTTTTAGCACAACTTAGGGGTCAACAACGTAAAATACTGCCGTTTAAAAATCACAAAATGACTTTTATAAGTAATAAACCTAAAACTGAATTACTTTTAAAGTGCAAAAAGGGATTCTTACGTCGATATCAGATTTCCCCAAACTCTTTAAAAACAGAAAAACGCTTTTGATCGTCTGGTGCGAGTTGACTTGTTCCACAGCCAGTTCAACACCTTTCCTGTAGTTTTCAGAAAGCTTGCTGAGATTCTCCTGCGCCTCTGTTGAGTCCAAAAAGACTCCAGCGCTGACCAGGACGAGGAACAGAAACACAGCCATCTTTGCACAATCCAGAAAACCCTTCAGACTAACTTATCTTTCAGTTATACAGAGTTACAAAGTTGCAAAACTTCAAAAGAATGTAAACAGTGATGGACTTGTTAAGTCTAAATCAGCGTACAGGAGGGAGCGAGAGAATAGAGGGAGAGATTGTGCAATCAGGGGATGTTTTTGTGCGGTGAGTCCTTTTCTCTTTTGTCTTTGTGTTTTTGCTTTCACATACACGATTAATGAACAAAATACTACATTATATCAATCAAAATGTTTAAACAATATGCTATCATGCCGTCACACCGACAGAGGCCGCTCCCACGATAGCTGATTGACATGAGCTCTTACCTTAGATCAGCTGTCACAGTCCAGTAACTTTCCATGTTTTGATGCCAGAGCAGGGATGTAAATTATACAAGAATATCTTCGATTGAGCGATTGAGGTGTTGTGCTGCTGGATGTAATAATAAACATAGTAGTCGTCACTTACTCCCGACATCTGAGCCGCTGAAGATGCAGTAGATTACGTTTGTTTGTGAAGTGAATGCGCCTCCTGATCTACATATATCCGTCTGTGTTCACGCGAATCATTCATGTTCCAGCTTCACTTACAGCAGAAGTGTATATAAGCGTTTTTAATGAATCTTTGCGATCGCCTTTCCTTATAAGGAGGTAGTTAGGAAGTTTTGCAGCTAAACGAGGCTAAAGTAAACAAGCTCGTCAGTCCACAGAGAGAAGAGAGGGGCGGGGCGAGCAGAGTTCATTTGCATTTAAAGGAACAACCCCTTAGAGTGAGATGATTTTTGCAGATCTCGTTTTGACAAGGTAAAAAGGGTGTTGTTTTACAAAACCACTGAGAATTTTTAATCAAAGTATATTAGAGATTTTTCATTAAGACCCTAAAGAATCATATCAACTTGTGGAAAATGGGCATCCGATGACCCCTTTAAAACAACTTGAATGTAACTCTACCCCCCTTGCCTCATTTACTATACGCGGATCTATGAATATGCAAATTTTACACTGTTGCCCCGGGTATTTTTCAAGTTAGCGGTTAGCGCCTAGCAGTTGTGCTCTATTTAATGCTCTACATGCTCTATTAAATGTTGTATTTAATATTTGGTTTTGTGCTGATAATCCTATTGGTATATTTTGCATGCTAATGATAGGAATCTATCCTTTGATGTGATCGGTTACGTTTGTGACGTAGCAAAAAAAAACGCATTTCTGGGACAGTCTTTGGGAAACTACAGTTTTAAGGAGAAAATACTCAGCAATGGTGTTGATTAATGGACTGGCACATGTCTAAAATCATATTAAAAACACCACATACACAAATAAACAACATTAAAATTTTGATTTTCACTGCAGGGGGACTTTAATGTTAGTTCATAAAAACACTATTGTTCATATTAGTTCACAGTGCATTAACTCATGTCAAAAGACACAACTTTTGATTTTACTAATGTATTCGCAAATATAGAACTAATAAATGCTGCAGAAATATTGTTTCTTGTTTGTTCATGTTGACCAGTGAAACTTCATTGGAAAGCATTACCTTTTTAATTTTAGTGAGACAATATTAAAGCACATACAAAAAAGGTATAAGTTTATTTGAAGCTGCATATAAAGTCATACTTACTGCATCATCTATATGTTCTTTTAAATACATGCAGCTATGGATATAATGCATTTTAAAATTTACCTGGTTTATACCTTTAAAGAATATACACTACCAGTCGAAAGTATTTGAACAGTAAGATTCATAATGTTTTTCTCTTTTGCTCACCAAGGCTGCATTTATTTGATCCAAAATACAGAAATATTTTTACTATATAAAATATCTGCTTTCTATTTGAACATGTTGCAAATTGTAATTTATTCTTGTGATCAAAGCTGAATTTTCAGCATCATTAATCCAGTCTTCAAATATTAGATATCAGAATATTAGAAGGATCATGTGACTGGAGTAATGATGCTAAAAATTCAGCTTTGAAAGCACAGGAATAAATTACATTTTAAAATATATTCAAATAGAAAACAGTTATTTTAAATTGTAAAAAATATTTAAAAATGTTACTGTTTTTGCTGTACTTTGGATCAAATAAATGCAGGCTTGGTGAGCAGAAGAGACTTCCGTTCAAAACCGTTTGACTCGTAGTGTATATAACCTGGCATACTGTAATAAAACCATATTCACAATTCATTCTATTTAAGAATTCTGTTTTTTTAATGAATATGTGATGTTAAAGAAATAGCATTACTCATAATATCTGAAGAACAGATAAAAGAACAGTGCAAAAAAAAATCTGCAGTGTGACTGATACCTATTAATGAATTCATAAAATTATTAACAGTGATATTAAGGATATGTAATACAGAATGTTTAATCCTCTGTCTTCTTTGAAGCCAGGAGAGTTGGAGATCCAGCAGTGTAGCTCATTGTGTTGCAGTGTTCAACTCTCTTTTTCAACAAGTCCTGAAATGAAAATTACAGATAATGTTCAATGATTTCAACAAACAGGACAGTTTTCTTATAAAAGCACAGAACAAAGAATATAAGTAGCAAATAAATGAAAATAAATAAATAAATAAATAAAAAACAATATAATAATAAAAAAATAAATAAAATAAAATTAGTTTAAAGTTTTTCCTAAATAATGGACAGTGGATTTGATATTCTTAAAGTTAACAAAGTGGTGGGATGAGGGCTCTGATTTCCTAGAAATGCAATATTGCACAATGCAGTTTCTTTGAAAATGGAAATGTCATCAAATGTGTCTGATTTCAGTTTCTCTTCTTTGCTTTTGAAGTATTAAAAAAGGTGTCGAAACAGGAAAAATGAAACTAGACAATCCAAAAAGTTCAAATTTAGCTAGTTTCAGTGCAACAGTAAAGTATATTCATGAATTTTGTATGAGATAGAAAAGCTCTTGTTCAAAAGTTCACTTTAAACACATCAACAGCATAGCTGCATATCAAGTCCAACAGTTCACAGCCTGTTTGCAATGTTTATTTTGGAACAAATCTCTGTGTGATGTTTACATGCATTTGGGATGAATGACCTGTGTGAGCTGTGGTTTGTGAATACAGTGAACGTAAGGCGTCGGGTCGCTCTGGATCTCTCCTTTGTAGGTCTTATAGCAGATTCCACAGTCAATCAGAGGCTATGAACAGACATATGACAAACATCACTTTCATACCAACACATTTTAGCTTAATTTAAGACTGTAAAGATGAAATAACAGAATAATTTAGCATATGCACCAATGCATTTTATCTTTACATCATGCATTTTCATATAAGAAGCAATATAAAGCAATACAATTATGTGAAGTGCATTTCAAGCTATGCAATTCTGTAGGAACTTACTCTGTCATTTCTGAAAGCACATTTAGTCGGATTTGGATTCGCAGTCCCTTTAGGGCATCTGGTGGGTTTAAGGTAGAAGTGATGGTAGAGATAACTAACACCAAAACCACCCTACAATAAAGCAGGTTATGAGATGTCAGAACTTCAAAGCACGTCAGCAGATAATTGTGACTCTGGACCACAAAACCAGTCTTAAGTAGCACAAGTATATTTGTAGCAATAGCCAACAATACATTGTTTTTATGCCAAAAATCATTAGGATATTAAGTAATGATCATGTTCCATGAAAATATTTTGTACATTTCCTACCATAAATATATCAAACTTAATTTTTGATTAGTAATATGCATTGCCAAGAACTTAATTTGGACAACTTAAGGCGATTTTTTTCAATATTTTGATTTTTCTGCACCCTCAGATTCCAGATTTTCAAATAGTTGTATCTCAGCCAAGTAAAGCTTGTTTATTCAGCTTTCAGATGATGTATAAATCTCAATTAAAAAAGAAGAAAAAAAGACCCTTATGACTGGTTTTGTAGTCCACGGTCACAAATCACATTTCAGTCTATCCCTTTGTTTAAAGGATTTAACTCAACCCTCTTGTTGCAATCCAGTAATTTTGACCTGGAAAAAAAATATTCTTCTTTGAGTTTTTAAATTTTCCAAAATTATCCACAAATAATGTTATTTTTATTTTTTTTTTCCACTCAAAAAAACTGGGGAGTAGATCAATATGATCAGTCAGCTCCAAACATAAATACAAAACCTGTGCTAAGTGAAAGAAACCAAGTTGACCAAAGATTGAATCCAAAATGTAGTGATAATATCACATTAATGTGAGATTTACAAGCTATTTTTTAAAAGGCCAGTCATAATTTTAAGGCACATTAAAGCTCAGCATTGTTTCAATGAACAAAAAGATAAATCAGACTTCAGTCCATCCCTTTGGTTAAATGTTTCTGTAACTCAAGTATGAATAAAATGCATTTAACGCAACCCTCATGTTGTGATCTGGTCATTTTGACCTGAAAAAAAAATTATTTTTCCTGGTTTATGTTATATTGAATTGGACTAAAACTTACTGACACAAGATTTTTAGGATTTTCTTTTCTCACCTTGTTACTTCTTATCAAAAATGACTAAAAATTGCTTATAAATTCGAGTTTGAGTGAAAATTGGCTAAATGATTCACAAATAATGCTTATTTTTACTCACCAAAAATAAGCAAAATAAAAATGCATTTAAAATAACCCTCATGTTGCGATTTGGTCATTTTGTGGATTTTCTTTTCTAACCTGACTACTCCTTATCAAAAATGACTAAAATTGCTTATAAATTCAAATGAAATTCTCCAAAATTATCCACAAATAATGCCTTTTTTTTTCCTCAAAAAAATTAAGGAGCAGATCAATAAGGTCTATGATCAGTCAACTCCACAAATAAATACAAAACCTGTGCAAACTGAAATAAAAGTTGAAAAAAAGACTGAATCCAAAATTTGGTGATAATATCACATTAATGGCATTTACAAGCTATTTTTAAAAGGCCGGTCATTGTTGACTGGGAATCCCAAATTAGGTAACGTTTTTTTTTTTAGCACAACTTAGGGGTCAACAATTTAAAAAATTGCTGTTTAAAATCACAAAATGATTTTTATGAGTAATAAACCTAAAATTAAATTACTTAAAATACTTTTAACGTGCAAAAAGAAGGTAAGTTAGAAAAAACATTAAAAAAAAGGATACTTACATCAATATCAGATTTCCCCAGACTCTTTAAAAACAGAAAAACGTTTTTGATCGTCTGGTGCGAGTTGACTTGTTCCACAGCCAGTTCAACACCTTTCCTGTAGTTTTCAGAAAGCTTGCTGAGATCCTCCTGCGCCTCTGTTGAGTCCAAAAAGACTCCAGCGCTGACCAGGACGAGGAACAGAAACACAGCCATCTTTGCACAATCCAGAAAACCCTTCAGACTAACTTATCTTTCAGTTACACCGAGTTACAAAGTTGCAAAACTTCAGAAGAATGTAAACAGTGATGGACTTGTTGAGTCTAAATCAGCGTACAGGAGGGAGCGAGAGAATAGAGGGAGAGATTGTGCAATCAGAGGATGTTTTTGTGGGGTGAGTCCTTTTCTCTTTTGTCTTTGTGTTTTTACTTTCACATACAGGGAATGTAAAATCAGGCAGTCTGAGCGAGCAGACTGCCATCCAGTGGAGAACAAACACTAAAAACTAAAGATTAATCAACAAAATACTACATTACATCAGTCAAAATCTTTAAACAATATGCTATCATGAGGTTCAGCACACAAACATAACCTAAATACAAGTCAGTGAACTCTGTAGGCGGGACTGGATGTGATCCAGCTTGACATACTGACTAGTTGGGTCATGAAATGATGAGCAAAGAGTGAAAAATTACCGTCCCATAAGAGATTTCATCAGAACTGTTTGTTAATAATGTTTATTTGTATTAAAGGAATAGTTCACTCACAAGAGTCACTCACCCTCAGGTCATCCAAGATGTAGATGAGTTTGTTTTTTTCTCCAGATTTGGAGAAATGTAGCATTACATCACTTTCTCACCAACGGATGCTCTGCAGTGAGTGGGTGCCGTCAGAATGAGAGTCCAAACAGCTGATAAAAACATGACAATAATCCACACCACTCCAGTACGAAAAAGATCGTTTAGAGCCCTTGGAAGCTGCGTTTAAACTACATTTTGGAAGTTCAGTATCGGGGTACCAATGAAGTCCATTATATGGAGAAAAATCCTGAAATGTTTTCCTCAAAAACCATCATTTCTTCACGACTGAAGACAGAAAGACATGAACATCTTGGATGACAAGGGGGTGAGTAAATTATTTGTGAATTGTTGTTCTGGAAGTGGACTTCTCCTTTAACTAATAGACTGGAGTGGTGTGGATTATTGTGATGTTTTTATCAGCTGTTTGGACGTCCGGTTTGACGGCACCCATTCACTGCAGAAGATCAATTGGTGAGCAAGTGATGTAATGCTGCATTTCTCCAAATCTGTTCTGATGAAGAAATGAACTCATTTGGAAATATATTGCATCCAGGAAAAACAAAACAAAACAAGCATTAGTAATGTGTTGTTCCAAAATTGTATTTATTAAGAAAAATGTTTAGAAAATACAATCATTTCTTTTTAATGCATTACAGTACCATGAACTATGAGAAAGATATTTTTACACCATTTTAATGTTAGTTCATACTTTTTTTTTTATTCATTTTAGTTCACAGTGCATTAACTCATGTTAACAGATACAACTTTTGATCACAAATGTAGAACTAATAAATGCTGCAGAAATATTGTTTCTTGTTAGTTCATGTGAACTAACGTTACCTTTTCAATTTGAGTGAGATAATATTAAAGCACATACAAAAAAAGGTAAAAGTTTATTTGAAGCTGCATATAAAGTCATAATTATTGCAATGTCTTACAGTCATTTATATGTTCTTTTAAATACATGCAGCTATGGATATAATGCATTTTAATATTTACCTGGTTTATATCTTTAAAGAATATACACCGCCAGTCAAAAGTTTTTGAACAGTAAGATTTATATTGTTTTTTTCTGTTCAGTATTCTCTTCTGCTCACCAAGCCTGCATTTATTTGATCTAAAATACAGCAAAAGCAGTAATATTGTGAAATATTTTTACTATTTAAAATATCTGCTTTTTATTTGAATATATTGCAAATTGTAATTTATTCCTGTGATCACAGCTGAATTTTCAGTATCATTACTCCAGTCTTCAGTGTCACATGATCCTTCAGAAATCATTCTAATATTCTGATTTGCTGTTCAAAAAAACATTTTATTATTATTATTATCAGATATAAAAATCAGATATTAGAAGGATCATGTGACTGGAGTACTGAAGCTAAAAAAAATAGCTTTAAAATCACAGGAATAAATAACATTTTTAATTATATTCAAATAGAAAACAGTTATTTTAAACAGTAAAAAAACCTCAAATTTTTACTGTTTTTCTTGTGCTTTGGATCAAATAAATCCAGGCTTGGTGAGCAGAAGAGACTTCTTTAAAAACATTTATAGGTATGCATTTTAAAATGTGTTCATGAATAAACATGAAAAATAATAGGCTAGAAAAAAAGTTAAGCTTACAGGCTCACAGTGATGCTCACTTTTGATCATTAAAGTGGTAAAATATTACATTTAGTTGTCCCTTTAGCTCTTGCGAATGAAATATGCATGATGAAAGAGTGGATTTGGCACAGGAAGGAAACAATATGACATTTAAAGTCACTGACGTTGTGCTCTTCAGAGCAAATAAAACAGCAGATGTCGTCTCCAGCCGATCACGTTTTGACAGTCAGCAGGGTGGGGGATCCGCTGCTGTAGCCCATCTTATTACAGTGATCTACTCTGAGCTTCTTAGTGTCCTTGGGTTGAAAACAATAGACAGTTAGTTAATTGAGATCATGAAAAACACAACAAAAAAAATCCTATTTTAATCTATGTGAATATTTATACCCATTACAATATGAACAAAAATACAGTTTTGTTTAATATGCAGCACCTGAAGTCACCTTATGTGAAATTCATTGGCCAATAGATTTTGCAGTGAAATGCAAAATTGCAAATTTTGTTTGAGGCATATGAGAAGGACACACCTCAGTGACAGCGGGTTTATGCACACAGCTCACAAAAGGTCTGGGTTCAGACTCAATCACTCCAGCAAAGGTCTTATAGCAGACGGCACAGTCTATCAGAGGCTGGAGGAATAAGCACAAGTTTAATTATGTTCCATCATAAGGTACAATATATTGCTCTTATTGCATTGCATGCATGTTATATAAATGAAAGCGCAATTGTTTGTGCAATGCTCAACAAGCCTCAAGCTCTGTTGATTATACAGGTATGTGCATAGGTGGAGCAAATTATTTTATGTTACTTAGGGCGATATAAATTTCACTTACCCGATCGTTCCTGAATGCACATTTGGTTGTATCTGCGTTCTCAGTTCCTTTTTGGCACTTGGTGGCTTTTAGATAAAAGTTATGGTACATGTAGACAACATCAAACCCTGCCTATAGAGAGACGACAGATATTCACCCCATAAACAGAACAAATATCAGGGTTATCATTAACTAAAACTAAAAACATAAAATATGTTTTCTTTATTTCAAATAAAAAAAAATATTCTAGCTATATATATATATATATATATATATATTTAATAACCATTTTTAGAAAATAAAAGAAACTTGGTATGACGTCAGAGCGAGTCGAATCTGACAGAAGAGTGAAACTAGAAACAAAGAGAAAGACTTACGTCAATTTGTGACTTCTGAATGGTTTTAAAGAAGAGAAAATGATGCTGGACGCCATCAACAGCGTTGACATTTTGCTCCGCGAGTTCCACTCCTTTCTTGTAGGCGTCTGGGAGTTTGCTGAAGGCGCTTTGAGCCTCGACGGAGCTCAGTAAGACTCCGGCGGCGAGCAGCAGAGCAAACGGCAGCTGAGGCATCTTCAACCAGTCTGAGCACGATCTCCCGCTGCAGGCGCTCAAAAACAGCCTCATTCCAGGAAGTCTGGACTGTTTTTGTGCCGTTGTGTAACAGTGAATAATACGGCTGTTCGTGAGGTAAAAGTACTAGTTTGTTTGTTTAAGTAGGTTCAGTTTTAGATATACAATGACGATTAAACAAACGTAACAAATCTGCTTTATTTAAAATGCTGTAAATTAGCTTCACTGTACACATTAAAAAAAATAATAAAAAAAATCTAATTATATAAAATTTGACCTAAATGGGACTTTTAGGTCTCTTTGCCTGATGCTTACAATTTTTAAAAATTCTGTTGCAATTACAATCCTTATTTTTCTCGTAAGAGCGGGCGCGGCCATTTGTAAATTTTATGGGCGTGGCTTCTGGTCTCATTGCGTCCAGCTATTTTTAGCTGTACAAAAGAGTTGGTTTTGCTGCTTAATATTACAAATCAGTGCGTTGTACCATATTATTTTAATGTTTTATCTTAATTATGAACACACTAGTTTAGTGTAAACAGTTTTACCATTTACTACACGTTGTTATGCATCATTATTTCCATATTGCGGCAAATGAACCGGAAGTTTCGCCCATAAGCTTACTTCTGCCTTGAAATAAAGTGGATAAAGCTTTAATAATCATTCTAATTCTTTGAGAATAGCTTAGTTCGCACAACTATAACAATAATGAAAAAGAAGAACGATATTTCTGGAATCACTTTCAAAACACTTTTTTTTAAACCTGATGAATGATAAAAATATTGACCAATCAGAATCAACCTGATTTTAAAGAGCTCGAGCATTTAAAGTGGCAGAAAGCAAAATGGCAGCGTGCACATATGACCCAGGACAACAAAACCAGACATAAGGGTAACTTTTTTTTTAAAATTATATATATATATATATATATATATATATATATACATCATACAAAAGCTGAGTAAATAAGCTTTACATTAATGTATGTTTAGGATATGACAATATTTGTCTGAGATACAACTATATGAAAATCAAAAAAATGCAAAAAAAATCTAAATATTGAGAAAATCACCTTTTAAGTTGTCCAAATGAAGCTATGCATATATAAGTTTTGATATATTTATGGTAGGAAATGTACAAAATGTAAATCATTAATATCCTAACGATTTTTGGCATAAAAGAAAAATGGATTATTTTAACCCATGCAATGTGTTGTTGGCTATTTCTACAAATATACCCGTGCTACTTATGACTGGTTTTGTAGTCCAAGGTTACATATAATAAACAGAACGTTATCGTTCATTGGTGAGGACGATCATTACAGTGCTTTTTGTAGTGAACCTTTACTCCATTTACTTTTGATTTAGTTCTGTTGTGCCGGCCTAAACACGTCTAGACACAACGCACAAATTTGGAACAGCAAAGGGATGTCAAGGATAAACAACGGTGAGCAAGTACAATGTAATGTGGTTTACAAAAACATACCATAACTTTCTAATAGTAAATAACAAGAGCAATACTGAAACTTTTATTTGTAAAGTATTTTATTGCACTGATAAACTAGCACTTGATCACTGTATAATGTATATGCATTTATATAATTTATTTATTAATTCATTCATATTTAAAAGTAGTTAAATGACTTTTAGAGCTCTGCTTTGTTGTGTGGAAAATAACTCAAACAATGAACTCTTATGCAACACATCACGTGTTGATTTAATGTATAAAATGTGACCACAACTGTGCAATGCTCTCTTTAGCTCTTGACAATCAGATAAATGTGAGACAAGAATTGATTTGGCATAGAACGGACATGCTAAAACAGATCATGAAGCCAACAGATTCCAGAACATCAGATGTCAAATGACGTTTCTCCTCCAGCTGTTCTCTAGGATCCGGTGGATGGCAGAGGAGTCGGGGTCAGATGGCCAAAACCAGCACGGAAACAGCCAATCTCTCTCTCTCTCTTGTGTTCCTTGAGTTCAAACAATAAAACAAAGATGATGTTAACTCACCCTCAGGCCATCCAAGATGTAGATGAGTTTGTTTCCTAATCAGAACAGATTTGGAGAAATATAGCATTACATCACTTGCTCACCAATGGATCTGCAGTGAATGGGTGCCGTCAGAGTCCAACAGCGGATAAAAACATCACATTAATCCGCACGACTCCAGTCCATCAATTAACATCTTGTGAAGTGTGAATGTGTTTTTAAACTTAAAACAGGAGTCGTGTGGATTACTGTGATGTTTGTGTTAGCCGTTTGGACTCTCATTCCGACGGCACCCATTCACTGCAGAGGATCTGTTGGTGAGCAAGTGATGTAATGCTACATTTCTCCAAATCTTTGCTGATGAAGAAACAAACTCACCTAAATATTGAATGGCCTGAGGGCGAGTAAATTTTCAGCAAGTTTTTATTTTTGGATGAGCTAAATGGACATTCGTCTGACAATTATGATAAGTTCAAATGTTTTTGCAGGTAATGAAATGAATCTATCATCAAAATGAAGAATATGAAGAGGGAATACCTTTGAAAGCATTTGTCGATGCATACAGTTTAAATAAGGTTTGGACTTATCATCAATTTCTCCTGCAGAGATTTTGTAGCAGATCACACAGTCAACAAGAGGCTGGAGGAATACAGAAATTGTGTCAGTAAGAATAAGGAAATTAATCCATATTTAATTTTGAGTGCTGTGGTGTCGCCACTTTGTATATACACTGTAGTTCTTAGTATTTCCACCAATAAAATGTAAGCATATTGTCTCTATTCAAACTAGTAACACTTTGCATGATAGTGTATATTGCATCAGTTGCAAAAATAGCAAAAAAAAAAAAAGCACAAAAAGTTAATAAGTCAGGCTGACTTAGCATATTAGAATGATTTCTGAAAGAAAAGTGACTTGTTTTACTCTGACATACAACTGTGAAAAATTAGACTTTGGTTTTTTGAAATGCATATTTGCTTTAAATTCACATGATATAAATCACACTTACCCGATCATTCCTGAACTCACATTTGGTTGTATCTGCGTTCTCAGTTCCTCTTTTGCACTTGGTGGCTTTCAGATAAAAGTTATGGTAGATGTGGGTGACATCAAACCCTGTCTATAGCGAGATAATAGATATTCATCTAAATGATTAGAACGTTTCCACATTTCCACAGAACACTGCAGCTCACTTCTATCTACTTTGTTGTTGGGTCACAAGAGATTTTCATGTTTGATTTCTGACCTAAAAACAACTTGGCATCAGGAGTCTTTGAAATTTCTGACCTACTCTTCGGGATGTGTTACGCAACAAAAATCTACAGGCGATTGTGATAGGAAAAACGATCTAATTCTGCCATGAAATCTTGTTCAGTACCACAAAAACAACATATTTCAGATCAGTTAAAATATTATCATTACAGTTAGCACATTTTTGAGAACATGTAATATTTGTCACTTTAGAGTTTGGCTTATTTAAATTGTACTTTATGTAGAGATACTGATAATAGAGACAGACAGACAGATGATATATAGATAAAATAGACATATGAACAACAAACAGACAAACAATAGATAATACAGATATCATACAGATGAATGATAAATAAACAGACAAAAGATAGATACATAGACAAATGGTAAACAGATGAGCGATAGACAGACAAACGATAGATGAATGATAGACGAACAATAGATAGTAAACAGTACATTGACAGATGAATGATAGACAAGCGATGGATAGAAGAATGATAGATAAACGATGGACAGATGAAAGATAGGTAGATGATAGACAGACAGACGGATGATATATAGACAAGATCGATAGACTAAAGAGATGAAAGAGATGAATGATAGACAAAAGAGAGATAAGACAGACAAACAATAGACAGATGAACGATAGAGAGATGGACAGAAGAGAGACGAACAATAGACAGATGAAAGAGATAGACTGATGGTACACAGACAGACGAATGATAGACAGACAGATGAATGATAAATGAACAACTGATAGACGAACGATTGATAGAGGAACGATAGACAAATGATAGACAAATGGACAGATGAATGTCAGACAGATGGTAGTCAGACAAACGATAGACAGGCAGACAGACGAACAACAGACGAATGTTAGACGAACGATAGACACTAAAGAGAGACGGATGGTACACAGACAGACGGATGATAGACAGACAGATGAATGATAAACAAACGATAGACAGATGGACAGACGAATGATAGACTGATGATAGATGAATGACAGATACATAGATGAACCATAGACATGATAGAAAGATAAACAATAGATAAACAACTGATAGATGAACGATTGATAGACAAATGGACAGACGATAGACAAACAATAGATAGACAGGCAGACAGATAATCGACAGACAAACGAATGATAGATAGATGAAAAAGATAGACGAACGATAGATAGACAGTTGAAAGAAACAGACAAGCGATAGATAGACGAATGATAGACAGATGGACAGACAACTGGTAGACCGATGGATGATAGATAGACAAACGATAGAAAGACAGACGAAAGAGACAGACAACAATAGATGAAAGAGGTAGACAAACAGATGGTAGACAGACAGACAGATGAAAGAGGTAGATAGACAAACGATAGATAGATAGACAGATGGCCGATGGATGATAGACGAAAGAGACAGACGAACGATAGACAGGCAGATGGATGATAGACAGACAGAAGGATGATAGATAGAAGAAACAGACAGACAAACAATAGACAGATGAATGATGATAGACAGACGGACGGATGATAGACAGATGAAAGAGATAGACAAACGATAGATAAACAGACAAACGATAGGTAGACAGATGAACAGATGACCGATGGATGATAGATAGACAGACGAAAGAGGCAGACAAACGATAGACAGGCAGACGATGATAGATAGAAGAAAGGGACAAACGATAGTCAGACGAATGATGGATAGACAGACAGATGGCAGATGGATGACAGATAGACGAAAGAGATAGACGAACAATAGACAGGCAGATGGATGATAGACAGACAGAAGGATGATAGATAGAAGAAAGAGAAACGATAGTAAGACGAATGATGGATAGATAGACAGACAGACAGATAGATACATAGATAGACAGACAGACAGATAGATGAATGATAGATGGATGATAGACAGATTAAAGAGATAGGCGAACGACAGATGAATGATAGACGAATGACTGACAGACAAATGATAGATTGACAGACAGATGATAGACGAACTACAAACGATAAGTAGAAAGACGAATGATAGACTTATGCACAACATAGAGAGACAAACAACAGATAGATAGACAAGACAGACGAATGGCAGATTTCAGAAAAGAGAATAATTAAAAAGAAGAATGGATTTACCTTCATTTCTGCCTGATGAATAGATTCAAAAAAGAGAAAATGGTTCTTGATGCTGTGATGGGCATTGATCTCACGTAATGCCAGCTCCACTCCTTTCTTATAGATATCTGGGAGTTTGCTAAAGGACTCTTGTGCTTCACCGAATAAGACTCCAGCAGAGAACAGCACGAACCACAGCAGCACAGCCATCTTTAACCCGTCTGGACTTAAACAACTACAGCAAATATCTGCTTACCCAAAAACCAGGTTAAACATTCTCTAAAACAGTCACTGTCCATGTGGAGCCCTGGCATGATGTGTACAAATCACTGATTAAATAAGAACTTTTTGTCTTTGTTTAGCTTTTTTAAGGTTTATTATTTGATTAAAAAAAAATACAATTTAAAATAACTATTTTCTACTTTAAAATATTTTAAAATTACTCCATTACTCCACACTCCAAAATTACTCTTCGTCACATGATTCTTCAGCAATCATTTTAATATGCTGATTTGGTGCTAAAAAGCATTTCTTAATATTATCAATGTTGCAGACAGTTGTGCTGCTTTATGCATTTTTAATAGAAAGTTAAACAAAGTTCAAGAGAACAGCATTTATTTAAAATAGAAATCCTTTGTAACATTATAAATTTTTTTTGAGGCCACTTTTTAAAAATTTAACGCATCCTTCCAGAATAATTTCTTTAAAAAAAAAGCTTTGCTACAGTATCAGTAAAAAAACCCCCAAACAAACAAGAAAATTAAAAAAAAAAAAAGAGATGAATATCCAATTTAAATAGAAAAATCAACTTTATTTGCAATATTTGGATTTTGCTGTAAATATTGCATTATGTACAGAGGAACATTGAATAATCAAATATCCAATAAACATACAAGTAAAAACAAAATGCATAAAATGCGCACAGATGGTAAATGACCCTCACTTCCCTTTGCCAAACACCAGGTCATGCTTTTGTACATAAAAACAGCAAACGTTAAAATGACCACAATGTCCAAACATTAACCTTTCATTCAAACCCCATGATAAAGCATCCATAAATACCATCTACAAACAAGTGCTGCTGAGCATCCACACTATAGCAGCACAGAACACAACCATAATCCTGCCTGCATTCACACACAACCTCAAAGCGCGGCTCTACGATCAGATCTCCCAGAGTTCTGCGGGTGCAAACGTGTCTAGAAGCAAACCTGGAAGCGGTCGCTGAACACAGGCAGAGGGAATGTCAAAGATAAACAACCGTGACAAAGTACAATGTGCTGATGGTCCTGATGTACTAAACGACAACACAGACAACATTTTATAAAAATATTCTTGATCCAATCACGCCGCACGCTCAAATAATGACATAAAACGTCTAACCCATTCCTAGCCGAATAAAAATAATGTCTACATGATTTACTTTTGACTCTTTATATGTCATTAGTCAGCGCAAAGCAATATAAAACTAACGTAATATCTTCCTATAATTAAAAGATCCTAACACGCATCCGATTCTGGAATCATAATCTGGAATGTAAGAAAGATATAAAGCACTTGTTTCGTTTAAAGCACAATAGTGTGAAAAAATACAGAAATAAACCTGTGTGGTAATACTAAAATAACAAACATAACACATGCTTCAGTGAATTATTTAACCGCAACCAGATTAACAAGTTCCAAGCGAAAGTGTATTGAATCCAATCTTATTAGTGCAGATTTATAGTCTAACTCACTGTAGGAATCCAAAAAGTGGGGTATTTGTGAATGATGGAGAAAAATATTAGTGATATTATTCAGGAATTCGGTGGTAAAATCCCTCATGAACTTACATAAATAACACAGTTCCCATTAAACAAATAAATAATTAGTAAATAAATCAAAATCTATGCTGTGTGCTGGTACTGAAAAGAACAGGCTACTGTTTTAGTGTTAATTCAACATTATATGTGTAAAAACTTTAACAATGTGGTCGAAAATACCAGTTGTTTTAATAAACAAGTCACGATAAACTAAATCAGAACCCTAACCGCTACAAATTTTGGGACGCTAGATTTTTAAAATTGGTTTCAAGACTCCAAAGTAGGTCACTAGTGCATCCATCCGAGCCAAAACTCATCTTAAAATCCCTCGAGACCATTTACCACCAAATACATCCTCAAAAACAGAGTTTTTTTCACTCTGAATGAATCATTTGCATGTAACAGTCAATTTAAAACATACAGGGTTTCATGTGACTTGCATTCATTATAGAGAAGAGTAATCTGTTTAGACAGAATTTTTTTAAAGAGAAAACAGTCATGATCGGATGGCAACGAAGAAATACTGTTGACTGTGTTAATGTAAGCTGGGATCAGCTAGTAAAACTATTAAAAGCTCAGACGTACATACAGTATATGATGAAGTGGACCTTGGCAGTCTTTTTTTTTTTGATCATTAATGTTCACTACAAACTACATGTAATATTGCATGGGCCCTGAATGGTGCTAAAAACGTCCAGTTAACCCCATAAGGTACATTCGTTTTCCTTATAGGCGACAAACAGGCTTGTTTAAGGCTAAACGGTGTGATAGCAGCTCTCTAATACAAATGAAATGAGTCTCAGGTCCACGTAATGCTATTCCCACCTCTACAGCATGTCGAGACTCGCTGTGCGATTTGGTTTGTCAAGGTTTTTAAAGCAACTGTCCTATTGGCCAATAGCATGACTGATAGGAAGACAGGTGAGAGACGGACAGCTGCGGTCGTGGCTCAGACTGGCATGTGCATCTCTGTGTATTCGTCGTGCCCCTCCTTCTCGTCAAAAGTGGGCTCTGCGTCATCAGCGTCCAACTGAGAGAAGAGAGAGAAAGAGAGAAGCCACACAAACAGGATTAGTCAACATGATTTTTGAAAATGACCTACTTTACTTTCTTAATTTATCTTTTTGTGCATGGTACATCTGTGCACATTAATCCAAAGGACAAAATGTACTTGCTTTGTCTAAAATAAAATAAATAGGAAAAGAAATTAAAATAAAAATATTATTTTGGTGGTAAAATGGGTTGTGAAAGCAGTTTCATATAGATTTTTTTGTTTAGTAATGATATCTAATTTAAGTAATTAATTTAATAATTAGTAATTATTTTACTATTTTAAAGTACCTAGTTGGTACTTTTTTACCTAGTTGGTAAAAAAAAAAAAAAAAAGTCTTCTATGCTCACCAAGGCTTATTTGATAAACAAACTAACAAAAAAACTACAATGGTAATATTGTCAAATATTACAGTTAACTTTAAGACATTTAATATTTACTAAATTTATATTTAATTAGTACTGTTTTTTATTTTACCATTTTAAAATTCAAAAAGAAGTGTCGTAAGCTCACCAAGACTGAATTTATTTGATCAATAATACAGCAAAAACAGTAATTTTCTGAAATAATACATTTTATCAACGTGCCAATTATGCTAAAAACATACTACTAACATGGTAATCATGCCACAAATATGCTAAAAAAAAGTTGGAAACGTTAAACATAAACACACTAAAAACATGCTAATCATGGAAACGTTACCAACATACAAACATGCTAAAAACAAGCTGGAAACGTTGTCAATATGTTGGTAACAATTGTGTTAGAAACATGCTAATAACATAAGCAAACATGCTAATGCTAAAAACATGCTACCAACATATTGACAACATGCCAATATGTTAGAAACATGCTAATAACATGCAATCATGCTAAAAACATCATGCTAGAAACATGCTAGCAATATGTTAATCATGTTACAAACATGTTAAAAACAAGGTAGAAATGCTACCAAAATGTTGACTACACTATGTTAGAAACATGCAAACGCCATGCTAATCATGCTAGAAACATATCAGTCATGCTAGAAACATGCTAAAAACAAGCTGGAAACATTACCAACATATTGACAACATGCCAATTATGTTAGAAACATGCTAATAACATGCTAATCATGCTAAAAACATGTTAACACATTAATCATGCTAGAAACATGCTAGCAATATGTTAATCATGTTACAAACATGTTAAAAACAAGGTAGAAATGCTACCAAAATGTTGACTACACTATGTTAGAAACATGCAAACGCCATGCTAATCATGCTAGAAACATATCAGTCATGCTAGAAACATGCTAAAAACAAGCTGGAAACATTACCAACATATTGACAACATGCCAATTATGTTAGAAACATGCTAATAACATGCTAATCATGCTAAAAACATGTTAACACATTAATCATGCTAGAAACATGCTAGCAATATGTTAATCATGTTACAAACATGTTAAAAACAAGGTAGAAATGCTACCAAAATGTTGACTACACTATGTTAGAAACATGCAAACGCCATGCTAATCATGCTAGAAACATATCAGTCATGCTAGAAACATGCTAAAAACAAGCTGGAAACATTACCAACATATTGACAACATGCCAATTATGTTAGAAACATGCTAATAACATGCTAATCATGCTAAAAACATGTTAACACATTAATCATGCTAGAAACATGCTAGCAATATGTTAATCATGTTACAAACATGTTAAAAACAAGGTAGAAATGCTACCAAAATGTTGACTACACTATGTTAGAAACATGCAAACGCCATGCTAAACATGCTAGAAACATGCTAACATGCTAAAACATGTTAATAACATGTTAATCATGCTAGAAACATGCTAAAAACAAGCTGGAAACAGTACTAACATGTTGACAACACGCTAATCATGCTAGAACATACTAGAAACATGGTAATCATGCTAAAAATATGTTAGAAATATGTTAATCATGCTAGAAACATGCTAAAAACATGGTGATCATGCTAAAAATATGCTAGAAACATGCTAATCATGGTAGAAACATGTTGACAACTTACTAGAAACATGCTAGTCATGCTAGAGACATGCTATCAACATGTCAATCATGCTAGAAACATGCTAGCAACTCGTTAATCATGCTAAAACAAGCTGGAAATATATTACCAACAGGTTGGCAACATGCTAATTATGCTAGAAAAATGCTAACAAGATGCTAATCATGCTAAAACGTGCTAATCATCTTAGAAACATGCTAACACTAAAACATTAATAACATGTTAATCATGCTACAACATGCTAAAATGTGCTGGAAATGTGTTACCAACATGTTGACAGCATGCTAATCATGCTAAAAACATTCAACATGTTAATAACATGTTAATCATGATAGAAACATGCTAACAACATGCTAATCATGCTACAAACATGTTAACATCAAGCTAATTGTGCTTGACACATTCTAATAACATGCTAATTAACAGCATTTATTTGAAATAGAAATGTAACATTTTGTAACACCATAAATGTATTTACTGTCACAGTAAAGTTTAATAATGCAATAAATAAGTAAATAAATAAAAGCATGAAAAAAATGTCCCTGTATGTGTCTTTTTGTGCATGCAAAGATCCTTACACACTGCATTTCGCGAGTGGTGAAGATGCGTGGCAGAAGAAACATCTTGATGGGGACTGTCATGATGAGAACGAACGGGAAAGCCAAAGATGCCACAGTAGACATGACCGCCCACAGAACAGCCAGACAGATCACCTGTATCGCAGTGAACAGATGCATCCGCAGCGTCCGCACCTGAGGAACACGACAAAAACCAGTTTTACCTTCTGTGTTGTTGGTTGCCACCCATAAGACTTCTGTGAACTATCTAATACCATGTTACCACAACAGTACCTTTTTTAAGGGAACAACAAACCAAAATTCTCTTCACTAATAAACAAAAAAACAGACTGGTGTCCTGACCTTGCGCACGTAGGTGTGATCGGGATGGTATTTAGGAGGCATCAGCAGCAGCAGGATCCGTTCTGTCATCTGGATTCCATTGAGTGACATCACACCCATGTACAGGAAGATGCCAAACAGCACAGCGATGGGGATTTGACGAAGCAGATCACCGATTACTATTGACAGACCTACAGCAAACAAAATTTTAATAAGCAATTTATTGATTTTTATTATGTTATCAGCAGTTTGTGTCAATGTGGATGCATTTAAAAGGATAATGCTGGAATCAGTTATTGTTGAAACTCACCTACAAGTATTGCCACCAGTAACCCGGTCACCCTCTGCTCCTTGACCTCCTGGATTCGAGGTTTGTCTCCTGGCGCGACGGCTTTGCTCATTACGGTGAGCGCGTTAGCATGGGTTACAGAACGCACGGTGGCCGCGGCCATCCATGGCAGACCGAAAAGAGCGCTGGTGCCGCCAAGAGTCACGATGAGCAGCAGATCCAGATGAAAACCAGAACCCTTGACCAGCATTCGCTCCTTCTTACTGACTATCAACCTAGAAGGAGAGAAAGCATCTTTAACACTGCCATGATGTGTACCATAAGTCAGGGATTCAATTTTTTGTCATATATTTGTTGTGTATAACAGCTTTATTACAAATTAAAAACCTGTAAACCTGCAAAATCACATTGTGAAAAACAAAGACTTTACTGGCTCAAAAATACCGTGCTAAAAATAATCCTAAAAACATATTTTAAGCTTGGGGCAAATGTCCTTATTTTTGAGCTCTGTAATCATCATTATGATGAGATAAAACATGGCAAGTGGACTCACGTTGTGATTTGAGTCTCCATAAATATGAGGATGAAGACGAGGAGAGCCGGAAGGATGCTGGCAAACATCATCCAGATGGGGAACTGACCATCAGTGCCCAGAGGATTGACTATCCAACCTCGTTTATCAGGACTAGTCACTGAAAAACCATGGGGTACGCTCAGTTTCTGTAAAAAAATAAAAAATAAAATAAAAATATAAAAATATAGAAAGCATGTGTGAATAAAATGGCAATAAGACTGAGTAAAGTAATGAAATAAAAGAATAATAAATAATAACAATAATAATAAAGAAAATTAAAGTAAAATAAAAAAAAAATATATATATATTTGTAATAATAAATTAATAAATAATAATAAATTATAAAGGGTGGAGCATTATAAATATGTTAATGTATTATATTATAAATACATAAATGACAATAACAAAAAAAAAAAAAAAAACAATAATGGAAAATAATAAAGAAAATTAAAAAATAAAGTAAATAAAATAATTAAAAAAAATAATAAATTATAAAGGTTGGAACATTAAAAATGCATTAAATTACAATAAAAAACACAATAATGCAAAATAATAAAGAAAATGAATATAACAATAATAATAATAATAATAATCATAAAAAGTATAAAAAAAATAAAGTAAATAAAAAAAAAATAAATAAATGATAAAATGTAAAGCATTAAATATTCAGAAATGACAATAATAAAAAAAAATACAATAATGCAAAATAATAATAAAGAAAATTAATAAAATATAAAGCAAATAAAAAAAAAATTAAATAAATTATAAAGGGTGGAGCATTAAAAAACATTAAAAGACAATAACAAAAAACACAATAATGCAAAATAATAAAGAATAATAAAGAAAAGGAAAAAGTAAATCCAAAAAGTAAATAAAAAAAAATAAATTATAAAGAGTGGTGCATTAAATACACAGAAATGACAATAACAAAAAATATATATAATAATGCAAAAAAATAATAAAGAAAATGAATAAAAAAGTAAAATAAAATAAACAAATTATAAAGGGTGAAGCATTAAAAATACATAAATGACAATAACAAAAAAATACAATAATGCAAAATAATAATAAAGAAAATCCAAAAAGTAAAAAAATAAATTAAAATACAAAGAGTGCAATGTTAAAAAGAATACATAAAATAATGACAATAACAAGAAATTAAAGAAGAAAACAAAGACGAGTAAAATTAACTAATTTTTTTTTTTTTGCTTAAAATAAGCAACATCACACCACTCTTCAACAAACTGTACAAATTGAGATATCCACAGCACAAATAGTGCAAGTTTATGCATTTTAATACGTAGGGTCCCTGACATGAACTATCCACAACTATCCATTACACAACTATCCATTCTCACCTGTGAGTATGTGTCCTGAATGCTGTAGTCTACCAGAACCATGATGAGAATGGCAATAGGAACTCCGAAATCTCCAATAACTCTTCTTAGCTGTAAGAAAACACCACGGTGGACTTCTTTTAGACAGAAAATGACAAATATACCTTTGTAATGTTCTAATAACTCAACATTAGGTGACTTGATCAAACAGCATCTTACCCTGCCAGGAAAGAAAGCACTGTTTTTGAACTTGCGCAGGTAGTAGGCGATGAAAAAGGTCCCAGACATGAGCACCAAGGAAAGCAAAGCGGTATTAGGTTCACCGACTACCTTCACCGTCTCTGGTGTACTGCTGTTCAGTGCTAATGGATTCAAAGTGACATCCTCCATGCTTGAGTTGTATGTTGAGTTGTTTACATCAACAATCGTCGCAGAGCAGCGTCTCAGAGGATGCTCTTTGAATATCTGTGGGAAACATCAATAGTCAGGAGGGCTTCATGATCATATATGCATACAAACACAATCAAAATAGATTATTTAAACTACCTTGGCCAGTTTTGAGAAGGTCTCGTAGATGAAGATGAGAGAGATGAGGATGGAGAAGATCTCCTGGGTGAAACGAGAGACAAATCGGACCAGGAAGCTGCCTTCAAAGGCTACCATCACCACCACGATGATTATGAGCCAAAAACCGATCCAAACCCGACCTGTCAGGTACTCCATATTATTTTTGTTACAGAACTGGAGAACGACAGAGGATAATTTCGTTATTTATTCATGTCAGCATATGCAATTTAGCAGATACACATTTAACGTTCAAAAACATACACTGCCATTCAAAAGTTTCTTCTGCTCATCGAGGCTGCATTTATTTGATCAAAAATGCATAAAAAACCCCAGTAATATTGTGAAATATTATTACAATTTAAAATAACAGTTTTCTTTTTTAATATACTTTAAAATATGATTTATTTCTGTGATGCAAAGCTGAATTTTCATCAGCCATTACTCCAGTCTTTAGTGTCACATGAATTAATATCAAGCAGCAGAAATGTTTTTAACACTGATAATAAATCAGCATATTATGATTTCTGAAGGATCATATGACACTGAAGACTGGAGTTAATGATGCTAAATTAATTACAGAAATTAATTACATTTTAGTTCATTAATTTAGTATAGTAAAATAGAACACCACTATTTTAAATTGCAATAATACACAAAGCAAAAAAACCCACAAAAGAAGTCTACATAAAATGACAAAAAGTAAAGAATAAAAATGAAAAAGACAAACAAAAAGGCAAAATAAAAAAAAGCAAACACACTAATAACAAAACAAAACTAAGCAAACACACTAATAACAAAACAAAGCAAACACAAAAGACAAAAGCAATAAAGAAAAGCAAAACAAAATGTTTACAAAAAAAGTTAAATAAATAATACTAAAAAAAAAAAAAAAAGGCCATAAGACAAACAAACAAAAAGCAAAAGCAAAAGCAAAAAAGGAAAAGTGCAAAAACACAAAAGTCGTCTGCATAAAATGACAAAAGTAAACAAAAAGGCAAAATAAAAAAAAAATGCATAAACAAAGAAAACAAAGACAAAGGACAAAAAAAGACAAAGCAAAAAAGCACAAAGACAAAAGCAATAAAGAAAAGCAAAACAAAACATTCAAAACAAAATGTTTACATAAAATAAAAAAAAAAGAAAAAGCCCATAACAAGACAAACAAACAAACAAAAAGCAAAAAAAGCAAAAGGAAAAGTACAAAAACACAAAAGTAGTCTGCATAAAATGACAAGTAATCAATAAAAACAAAAGACAAACAAAAAGGCAAAATAAAAAAAAAACAAAAAAAAAAACCCACGAATAACAAAACAAAAAGGACAAAACAAAACAAAAACAAAATGTTTACATAAAATGAAAAACAAATCAAAAGCAAAAAAAAGCTAAAAAAAAGTCTACATAAAATTACAAAAAGTAAACAAAAACAAAAGACAAACAAAAAAGGCAAAATAAAAAAAAAACAAGAATAACAAAACAAAAAGGACAAAAAAAGAAAGCAAAAAAAGTGCAAAGACAAAAGCAATAAAGAAAAGCAAAAAAAAAAAAACTCAGAACAATGTTTACATAAAAAACAATACAAACAAACAAACAAAAAGCAAAAGGAAAAGTGCAAAAACACAAAAGTAGTTACATAAAATTACAAAGTAAACAATAAAAACAAAAAAGACAAACAAATAGGCAAAAAACAAAAAACCAAACACACTATATAAATTCTATTTTAAAGTATATTAAAGTATTTTAAATTGCAATAGGTGCCAGGTCTTTTCCTGAAAGAAGTCGTCTTAATAGCTAAATAAAGGATAAATAAAAAATAATATATTTCCCAATATCACTGTTGTACTGATCCCAATCTTTTGAACCGCAGTGTAAATATTAACATATAATAAAAATTCATTTTTGGGTGAACTTATCCTTAGACAGCATATTTATGGTAGAGATTCTGGTTTAAAGAACTGTATTATAAACTCACAGAGAAAAAGGCTTCTTCAAACACCAGGATTGGTCCAGAGAAGCCCACCACCAGCAGCGGCTGAGCCCCGAGCAGACAGAACACCACACCCTGAACACACGTGGCCACAATCAGCTCCGACACACCAATGAGCCCATTGGTCTTCTCACCTGTACACACAAGACTGAATTATTGAACAGAAATGTCGGACACATACACTGTCTGGGATTCAAGCACAAGTAATCTAAAATACTTATCAGGATCAGAGTCACTGATTGTGTGTATCGTGATAACCTTTTGTTATATAACTGATTGATACCATTTAAAGTCATTTGAGTCAGTTCTTGAAGCAATTTACTAATTAAATTGATTAAAAACACTGCCTTTAGCTTTGATTACAGTGTGTATTCAATGTGGCACTGCTATGATTTACATTTATTTTTGGATGAAATCTTGTATTGACAATGTTAGAACTGTAATTTTTCATAACAAATTTCACCTTTATAATTTCCCTTTTATTGCATTTAATATATATAAAATATATATTTCTGTCAGTAAGAGTACAGATGAAATGGAGAGCGGAAGTGTAACTGACCTAGAAGGCCTCCGAATGTTATTGTGGGAGAAAGAGCAGCGAAATAAATAAAGATGACAGCAGCCATGCACTGGGGGTTCAGCGCATCCTTGAAGTCACTGATGTACTTTGGGTAACGGCGCTGTGCGTCTTGGATCAGCCCTCCAAACAGACGGCCTGTGCGTCGTAAAGGGTCATCTTCCAGTTTCAAGGGTGCCAGCAAGGCCTCTGATTTAGAGAGAATATGAGATATTATGAATATAATGGGAAACTTGGGAAATAATCATGAAAAAGTTGCAAAAGAAAACAAATTGCACACACAAAACATTAAATTAAAAAAGTTGACCAAAAAAAAAGAAAAGAAGAAAAAAGCAAAGAAAAAAAAAAAAAAAGACCAAAACCTACAAAAGAAGTCTACATAAAATGACAAAACAAAACAATAAATGCAAAAGACCAAAAAAAAAAAAAAGATACACACTATTGACAAAAGAAAACAAAAGCAAAAAGGACAAAAAAAGACAAAACAAAACGCAAAGACAAAAACAATAAAGAAAAGCAAAACACTCAAAACAAAATGTTTACATAAAAAATATAAAAAGTACAAATAAAACAAAAAGCAAAAAAAAAAAAGAAAAAGAAAAAGGGCAAAAAACAAAAGTCTATATAAAATGACAAAAACTGAACAATGAAAGCAAAAAGACAAACAAAAAGGCAAAATGAAAAACACTTATAACATAAGAAAAAAACTAAGACAAAACAAAAAAGCACAAAGACGAGCAATAAAGAAAAGCAAAAAACTAAATGTTTACACAAAATGAAAAACAAACAAACAAAAAGCACAAATAACAACAAACAAAAAAGGAAAAGGGCAAAAAACAAAAATCTACATAAAATGACAAAAACTACACTAATAATAAAAGAAAACAAAACACACTCAAAACAAAATGTTTACATAAAATAAAAAAAAACAAAGCAAAAAAACAAAACTACATAAAATGACAAAAACTGAACAATAAAAGCAAAAAAGAAAGAAAAAGGCAAACTGAAAAACAAACACACTAATAACAAAAGAAAACAAAAAGGACAAAAAAGACAAAACACAAAAAAGCAATAAAGAACAGCAAAACAAAACACACTCGAAACAACATTTTTAAATAAAAAAAAAAAAAAAAACCTAAACATAAAACCCACAAATAACAAGACAAATAGAAAAAAAAGAAAAAGGGGACACACACACAAAAGAAGTCATAAAATTACAAAAACCGAACAATAAAAGCAAAAAAGGCAAACAAAAAGACAAAATAACAAAAAATAAAACGGACCAAAAAACAAAACAAAACAAAAAAGCACAAAGAAGACAAAAAGCATAAAAAACCTAAATAAGTACAAACAACAAATAGACAAAGAGAAAAAAACAACATACATGCAAACAAACACACACACAAACACATACAAGCAAACAAAACAATAAAACAAAACCAAAGAAAAGCTAAACTGGAACTAATGCTACACAGGTTAATGCAGACCTTTTTCTTCAAGGCTCTTGGGCTCTTTGGACAGTAAGGCCACCTCCTGCTCCTCTCTCTTTCGAAGCATCTCTCTTTGGAAGTGAGCGACGGACCGCAGGAGATCGTCGCCGCCCAGCTCTGATGGAGGGAGAACAATACTGCAGTCCAGGAAGCCGTTGATGGCGCTGAGCAGATCCTGCCGATCATCTGCCAGGTACGCAGCTTCGTGAAATTGCTGGAAAGAGATCAGATCAAGTTAACACTGGATGTAGGCAATGAAGTCTGAATTTTTGGCATGGAACAATGCATATCTTTGCACTTGGGTAGTGGTGACCGAAAACCATCACTCTCACCTTGTCGGACATGAGTGTGGAAATGGAGCGTCCGATCTGGTGGTAGTCCATGTTGGTGCTGGGAGGACCAAGCAGCACAAAGAGAAACCGAACAGGAACTGGTACCTCCAAGACTGAATCCAGCTCTACAGCTTCCTGAAGCCGAACAAATGCCATAGTGGGTTGCTCCAGGAAGTCAACACTGCCTAACAAGACACATATACATTTCAATTTCTGTTGTCCTGTGAAATAATTTGCTCCAGTATTTTTACAGTACATTTTTCCAAATTCCAGATTATTTAGATTCTTAAAGAGGTCTTATTTGAGTTCTTTAGGACTGGTTCAAAATTATAATATGGTAGGATTCAGAATCAGATTATAATTGCTTACCAACGAGTACAACAGTGGCTTCAGCATTTTCCGGAATTTTCTCCAGAAGCTTAAGTTCGTGTTTGGATTTGGATCTGTGCATGCCTATGGGTGGAGCAGAATCTTTCTGCAAATAATGAGACATAAAAACAATCAGAGGGAAAAAAAGATGATTTGAAGAGATATATTTTATAATTTCACAAATAAATGTAATTTTGCACTCAAAAACTAAATAAATAGATAGATAAATAAATAAATAAATAAACAAACATACATAATATAATACAAAATCAAATTTTAATGGAAAAAACAAAAACTAAACAATAAAAGCAAAAAAGACAAAGGCAAAATAAAAAAAAATAAAATAAAACAAAAGCACAAAAAAAAGAAAGGAAAAGCAAAGCAAAACAACATGCAAAACAACATGTTTACATAAAATGAAAAAAATAAACATGAAAGTTGCAAAATAAAACAAAATTCACACACAAAACATAAAATTAATAAAAGTTAAAGACAAAAAAAGCAAAAGGAAAAAAGAAAGCAAATAGAAGAAAGCACAAGGAAAAAAAACTAAAGTCTACATAAAATGACAAAAACTAAACAAAAGCAAAAAAGGCAATAACAAAAAAGCAATAATAAAACAAAAAACAAAAACAAAATAAAAAACAAAAAACAAAAGCACATAGAAGAAAAAGGAAACGAAGAAAAACATAACACTCAAAACAAACTGTTTATATTAAAAGAAAAAAATAAACGTGAGTTGCAAAATGAAACAAAATGCACACACAAAACATTGAATTAAAAAAGTTAAAGATGACAAAGAAAAAGCAAAATAAAAAAAAACAACAAACAAAAAAGACAAAATAAAACAAAAAGCAAGCACAAAGACGACAAAGGAAATAAAGAAAAGTGAAACAAAACACTTAAAACAAAATGTTTACATAAAATGAAAAAAAATAAACAGGAGTTGCAAAGAAGATATTAAAAGATAAATTTTATCATTTTACAAATAAATGTCACATTGGACTCCAAAACACAATAAATAAACAAACTAACTAACAAGCATAATATAATACAATATCAAATTGTAATTTTTTATTTTTTTTTAATTGTTTTAATTAAATTTATTCATTTATATTTTTTAATTTTTTTGCATTTGGATTGTATTTAAAATCAGCATAACAAACAGAAAAAAATATGTTTTTTAAAAGTTGATTTTCTAAAATTATTTAATTTCTTATATTAATTATTATTTGTAATTTTATTTTTAGGTGATATACACTACCAGTCAAGAGTTTTTTAATGTCTCCTATTCTCACCAAGGCTGCATTTATTTGAGCAAAACATAGCGATATTGTGAAATAATATCATCATTTAAATAAACTTTTCAATTTTTTAATACTAATGTCAAATTAACAGTTTTTACTGTGTTTTAATTACATAAATGCAGCCTTGGTGAGCATAAGAAAATTTTTAAACATTAAAAATAAATACTATAATTTGTAGCAATATCCAAAAATAAATTGTATGGGTCAAAATCATGGATTTTTCTATGCCAAAAACCATTAGGATGTTAAGATCATGCTCCATGAAGATGTTTTGTAAATTTCCTACCTTAAATATATCAAAACTTAATTTTTGATTAGTAATATGCATTGCTAAGAACTTCATTTGGACAACTTTAAAGGCGATTTTCTCAATATTTTGATTTTAGACATTTCCAAACCAATTACCTCGTTCTTCTCTATGTCGATGTGAAGTGAGCTGTCTTGACTGGTCCTTGTGGACCCCATGAGCGGCTCTGTGACGGAGGGTTCGGGGACTGGGGACAGGTGGTTACTACTGCTCTGGTGATGGGTGATCAATGAGCCCAGGCTGGCTGCTGAGATGTTTCTGGGGAAGGAGGTGTGCTCCTTCTCATCGCTCGGGTGACTAAGGGAGGGAGAGCAAGGGAGCCAGCGGGTAAGAGACACTAGGAGAGACTGCAAAAGGTCATGTGTGGATCTATATACGGACGGGAGGCAATATGGCAAATGGTGCAGAATAGAAACCAACAGATTATGAGAATAAAAGATCATATGTGGGGTAATGTGGGGGTCATGTGGCATTTATTAGATATTGCTTATTGTACGAATATCCAAGCTGTACCTGTGCTTAAGTAGAAGAGCGCGGAGGACATTAGCTCTGTCCTCAGCTTTAATCTGGTCTGAGATGATCATCTGTTCCACCACCTGATGGGCGATACCAGGTAGAGTCTTCTGGTCCAAGTCCAAAAGCACAGCTCCTAATGAGAGAAATCAAGCGAGGCCATTTAAAACAAGGCCATTATCTTTAATGCAACCAATATAATAACAACGATTTATTGTAGGTAACTATTATAGTCAGGGTGCACATTAAAGGTTTTCAGCCTGGTCCTCATAAGAGCATGTGGAGATTTGGTTTGGTCCTCATACTGAACATCCAATAAATAGAACTTAAAAAAAAAAAAAAACACCCCTAAAAAAACAGAACTAAAAAAAATTAATATTAGTGATAATATTATTGAACTTTATTTAGTTTTTTTTAATAAAATAAAGTGTCATAATACCATTATATTTTAAGATAAAAAGGAGTATAAAAAAATAATAATAAATAAATGTAAAAAAAATTATATACATATATATATACATATATACACACATATATATATATATATATATATATATATATATATATATATATATATATATATATATATATATATATATATATACACACACATACACACTGTATACAGTAAACTTAAAAATAAAATGCTAATATTTACTTTTTAAATATAATTTTTAAATACAATTTTTTTTGTAGCACTTATGTTATTGATTTTATGGTTTTAATTTAAGTTAACTATAATCCGGGGTTATAGTGAACTAAAATTAAAACCATAAAAATCAATAAATTTGAAATAAATGTAAACAAAACATAAAAATATAAACATAAAAAAATAACAAAATGTAAATCTTTTTTATAAGTAAAACAAAATTTAAAAAACAAATTACTAAAGCTTTCAAATGATAACTTAAAATGCAGAAATATTACATCAGCATGTATTAATACAAACAGTAAAAGTTAATTTATAAATATATATTACTGTTCACACGTTACATTAAAATATATTTAACTATTAACATTGTACTTGGTGTTGATAAATAATATGCATCATACTGCTTAACTGACAATGTTTTAATTGTTCAACACTACGATTTTAGATTAAAATCACGTGTAATTCATGCATTTAGGTACGTGTATATTTTAGGTTTTGTGACTAATCACCAATTATCTGAAGTTTTTTAGAATCCATATTTTGTCCATAATTTTTATTTTAATATTACATTATTTTATCCATAATCCACATTGTTGCAGACTTTTCAACTTTTCTGAAGTTTAAATTGTAAAATACATTTTTAACAGAAATATTCCTTGTAGCCTCTCAATATTAGTAATTATATATAAAAAAGTAGTTTTAAGCCGTTTTAGTAGCATCATGTCATGCTGCACGACACTATGATGCTTTTGCAATTAATTATGCTAACAAACATTGATATTGCAATATAGGGCTTTAACCCGACTTTAGCTTTTTGCTACAAAACCGACTTTTATGCAGGTTTCACCTGTTTCTTACCATGAGAGATGGTTCTTCTCAGCTCCAACAGACTGCGGAATGACAGCGAGGCGACGTGTGGTTTCCCCCAGCGGTCCGTCTCCTCCTCCACATCCTCTTCAAACTTGATCCAGCGAGCCGTTTCCCTCCACTGCATCTCCTGGTTTTTATCCATGATCAGCTCATTAAGCTCCACAAACACCTGGAGCCAAAGAACACGCAATAAATGAGTGAAAACAATGCTATTAAAACACTTTAACAGCCCTAAGAGCTCTTTCTTTAGTAGTAGTTAAAGCAACAGACACCTGCTATGCACTTTAACCCATGTAGGTTGTAACTCAAGTTAAGTTAACACTGGTTTAATCTGCCTAAAAGATAATATCACACACCAATCGATGCATCCAACACGCTATTTCCTGACCTTCTGGTGTTGAGCAAGCCGTCTGGTAAAGTCTAAAAGGACCATGCTGTCAGAGCAGGACTGACGGATGAGATGTGAACACCCAGTGGTGTGGTTTAGGAGTGAAATGCTCCATAAGTACACTCATTTACCTTCAGATGCAACTGGTTTACCTGTCTAGAGGGGGTTCTGAGGGTGTTAATAAAACATGGATGGCTCTAAAGGCTCACGGTGTCCAGTTACCCAAGCTGATCTTTTCTTTATTTCTAGGTGTGTGAAAGGAAAGAAGTTCATTCATTTTTAATCAGGTCCTGCCCCCTAAAATCCCCCCTTTTATTTGTTGTGAAGGACAGCGGGCTTGTCCCAAATAAAGTGGGGATGCAGTGAATGAGTCTCAATCTGGGAAAAGCACTAAACGAGCTGAAACAACTTTGTGAAGGCATCTGTAAAGACATCTGAAACCTAACTAGTATCGTCTAGGATGACAAATTTGTCCCAAAATCCCAGATAGAGGGAATGGCACTAAAACATTTTCACAGAACATTCAGTTCCTTTTTCTAAACACAAATTTCTCCAATTAGTGACCAAATTACCACAGTTTTTGATAAATTAATATCCATGACTTTTGTCATGTACTGGACCATGTACTAGACAAAGATTTATTTTTTAGGAGCTTAAAAAAAAAAAAAAAAAAAAAAAGGAAGTTATTACTACTACTACTACTAAAATAAAAACTTAAAATGTATAATAAAATATTTATACTTTTTTAAAATTTATTTTTACTATTAAAATATATTTCAATATTTTATATTTTACTAAGTCTTATTATTTTTTATTTTCTGTAATAATATTTTTTGTAATTAAATTTATAATAAAATAAAATAAATTTATACTTTAAAATGTATTTATTTTACTATTCAAATATATTTTAATATTTTATATTTTATTAATAGTCCTATGATTTTTATTTCCTGTAATAGTAATATTTTTTTGTATTTAAATAATAATAAAAATAAAATAAAATATTAAATTTATAATAAAACATTTATATTTTTTAAGTTTATTTATTTTACTATTCAAATATATTTTAATATTTTATATTTTATTAATAGTCCTACGATTTTTTTTTTCCTGTAATAATAATATTTGTTTTGTGTTTAAATAATAAAAATTAAATCAAAAATTAAATTTATAATAAAATAAAATATATTTATACTTTTTTAAATGTATTTATTTTACTATTAAAATATATTTTTAATATTTTATATTTTATTAATAGTTTCACGATTTTTTACTTCCATATATTTTCCAGATTTTCCATGAATATTGGGAGTTCAGACAGGGTTAATATACTAGTTTCAACCAAACTACACACATTAACTAGCAACCAAGCCAGAGAAACCAAGAAACTAGTATCTTTGAACATGTGTCTGACCTCATGCGGTGTTCGGTCCAGTTTGCGAGTGCGTGTGCTGGGTTCTTTGTGATCTTTGCTGATGTGAACCACCTGCCCTTTTGTGCTTTTCCTGACCAGGTGTCGACGTACTCCAGGAACATCTTCAAAACGATGGCCTGGAAGAAAAAAATAAATAAATAAAAACATGCATGTTATTTAAATAACAGGCTACCGGAGTTTGTGTACAATTTTTGTTTTTTAAAAGTAGTTTCTTATGCTCTTCAAGGCAAGGAAATTTTTTGTAACATTATAAATATTTCTACTGCTGTTTTTTCTATTTAAAAATATTTTAAAACGTAATTTATTTCTGTGATTTCAAAGCTGAATTTTTAGCATCATTACTTCAGACACATGATCCTTCAGAAATCATTCTAAATTCTAAAACATTATTTTGTCGAAAACGGTTTTACTTTTTTCAGGTTTCTTTGATGAATAGAAAGTTCAGAAAAACAGCATTTTTAAATTACATTTTAAAATATATTCAAATAGTAAGCAATTTTTTTAAATAGTAAAAATATTTTAGAATTTTACTGTTTTTGTTGTATTTTGGATCAATTAAATGCAGGCTTAGTGAGCAGAAGAGACTTTTATGAAACATTAAAAATCTTACTGTTCAAAAACTTTTGACTGGTAGTTATAAACTAACCTTTAATTAATTACACACCACATTTAATATTAAAAAACATTGCACTGTGCTATAGAATATTTCAGGTTTTCTCTTCAAAATGGATTTCTCCCACGATGCATGTGCCCGCTGCATTGCTCAAATCAGTCAAATGACCACATTCACTAGGTAAAATCTCATTGGCAGGGTTGAAAGGCAGGTCTTTTGCCTTTGTTCATAACACAACGCTCATCAGGCTGAAATTACAGGATGGGCCAGTTGCCAAAGACATTCAGGGTGAAAAGGTCTGGGAGGGAATCCAATGGGTTTTTGACCAACTATGCTAAGCATAGGAACTCCAATCAAGAAGAGAGGCCAAACCTTTTCCCACATAGCTGTTCGGAGCAAGCTGAAATTCACTTTTACAGTACATTCTTATATAAACCTCAAAAAAGGACAGTGATTTGCAGCAACGGATGAAAGCTGACAGTGACTGAAACCGCTAGTGATGAAACAAAGTCAAGCAGAGTTTAACTTATTGTTGATTAATTTTATTTTTTTGTCTACGAACAGATGTTCTAACATTGCCATGCATATTCCGGCAGATGGGCCTTTTCCCAGACTAATTAGCAGCCTGTATAGCAAGACGGAGAAAGCTGATGGGGTATATTAGAGGAACCGCTGATATACAGCTGCAGTCTGATAAAGGTTTACAAAAGACTCATGCTGTTAAGTGTAGCAGGATGCTTAGTACAAATCACCCAAGAGACTACGAAACTAGTGGAAACTTTCACTTCTAGATGTTGCAATCTCAGAAGACCATAGATTTGTGCTTGTTTTGTAACCTAATAATTAGGAATACATCAAAATGACCTAAATACACTTCCATTCAAGGTTTAGGAACAATAAGATTTTTAAAAATGTTTTTGAAAGATGTATTGGTTTTTTCTGCTCACCAAGGCTGCATTTATTTGATCAAAAATACAATAAAAAGAGTAATATTGTGAAATGTTATTACAATTTAAATGAACCATTTTCTGTTTGAATATATTTTAAACCATAATTTATTTCTGTGACACAAAGCTGAATTTTCAGCATCATTACTCCAGTCCTCAGTGTCACACGATCCTTCAGAAATCATTGTAATATGCTGATTTGCTGCTCAAGAAACATTTCGTATTATTAAAAGTGTCTTTACTGTCATTTGAGATCAATGCGACCTTTAAAGTATTTATTTAAATAAAAAAATAATATTATATATAACTTAATTTAAACTTCATATTATATAAAACTTAAGTTAACTTTAGTGTTATGAAAAAAAATTACACAATTAAAATATTTAAACGCAGTTAACACACTGGCTCCGGCCCCAGACCTGTACATCATATCTATCTATCTATCTATCTATCTATCTATCTATCTATCTATCTCTCTCTCTATCTATCTCTCTATCTATCTATCTCTCTATCTATCTATCTCTCTATCTATCTCTCTCTCTCTCTCTCACACATGCACACATCATATTTCATAGATTTGACTGTTGACAAATATGATGCAGGGCAACATCTCCACAAATGCAGTTATGTACTACAATTCAAGATACTGGTGCAAAAAAAAAAAATGCACCTGCACTGTAAAAAACAATTTGTTGAGTCAACTTAAAATAATTTGTAACCTGGCTGTCTTAAAATTTTAAGTTCAGTCAACTCAAAAAAAGTTTATTCAACATGTTAAATTATACTAAGTGACAACTTAGATATTTGAGTTGAATCAACTTAAAATTTGAAGGCAGCTGGGTTACTTACCCATCTGTTAAGTTTACCAAACACAAATATCTAAGTTGTTACCTAGTACAACTTAACATTTCAAGTTGACTAAACTTATTTTAGTTGACTGAACTTAAAATTTTAAGGCAGAAGGGTAACAAATTATTTTAAGTTGACTCAACAAATTGTGATTTTTATTTTTTACAGTGCGTATGTGTTTTGTCTCATATTTATATATATCACATATCACACAATATCACAAGGGGAGCAAGAACGATATGACACGAGTGCTGTTTTGTCCCGATCTATCACAAGTTTAAATATGATTTTATACAACAGTTTAGTAAATAAGAAGTTGATATTGTGTTATTTTAAACACAATAATATATGCTTTTGCTCAATTTTGCAGAGAACATATTACCTTCGAAACCACAGCAGTGATTAGTTTCTGAATGAATTCGCATTTTGAACGAAAACGAGGCCCATTTATAAACGTTTATAAACCCATTTACTTCATTTATGAATGAATCAGCCGTTTGAACGAATTAAATGAATGAATGACTCAAAGACATTTACCGCAACCTGCTGGCAGACAGTTTCTTACTTAGAGTATAACTTCATTTAAAAAAAAAAATTAAATTAAAGAATATGTAATAACAATATTATAAGAATAAATTAGTGAATTAAAATTCTGTCATCATTTACTAACCCTCATGTCGTTTCAAACCTTTCTTTTGTGGAATGAAGTATTTTGAAGACTGACAAAGCGGTTTTGGTTTCTGATGACATTCATTGTACGAACAAAAAAATACTGAGATGTTTCTCAAATTATCTTCTTTTATGTTCAGTAGTTTACATTAGGCCACTGCAGCCTAAATGTTTATGTGTAAAAAATTTTATGCTGAATCAAATAAAATATTTCTTTCTAAAGCTACAATTTGTAATGCCTACTTGCTACTTTCTCATTTAACACAATATTAGCTTTAAATAATCTTTTGTGGGTATTTTCGCAATGTTTAAAAATCGGCTCAACAGCGCTCAAATGCCAGTGGGAAATGGACGTTTTCAAAATTTCAGTACTGAAAGTACCGAACCCGGTACCTTTTGACAACCCTACTAGGTATGTGCATTAAAAACTCACTTTTAATGCCATCCAGGTCAGCCGAGGCCAGGGTCTGTGCCTCAAACTCATCAGTGGGGATCCGCTGGTATTTGGCCTGCTCGGTCCCCGTCATGTTGCCCGTGCGACGTCTCTCCTGAAGGTCGTAGCTGCGACTCGACACACGGGGCAGAGCGTTGGGCTCAGTGGCGATAGGGCTCAGAGGAGCAGGTTCAGATGGCCTAAAACAAACAAAACGAGACCTTGTCAAGTGGTTTTCATTAAACCACTAATACTACAGCATGATAAACAAGCAAAACTTAATGGAAAGTCAACAAAAAGAGTATAAGAGTTACAATTTTTGAAGTGTTAAGTGTTTTACTTTTACAGAAAGCTAACAAAGTCCTTTGCATAATAAATTTTGTGAATTAATAAAGGACTTTGTTAGCTTTCTGTAAAAGTAAAACACTAACACTTCAAAAATAGGAAACACAAAGTTGTTTTTACTCTTTGTTGACTTTACATTAAGTTTTCCTTGTTTATAAAGCTATTGTATTAGTTATTTATTCATTTTCTCTCTTGTAGATCATCTGATTTAAATAAACGTTTTGGTCATTTATTGGAAGCTTTTCTATCTAAAGACAGTAAATAACATGAAAAACTGGCAAAAACTTAGTTTTTTGGCTTTTGTTTACTGTTGTTTACTCTGCGTAATAAATTTTGTGAATTAATAGAGTAAACAACAGTAAACAAAAGCCAAAAAACTAAGTTTTTGCCAGTTTTTCATGTTATTTACTGTCTTTAGATAGAAAAGCTTCCAATAAATGACCAAAACGTTTATTTAAATCAGATGATCTACAAGAGAGAAAATGAATAAATAACTAATACAATAGCTTTATAAACAAGGAAAACTTAATGTAAAGTCAACAAAGAGTAAAAACAACTTTGTGTTTCCTATTTTTGAAGTGTTAGTGTTTTACTATCAGCTTAATAAAATAGAGGAAATAATACATTTTGTCTGTTCACAACAAAAAAAAATAAGATGCAGGTCACTAAAATTACTCTAATTTTCTTAAAATTAAATAGTAAGTAATAGTAAGATGAATTTTAAAGTCTGAATATCCCTTTAGATAATCTCCTATTGCTTTTGGATTTAATTTCTCAACAAATACAACATCTTCATGAGCACTTACCTTTAGTGTAAACTTTTTTGTTTCTGAAAGCTTCTTAGATCGAAAACATTGTTAAATTAGGGACAAAAATCCCTTCTAGTGTTAACTTTATTAAAGAACAGAACAAAAAAACAACCTGACAATGAATCCTGATGCTTGTAAAGAGACCCTTGCATTTAAAAAGATGAGAAAGCAGAAAGGAAAGGTGGAGAGCGTTTTATAAAAGCAAAGTACGGTTGCTAATAGTAACGGGTGAGTGATGTAGACAGTGGTGATGAAGGTCTGAAGAAAGACCGATACCCTGCTGTTCTTTGAAATAACTGGTACTAGGTAACGAACGGGGTGTGCTGTGCACATCTAATGATATGATTTACAGGAAACCAAGATCAGAGAGGCGGATGCTTTACGGGTTATGCTATGAAACCTGCTATGTCTGCCACTGCTAATGAGTAAATAATGCAACAAAACTGCAAAATGATGAAAAAGAAACTCTGCAACACTTCCCTTTAAAAAATTTATCATGGTGACACAGCTTCCACCAAAATACCCAAGTTACACAAAAACATGTCTGGATTATATTTGACAACGAAATTAATGGAACAAAACTGGATAATGAAAAAAAAAAAGAAAAAGAAAAAGAAGCCTGTTTAATATATATATATATATATTTTTAAACAGTATTGTGTATTTTTTATGACAATTAAGAACATGCTATAGCCATATTCTCATTACTGTATAAAAAAAAATCTGCATGGATTAAATGCAGTACAACAAACTACCAGAATACCATTTAATAGATATTGCACAGTTTAAAGAGTAATTTCTAATATTTTAAATAATTTTAGAGCGGAGCACAATTTAACCAAAACAATCACATTTCCATGACTTTTTCATATTATAATTATGTTAATGAGCAAGAAATTATAATTAAAAAAAAATACAAATCATGATAGTTCCAGGTTTATATCCATGAGAATTCTGTTTTTTCAAAAACCAGAGTTCAAAAAATATTTTTTTCAAAAATATTTTCTTTTGCATTAAATTAATGAGAATTTGGGGAAATATCCCAATTGTTTAACATTTTTGTAAAAAAAACACAAAAAATAATTAAAGCACACAGTATATTATAGGATTATCATAGTTATCCAAAACTATAGTAATAAAAAAACCTGTTAGTTGATCTGTTACTTCATGATACTACAATAACACTAGCTCTACTTAAAATTGATGCATATATCAAAATTATGTGTGTATATTTGTGTGTTTGTGCGTATCAACATTTTTAAAGGTGTCAGGAAAAAAAAAACAACAGATTTTTTGTTCATTTTTTTAATGCAAAAGAAAAGAAAAAGAAAATAAAACTATAAAATAAAAAAAAAAACTATAAACTGTAAAATAAACTATAAAAAAAAAACAAAAAAAAAACTGAAATGTGAATAAATTAAATTTTTGTTAAAAAAAAAAAACACTTAAAGCACAAAGTATATTATAGTTTTATTATAGTTAACTAAAACTATAATAATCAGAAAAAAAACGTTACTTTACATAAAGTAAAAATAAAATATTTTACTTGAAATAAAATAAACGTTAACTTTTTTTCCCCAGTTTATTCCCATGTTTCAGTATTAGTGTCTTTAGTCTATCTTGATGTACTAAATTAACTAAAACTATACAATTAACTATACTATATAATTGATACTAAATTATACAGACATTAATGAAAAAAAACTCCAATTAATTAAAGAAAATGTCAATTAAAACAGAAAATACTAAACTAACTAAATTAAAATATATATTTTTTTTAGATTTTTGGTGTAAAGTGTGACCCAGACATGTTCTTGTGAAATTTATTATATTATTTATTTTACTATAGTTCTCATATAATAAAATCATTATACATATGTGACCCTGGACCACAAAACCAGCCATAAGGGTCAATTCTTTTGAAATTGAGATTTATATATCACCTGAAAGTTAAATAAGCTTTCCATAAATAAACTTTCCAATGATGCATGTATTTGTTAGGATAGGACAATATTTGGCTGAGATGCAACTATTTGAAAATCTGGAATCTGAGGGTGCAAAAAAATAAAAATATTGAGAAAAATCGCCTTTAAAGTTGTCCAAATTAAAAGTTCTTAGCATCATATGCATATATTACAAATCAAAAATTAAGTTTTGATATATTTACGGAAGAAAATTCACACAAAATCTTCATGGAACATGACCTTTACTTAATATCCTAATGATTTTTGGCATAAAAGAACAATTTTGACCCATATAATGGCTATTGCTACAAATATTCCTGTCCTACTTAAGACTGGTTTTGTGATCCAGGGTCAGATATAATGAAAATACATTAATTTAACCCTCCGAATATTTGACTCACTCAGTGGATGTGCTGTCCTGAGGCTCTGAACACACAGCAGACAACGGGACGATCTGGATTTCTCGCGCAGGAATAGGTTCTGAAGTCTCAGGTGTGGATACATGAGGCTCATCATCCGACACGAAGAACTGAAGAGATCAAATGAAAGAAATAATCCAAATCTATTATAACTAGTAGTTCAATAACAGTAAATAAGCACTTAGAACTTGAGATTGTATTATAAAAAATAAAAAAGGTTTTTGAATTTATTTCAATATTTCAAAAAATTAAAACATCCAATTAAATGCTGAATTTAGGATGTTAATGAGGTTACCTGAACACTGTCTTTCCTCTCTGTTGTGGGCGCTGGAGTGGCGCTCTGGCTCTCTGTAGTTTCTTCCTCTTCCTCCTCCTCCTCCTCATCTTCTCCCTCCGCGATGGCCAAAGCACCGCTGGGGCTGGAACACACTCTGTGGTCCTTACTGCCCCTCCGTCTCCTCCTCCTCCCACTCTTCTTCCTCCTGCCGTCTCCCGGGAGTTTGGACAGAGGATGATGGATGTGATGGGACGAGTGACGGTGATCTGGAGAAGATCACAGCTCAGTTCACATTTATGGCTTTCAATCATTTATGGCTTTTTCAATCATTTATGGCTTAATTGTTAACTGGGAAGAAAAATAATAATAATAATAATAATAATGTAATATAATATAATATAATATAATATATATTTATATTAGTTTAACTTTTAGTAATACAACTACTAAACCTCAATAAACTAAAACTAATAAATAAAACTTAAAATAAATAAATAAATACATTTATATATGTGCGTGTGCGTGTGTTCGTATAAACTTTTTTTCATTTTTTAATACAAAAGAAAAGAAAAGAAGGAGAAATTAAAGTACAAAATAAAAGAGAAAAAAATAAAATGGAAACAAAATACTACTTAATACTTGTGTTTGCATAAACATTTAAATTTGACAGAATTTTTTTTTTTTCATTTTTAATGCAAAAGAAAAGACGACATAAATTAAAGTATAAAACAAAATAGAAAAAAAAAACTAAAATTGAAAAAAACAATACTTAAAAAAAATAATAACTTAAAATAAAATGAAAGAAAAACTGAAAATGGGAAAAAATAAAATTAATAATATTTATTAAATACTAGTAAATATATGTAATATTTAGAATAAATATTTAAAATAATAACATAAAATAAAATAAGCTTACATTCAAAATCTTCCTCATTGTAGGTGCGGTGCTGCTCGCTGGGAACTATGATACTAAAACACTAGCTTAAAAATTATGCATATATAAAAATTATGTGTGTATGTCTGCGTGTTTGTATACAATTTTTGAAAGTTGCCAGAAAAAAAAAAAATGGATTTTTTCTTCATTTTTTAATGCAAAAGAAAAGAAAATAAGAAAATATGCAAAGTATAAAATAAAATAGAAAAACTTGGAAAATGAAAAAACAAATAATATTTAATAAATAATAGAAAATATGTGTAATATTTAATATAAATATTTAAAATAAAATAAAATAAAATATATGGGATGCAAGCTTACATTCAAAATCTTCCTCATTGTAGGTGCGGTGCTGCTCGCTGGGAACTCTGGGAGCGGGGCTCAGGATCTGCTGGAAGCGCTGAACGCCTAATGCTTTATTCAGGTCACCTTCCTCCTCTTCCTCCCTCTGCGCCACTCGAACGGGTGTGGATGATGACTCAGGCTGGAGGGGGAAACACACAAGATGAGGACAATGAGCTCAAAACAACATCCAAACAAATAAAAAATAAAATAAAATGAGTTAGTGTAGTGACAGTATGCAATTACGAAGTGTCAAACCAGTCCACTGCTAACAGCGTCCTTAAACGATCACTAGAGGGAGTCATGGTCAAAATCATAATTTTCAGTCACACTTGCTGAAGGTTGCACCCTTCGGGGTCGCATTTGTCAGCCGCACACGTCACTGAGGTCGTCTCATTTCAGAGTATGTATTATATTCCAAAATAAGAAACAAATGACAATAATTTATGCCTCATAAACAATAACAGTCCATTTTATAATGGCTACTTTTTTCTGAAATGAGACATCCTTGATGACGTACGCGGCAGACAATTGCGACTTTCAGAGGGTGCAGCCTTCCAAAGGAGACAATGACTGATCTTAATGATCCCTGTCAGCGTTCCCGACATAGCTTTTACAGCAGTTAATCTCATTCTAAAGAAATGGAAATCATGATATAATGTCAGACAAATGCAAACACTAGAGGTTTTACAGCTCACTGCTGCGTTTACTGCAATGACATAAGCAAATCAGAAACAACCTCATTAGCTACACCTCAATGGAGCGCTCGCATTCACTCAGGAAATGCACAAACAAACAGAAAGAAACCAGCACTGCATTGTACATTCACAAAATAAAAAATGAACAAGAAATGACCCAAAATATTAGACACAAGAAGCCTTTTTCATTTAAATTAATTCCTTCATCTAAACCTGCTCTTGCAAGTCTACTAGAGGAGATTTCCTTCTTTCAGGCAGTTACACAAGGAGAATTTCTGCCATTCAGTTCAGCCAGAAAATGCATTCATTTGATGTATACATGCATACCATGGTGCACATTAAGTACCATAGGGTTTTTGTATGAAATTCTAGAATAAAGTCGTTATTTTTGGTTTCTTTGAGCACTAAAAGTGTTCTTGTAGCGTCATAAAAATCAAGGTTGAATGACTGATGTCACATGGACTATTTTAATGATGTCCTTACTACCTTTCTGGGCCTTGAACGTGTCAGTTGCGTTGCTGTCTTGTAGGTTTAGAAAGTTCTCAGATTTCATCAAAAATATCTTAATTTGTGTTCGGAAGATGAGCGAAGATCTTACAGGTTTGGAACGACATGAGGGTGAGTAATTAATGACAGAATTTTCATTTTGGGGAGAATTATCCCTTTAAATCACTATTAAATTGATAAAAAAAAAAAGTTAGAATTGCGAGATTAAAACAACATTTTTTTTTTTAATTCAGTGGCAGAAATGGGCTTTCTTAAAAATAACTAAAACTGAAATAATATTTCATAAATCTATAAATACATTAAATAAAAACAAATTAAATTGACCCCCCCCTCCAAAACAAACTAATAAAACTAATAATTAAACTAATACTTTAAAATAAAAAAAAAATTAAATTAAAAATGAAACAAATTAAAAATGTATAGATTTTTTTATTTATCTGGCTGTCAAGGCAGCATTTCTCAATTTAATTTAGTTTAACGTGATGTACTAAAATATATGACAGCCCATTTCTACCACTTAATAAAAAAATAAAAATATTGTTTGTATTTTCTAAACATTTATCCACAAAAATACCCAAAATCATTTTTGAATTAATTTGTTCCCAATATAGTTATTGAAGTAATCTTGAGAAAATTCCTGAATATTTATTTTTCATTACAGAGAAAGTCAGGAATAAGTGGGAAGTGATTAAAGTGATTAAAATTATGATTTATGAAAAAAAAATAAATAAATAAAAAATAAATAAATCCACATTTACTTTGCTCATTTGTAGGGCTTCAGATAAATATTTAATAAATATATAAATATATAAATAAATATTTCATACTAAAGTACTAAATATTGCAATGTTAGGGAGGTGAAATGGGAAAAAATGTAATTGTGATTTTTCTGATTAAAATTATGATTTCAAACAACAACAACAAAAAAAAAAACATTAGCTATGCTTGTTTGAAGGGCTGCACAATTGTGTCAGATTTTAAGATTATACATTAATATGGCTATAAAATAATACAAATAATTTAATAATAATAAATAATAATAATAATAATAATAATAATAAAAAAATAATAAATGAAAAAAAAAACTACTATTTTTTTTATTTAAAAAAAATTAAGGAGCCCTTAAAGCTTCTCTTTTTGTCAATAAGTCATATAAGAAGATGGCTGGCTCATGTTGCACATATTAAAGTGACCCAAACAGGAGACATGCAGATTTTGGGTGGAGCAGCATTTACTGTAAACCGAGCCGCTCTGAGACACTGCTTGTGTAAGAAAGCTCTCGAATACACAGTGCACATACTTCTTTACTTGAATCACATTTGATAATTGCACTAAGCCATATCGCATTTTTCGTTTTATCTCGATTATTAGGGCAATCATAGTCTGATGGCTGGAAGTTTGAAGTTACAGAGTTCAAAGGATACTGGATAACAGCAACCACCCAAGTCATTCAATGTATTCAATACCCTTGAATCTTTTTTGCCCATTACGGATTGTTCCAACCAGCTAACAAGAACAGCCTGCACATGATAATAGGGTCTGAATCAACAAAGCGCACCAAGAAATAAAGCTTACCATGCTTAGATGATGCTAAAGCTGGCGACTATCAAATATCGCTCACAAAGCTTTGCAGAAGCACTCATGAGAACGCCGTTCTCCCCGTTTGTCCTCAAGAACAACAAAGTGAGAGCGAATTCATTGTGCTCTTGCTGTCATCAGAGGGCTGTTAGTCTTTCACCGCAGAGTGATTAAAAACAAACACGATTTGGAAGAAAGGCGCATGATTTCAGAACAATATACTGTAAAATCCTCAGCCACACTTCAACAATTTCCACAGGCAAATATAGACACCCTCTAGAAAACATCCGTCATGTTACATTACCTTGTGCCGCCGAGACTGATCTGCTTTAATTTGTTCCAAGACTTTACATGGGCGCATTTAATACTATTATTGGCATGTGGGAACAACAGATTGACCAGTCTCAACCGAGGCTTTCGGAGCAAAACCAGTTAAATTTGGTTTTAAACAGTTATACCGACTTTTCCCGAATGCACAAAGGCGATTTACGCTTTGAAACATCACAGGACAAAGATTAAAGCTTAAAAGTCTCATAAACAGTCTTTGGCTCAAGCAGGGTTATTGTAGTTAACTACAGCTAAAACCATATACACTGTTACTTGAAATAATAAAATAAAATAAAATAAAATTCATCTGGTTGTCATTTGATTTAGTTTAACTTAATGTACTAAAATAAAATAAAAAATGTTTTAACTAATCTGGTTGTCATTTAACTTGATGTACAAAATAAAATAAAATTAAATTAAATTAAATTTATCTGGTTGTCATTTATTTTAGTTTAACTGGATGTGGTAAAATAAAATAAAATATAAATATTTTAATTAATCTGGTTGTCAATTAACTTGATGTACAAAATAAATTAAAATAAAAGTGTTTCAATTAATCTGGTTGTCATTTAATTTAGTTTAACATGATGTACTAAAAAAAACATTTTAATTCATCTGGTTGTGACATTAATTTAGTTTAACTTGATGTACTAAAATAAATAAAATAAAATAAAATAAAATAAAAAATAAATAAAAATAAAATAAAATATTTTCATTCATCTGGTTATTTAATTTAGTTTAACTTGATGTACTAAAATAAAATAAAATAAAATAAAACATCTTGTTGTCATTTAATTTAGTTTATCGTGATGTACTAAAATAAAATAAAATAAAATAAAATAAAATAAAATAAAATAATCAATTAAAATTAAATTAAATTAAAATGAAAATTCATCTGGTTGTCATTTAATTCAGTTGATGTACTAAAATAAATAAAATAAAATAAATTAAAATAGTTCAATTCATCTGGTTGTCATATTAATTTAGTTTAACTTGATATACTAAAATAAAATAAATAAAATAATTATTTTAATTAATCTGGTATATCAGTCTAACTTGATGTACTAAAAATAAAATAAAATAAAATAAAATAAAATAAAATAAAATATTTTAATTCATCTGGTTGTCATTTAATTTATTTTAACCTGATGTACTAAAAATAAAAAAATAAAATAAAATAAAATAAAATAAAATAAAATAAAATAAAATAAAATATTTTAATTCATCTGGTTGTCATTTAATTTAGTTTATCGTAATGTACTAAAATAAAATAAAATAAAATGTATTTTAAAAATTTATTTTTCATCAGGTGGTCATTTAATTTTAGTTTAACTTGATGTACTAAAATAACTAAAACTGAAATAAATTCTAAATCTATAAATACATAAAAGAAGCTAATTAAAATGACAAAAAAACTAAAATGTTAAAATTAAAAAGAGAATGGAAAATAGACATGAATTCTAAAAACTGATAAAAAAAAAAAAAAAAACAATAATAGTCTCTCAATGATACTAAAACAACACTGTTCTGAGGAGAGAAAGTTATGCCAATACTCCTGTCATTTACACAATTTTGTTGCAACAAAGTAACAAATCAAAGTTTTCCACAGAAGACTTGTGGTCAGTATCAACCCACATGAAACACTTTTGTCTTGAGGTTTGGCTCTTCGCCTAGTAACAGACACACATATACGACATGCTTCAATGACCCACAATGCTCAAGCCAACAAGACAGCAAGCTGAACCCAAAATAAACCACTAAACATCCCATAAGACCACTTCAGACCAGCCAAACTCTTTGAGGAGACACAGTGGCTTATATCAGCAGCAGCGCCCGAGCGGCATTAGTGTCAGTTCACATGAAGAGCCAGTGGCCAAAGCAAAGTCTATGAGCGCACGGCCGATTAGCCGCACAGATCCGAGATGACTGAAATCCCACTGACTCAGCAAGAGACGCGTGCAACAGGAGGAAGTGTTATGGAGAGCTCATGCAACTCTTGCTTTTACAAGCATATCTGATAATGTTAAGAGTAGAAACTTTTCTTATGAAAAGCTATATGCTTCAAAAGAATGAATATAGGCAGTCGTCTGACAGGTGATAACTAACACAATTTGGAATATGCATGCAAGAGAGAGCAATCAAAATCTGCATGCAAATATTAGTTTTAGTTTATAGTCAGTGACTATATATAAAAATATAAATAAATACAGATGCATAAATATTTTATTTGTTTATTTTTTGTTTATTTATTTTTTAATGAATAAAACTAAAAATATGTAAATATTTTAATAATATAAACATATGAAAAACAACATAAAATAAAACAATACAATTATAAATCTACTTATATTTTGTATTAAATAAAATGATCTATTAAATAATGTTTAATGTTCTTTATATGTACAAAATATTTAGTTATTTTATATAATCAAATATAACTAAAATAAAATAACAAAAATGCAATTATAACATATATTTTCATTTTTATTTAACAACAATATTTAAAATTATTATTAAAATAAAAATACATTTAGTTGAAAATGCTGATTTTTACAAATTATTTGGATATGTTCTTTATATTTAAAATATTAAATTATTTTTATAATCTAAAATATGAATTGTATAAAAAAATACAATTTTAAAACTATATTTTTAATTTTTAATAAAAATAATTTAAATTATTATTCAAATAAAATAAATGTAATTAAAATGCTCTGATTTTCAAAAATACTTTAGATATGTTCTTTTTATTTAAAAGGTTTATTTTTATAATATAAAATTGTAAAAAAAATATATATATATAATTATAAAACGATTTATTTGAATTCATTTATATTTATTTATATTTTATATATTTATAATTATTTAATGAATAATATAAAAAAATACACCAATATATTTATTTTTATTTAAAAATATTTTAAATTATAAATTAAAATACAAAATAAATTAAAAGACACTATGATTATATATTATATGATTTTAAATTCTTCATATATGTTCTTAATATTTTAAATATTTAATTATTTTATAGCATAAAATATGAATAAAATAAAATAAAAAATAGAATTATAAAACTATATTTTCATTTAAGAAAAAAAATATTACAAATTATCAAAATATTTGTAAAAAATGCTCTGATTTTAACAAATACGTCAGATATGTTCTTTATATTTACAATATTTAATTATTTTTCTAATATAAAATATGCATAATATAAAATATAAAAATACAATTATATAACTATAGTTGTATTTTTATTCAATAAAAACATTTTAATTCATTTACAATATGTAATTAAAAATGCTCCGATTTTTACAAATACTTTAGATATGTTCTTTATATTTAACATTTAATTATTTTTATGATATAAAATATATAAAAAACAATTATGAAACTATGTATTTTCCTTTTTATTTAATAAATAAATGTAAAATTATTCTTAAAATAAAAAATAAATTCTAGTAAAATAATGCAACGCTGTACAGCAATCTAAACATTTAAGACAGCAATATTAGCTTGCCATGATATTAATTATATTTTCAAGCCTAGATAACCTGTAGAAACACCCCCTTTTCAATATTTACTCAGTCCGATGAGGCAAGATCCACCAGCCCTCAACCTTCCCAAATTAACCTCCTTTCAAAAAGTTTGCCAAGCATTGATTTATACGATCTGATCACAAAGTAACGCAAAAATACATCAACACTGGCTGATATCAGAGTCCCAGGAACTATGAAGCAACGCACCTCATTGTGAACCATAAGGACAGTCAAGGTAACAGATTTAATACTACAGCTACAGTCATTTAAACCTATGTAGACAAAGCAAATGACTGACCTTTAACTGGTACAGGAAGTCCATCGGTCAATAATCACGTTTCAACACGAGAGTAAGACAAAAAGATTCAAGTTGTCCAATTAAATCTGAAAGATGAGCAAACAGAAACCGTACGCTTCTCCGCAACCTGTCGTCACATGACCGCAGCAGGAAGAGGATATGAAATAACCCAATTTCACGACACCAGGCCTCGTTCGAACTCCAATCGCTGATTGTCTAGTCTTCCCCCAAACACACCCCCATACGCACACCCAAAACCAGCAGTCGTGTTGTTGGGTTGATCATTAACATTACGGATCAGTTCAAGAGGCCACCCAATGTCAGTTAACCAGTTAAGCTCTGTGCTTAGACTGAATTAAACTAACTAGCTAAGAGGAATTCATACTCATTAGGCCATGAACTATAGATAAAATGACTTGGGATGACATTGCCTTCACATTTCTAGAGCTAAAAATTAACTTTAGTTTTTAAAAATGTAGTTTAACTATATATGCATTGCATATGTGGTTATGTGCAATGGTAACGTGAGGAATCAAATACACACTGACAACTATTCAAAGTGCAGGCTCAAAATAGCGAAGAACTAGACTGAAGAGACCACATTTGTGACAAAAGAGAGCTGGCTCTTTAACAGCAAAACCCTGGGAATGCTGACTCAGCGGAGAGAGGGTTTGGAAAGGATGCAATTCAAGTCACTGAAAGTTGCCGCATATCACTGCAAACAGCTGCAGAAGAACAAAAAAAACGTCAATTTTGCGGGTTAGAAGGTCGTCAAGTTTCCCTCAAGTTGCCCAAGTGAGTTTTATAGTAGCTGTCAGTGATAGCGGGCCATTAAAGACCGCACGGATAATTACAACGTAGAGATTTGTTTAGGCAGTCCGCCTCGGTTTTAAATGCTATACCCTTTCAGAGAATAAAATACATGAAAGATCTTGTGCATGTAAAAGGAGAGCACAAAAGTAATGAATGAGGCCACTCAATGATGGAAATCTAAGAAAAGTGATTTATACTCGAATGCCTAAAAAGGACATTGTGTAAACATGCCTTGCATAAGAGTACTATGGTTAACCAAGGTTTACTGGACATGGTACTATGGAAATGGTATTAAATACCAATTAATCAGTCAGCAAAAGTCAGCAATATAAATGGACAATTTCCATTTTTTTAGTGAATTTCTAGCTTTTATTGTGCAAAATAAACTAATTATATATATGTATATATATATATATATATATAAAATATATAAAATAAAATTTGACCAGAAAAAAGGATTAAAAAAATTATTTACCAGAAAAATGTAAATACACAAGACAGTATTTAAAAAAAATAAATAAATAAATAATAATAATATTTTTTAAACTTTAAAAAATAAATAAATAAATAAATAAAATCAGTTAAGTAGAGCTTATGATTATAAAAATTTAATGAAACCATTAAAATGGAATGCAGAAAATTAATGGAAAACAGTATTTGGTAAAAATAAAGCTTAATTTGAGAAAAAAATTATAATAATAAAATAAAATAATATAATAAAACAAAATAACGTATTATAATGTATTATAATATGTAATGTACGTAATGTGATATATTGTAATATATTACTTAATGTAATGATAGTACTACTACTGCTAATAAATTTATTAAAACATTATTTTTTAAGGAATATTTACCAAAAAAATAATTTACCAGAATGTATTTAACAGGAAAAAAAAAATGTAAATACACAACACAGTATTTCTAATTCTATATTTCTTTTTTTTTATTATTATTATTATTATTATTAATAACATTAACATGTAATGAAACCATAAAGCTGAATTTGAGAAAAATAAAATAAAATAAAATAAAAATAAAATAAAATAAAATAAAATAAAATAAAATAAAATAAAACAAAACAAAACATTCAGAGTACCTTAAAATGTGTTTTTTTGTTAAACTTTTAATAAATTGCTGTTAAATAGTATACATTTCATGATTTCAATTAATTAGACATACTATTTGATAGATTATTTTTTTCATTTAACCATTAAACAAAGTCTAGAATAATTAATTTTGGAAACAACAAAATTGGTTTCATAGGGCCCTATGTTATATACCCCTAAATCTTAATAATTCTAATATATATTAACTTATAATTAAATATATTAACATGAATTATTTATATATTGCATTATACACACTACCATCAATTTACTACCATAAATTTGATTTGATTGTTTTTTTAAAGCTGTTTCTTATTCTCATCAAGACTGCATTTATTTATTGTATTTGATGAAAAAATGTGAATTATTATTACTACAATTTAAAATAACTATAAATATATATATAATTTCTAAAGGATAATGTGACTCTGAAGTCTGGAGTAATGATGCTGAAAATGCAGCTTTGCATAACAGGAATAAATTACATTTAAAATATTATAAAATAGAAAACAGGTTTTAAATGGTAGTAATATTTAATGGTAGTAATATTTAACTTTTTTCTGTCTTTTATTTCTTTCTTCTGCATTTTTAATCAAATAAATGCAGCCTTGCAGAGCATAAGAGACTTCTTTCAAAAGCACAAAAAAATCCTTAATTATTTCTAATTTTTGACTTGTAGTCTATATAAATTATAATGATTATTGTGGGTATTAAAGTACAACCATCAGATCACAATACCAAAAAAGTTACCACAATATTTAATTAAAAGGAGAGTTGTTTAGTTTATTTTACCACATAGAAGCTAAAAATTTTCCACAAAAAAAATATTAAGAAGCAACAACTGTAACACTAAAAATCTGGAGTAATGATGCTGAAAATTCAGCTTTGCATAGCAGGAATAAATTTAATTTTTATGTATTATATAATAGAAAATAGATGTTTTAAGTTGCAATAATATTTACATTTTTTTGCTGTTTTTGTTTTCTCTATTTTTTTTCTTCTGCATTTTTTATCAAATAAATACAGCCTTGCAGAGCGTAAAAGACTTCTTTTAAAAACACACACAAAAAATCCTTAATTATTTCTAATTTTTGACTTGTACTGTAAATAAATTAGAATAATTATTGCAGGTATTACATAACCATCAGATCACAATACAAAAAAAAAACCTTACCACAGTACTTGATTGAAAGGGGTGACTTTTAGTTTATTTTACCACATAGAAGCTAGAAATAAACAAATAAAATCCTGCGGCTCATGCAAAACAGCTTTGAACATTTGCACAACTCTTTAAATCAATAAAGCAGTTCACTTACGTTGTGAACGACTGAAGCCACAGCATTGGTGAGTTCATCTGAAGTCACGGGGTCACTCATGGTTGACGTCAGGACACTGCGGTGAAGACGCTCAACGACAATCGGATCTGCACAGGCTTTAGCCTTTCTCTTTCTCACTGAGACTCAAGCAGGAATTTATAGGCAGCATAACCTGCAAACATTTAAAGCATAAACAGACTTAAAATACAAAAAAACAGCCCCTCGTATCCAAAGACTGATAACGACCAGATAAAAAGTTGCTACTGTAAGGACAGACAGATAAGAGACACATGCATGAAAATAACCATAAAATACTGGACGTGATGCAACAGCAGATAAAAGATTTGTTCAACTCAACATCACAACAAGACCATGTCGAATTCAAGACAAAATAGTAACACTTCACAGTAAGGTTTCATTTGTTAACATGAATTTACAATAAACAAACTTCCACAGCATCTTAATTTCAACACTAACATACATTTTTTAAATCAAAAGCATCTTAATATTAGTTAATGTACATTAATAACCAATGTGCAATAGTGTTTTATTAACATTAACAAATGCTGTAAACTAATGAAACCTAACTGTAAAAAGTTATTAAGAAAATACCTTTAATACTTGCAAGCAACCATTTTTCAATAGAAAAGCAACCTTTTTAACTCCTTATGTGGATAGGGTTTAACTAGTACACTTGCATTGATGCAGAAAGTACAATTGTTCAGTTGTTGAGTTGAGGTTTGACCTCTAACTAGAACATTCAAGCATGTCCATACTTCTTTTTCCAAGTCTTTCTTTTGTTGATTCATCTAAGTGTTTCCCATAGCTGTCATGCTGAAAGCAACAATTGTGTTTTAAACTAAGCTCTCTGGCAATGGGAGGTTCTGCGGCAAAACGTCTTGATATGTGGAGCTGTTTAGCTTAATTCAGTTCCTGTTGAAGAGAAACATCCTAACAACACGATGCTTAAATTTAAGATCTTGCGTCAAACATGTAAAAGCTCTACCATGATCTCAGCAAATATCGTTATATATGGTTATAAAAGACTGAATGCATTTTCATAAAAACAAATCAATGATATGCTGCACATAATGTCCTAAAAGTTAAGTAACCAAGTAATGCAACCTCAAAATAACTAAATAACCTTACCTAAAGAGGAACATGACCTAGAGAGAGACCAAAACTATGGTAAAGTTAATGCAGCTGACTCTTATAGTATGTCAGGAGTCACGTATATTAATTTGTGGGACCTGCCCAATTACTCAACTCGGACGGCATCGTTGCAACATCAAGTTCGAACCGCCCCTTATTAAAAAAAAAAAAACCCTGTGTTATTTTATGGACATCTTGCGACAGAGTTCTAAGAAACCTGACTGTAACATTTTTAAGAGTTTTCTAAATATAGAGAACGCTATATTTTAAATGTTGCAATGTCTCGTAAGATGCTAATTTTAGATGTAGGCCATTCCTCTTTATAGTTACAACCACTTTGTTGGAAGGTCAACGAATCCAGGAAAGCTTTTCCAGACCAACTGAGTTCATCAGCCGCATGATTCACACGCTCTGTGAGCAACACATTAATCGAAATTTGGCATGCAAACAGGGCATTTATGTAGTAAATGTCTAAATATCTCAATTTTATGACACTTATTTGTTCTTCATTTCACAAACAAGGTCATTTGTTTTAGAACAAACAGCAAATTTTCAAATAGCTAGATGTTGTCAAAATGCTAAACCAACAATGCAAGATGTTTTAGAACTTCTAAAAGTGACAAAACTAACATTTTCACAAATCGTGGAAGCTCAAGCTTCTCTTGGATATTCTGAAACGAAATATCTTAATGACAAACGAAGGACATTTGCTATTAAAAAGTTGGAAATGACACTTTTGCGATCATAAAATTAATCTTATTTTAAAAAAAATCTAAAGATGAAAGACAGATCAAAGTACAGTACCAGTCGAAAGTTTTTGAACAGTAAGATTAATGTTGTTTTTGTTTTTTTTTGTTTTTTTAAATCTCTTGTGCTCACCATCCCTGCATTTATTTATAAAAATCTGAAATATTTTTAATATTTAAAAGTACTGCTTTTTATTTGAATATATTTTAAAATGTAATTTATTCCTGTGATTTCAAAACTGAATTTTTAGAATCATTACTCCAGTCGCATGATCATTCAGAAATCATTCTAATATTGATTTGCTGCTCAAAAAAGATTAATTATTATTATTATTATTATGTTGAAAACAGCTGAGTAGAATTTTTTCAGGTTACTTTGATGAATAGAAAGTTCAGAAGAACAGCATTTATCTAAAATAGAAATCTTTTGTAACATTATAAATGTGTTTATCATCACTTTTGATCAATTTAAAGAATTCATGCTAAATAAAAATGTTAATTTCTTTCCAAAAATAAATAAATAAAAAATAAATATTTGTATATCTCCAAGCTTTTGAACAGTATAGTGTATCATGTTACAAAAGCTTTTTATTTCAGATAAATGCTGATTTTTTTTATCTTTCTATTCACTAAAAAATCCTGAAAAAAAAAATAATATTCATAATAATATTAATAAATGTTTATTGCACAGCAAATCAGCATATTAGAATGATTTCTGAAGGATCATGTGACACTAAAAACTAAAGTAATGATGCTGAAAATTTAGTTTTGACCACAGAAATAAATTACATTTTAAAATATATTCAAATAAACAGCTATTTTAAATAGTAAAAATATTTATTGTACTGTTCAAAAACTTTTGACTGGTAGCATATATTTTTAACCATCTAGTAAGGAATTCAACAAATAATGACTGTTTTCGAACTGGTTTCCTCAACAAAGTATTTTCACTTTAGGACAATAAATACACTAAAGTTTCTTTGTTTATAAAAGGAAGTGCTTTAGAAAAAGGAAGTATCTACAATTGCACAACGAAAGACAAGACAATCTATGATCTTCGGCTTGCTTTTGTGATGTTGATCACACGCAACCTCCAGTGCTCAAGTTGGTTTAACCAGATGTGCATCTGAACAACGTAAATCTCTATATAGAGAGTGTGCACATCATTTTTGCATTAAAAATCACACTAGCTGCATATTTTCTACAATTAAAGAACTGGGATCTCAATGCTGTTTGTTGCTTTAATTTTCTCTCCTTTTCCTGGTTGCCACTTCAACATCTGAGATACAGACAAATGAAACAACAAATGGTTTATTCTTTTTAACAATGATATTTTGCTTCTAGCAATCGACCACAACTAACAACGTACTTGCCAAATCACAGGATGGTTTTGTACACTTTGAAAGAATTAGTACTTGATGGACATGATCCAACTTGGCAAGAATAAAGAAAGTGGGATCAAATATAACAGATTTCTTGTCCGACAGGTATGCAATTCAATACACTGTACATATAACTTGCAGATTTTGTAACCTAAATTAAAGTTATCCAACTAAATGAACCTGCAGGAACAAGCATCATTCCCAATTTGGAAAACCCTTTCACTTTTGTGAAAGGCAAACAGGCTTATTGGATTATATTCAAGCAAGTCTATAAAATATAATTTCAGACAAAGCAAAGGAGGCCAATAAAGATGCCATTCTGTAAATAGACCTACAATCACAATGCAGAAACCTCACTGTAAAAATATAAAACGCTCAATGACTGAGTAGCACTGCAAATATAGAATTTCTAGTTTACTAGTGACCAATGGCTCATCCACATGAAAGACATGTCTGCGAGTTGAATGTAAACCTCGTACAGAAAACGTCAAAAAAAATCGGTTTGGATCAAGCATTATATGGTGTGGCGTAGTGGTTAAAGATCTGGGCTGGAAACTAAAAGGCTGCAGGTTCAAAGCATTGACATATGAGCTATTAACTTGGTGTTCATGTTCAAGACTTAATGTCAAGTTACCGAAAAGTAGTACCTGTAATTTTATATTTATACATATACATACACACACATATATATACATATACACACACATATATATATATATATATATATATAGAGAGAGAGAGAGAGAGAGAGAGAGAGAGAGAGAGAATATTCTACGCAATAATAAATATTTATTAAAATATTATATAACATTATATAAAATAATAGAAATTTAAACATTTTTTGGATAATCAAGTCTAGAGTTCTCATTTTAAGTTTGTAAAAATAATTTAAATTAAAATAATAATATAATATATATATTACATATTTTATTATATATTATATATTAAGAAGAATGAGGAGGATTATGATATGTTTATATATTTATATCTCCTCTTCTTCTTAATATTTTTATTTCATCTTATATTTATGCTTTATTTTATTAAACATATTTTGGATAAATCAAGTCTAAAGTTCTCATTTCCAAGTATAAAAAGTAACATTAATTAAAATAAGAATATAACATAATAACATATATTATTATATTATATGTTATAATACAATCTAATTAAAATATAATAATAATAATAATAATAATAATAATAATAATAATAATAATAATAATAATAATAATAACAACAACAACAACATACATATATACATATATACATATATAAATATACACATATTTACACTACCGTTCAAAAGTTTGGGGTCGGTACATTTTCATTGTTTCTTTTTTTTTTTTTTTTTTTTAAAGAAATTAATACTTTTATTCACCAAGGATGTATTAAGTTAATAATTAAAAGTTTATGAAAAGTTAATAATAAATAATTTACATTGTTATAAAATATTTATGTTTTGAATAAACACTGTACTTTTTAAACTTATTCATGAAAGAATCCTGAAAAAAAATAAAATAAAACACAGGTTCCAAAAAATATTTGGCAGCACAACTGTTGATATTATCCAACATTGATCATTCTAATAATAAATCCGCATATTAGAATGATTTCTGAAGGATCATGTGACACTTAAGACTGGAGTAACAGCTGATAAAATTCAGCTTTTCATCACAGGAATAAATTCTATTTTAAAGTATGTTAAAATAAAAAAACATTATTTTATATTGTAAAAACATTTTGCAATATTACTGTTTTTCTATATTTTTAATCAAATAAATGCAGCCTTGATGAGCATAAGAGACTTCTTTAAAGACTATTACAAGTCTTACACTGACTAAATATATATTGTGTATATATACATATATACATATATACATATATACACACACACATATACATATATATATATATATATATATATATATATATATATATATATATATATATATATATATATATATATATATATATATATATATATACACACTTGCAAATACTGTTTAATAAAAATTTTTATGTTGTTTTTCCGAAGTATAAATTATTAACTTAAATAGTCGCAAGTTAATATCAACATCCAATCAGATGTTTCTAATTGTGTACCGAATTGCACTTTTGACTCTTTTTCATTTATTAATTTACAAGATAAGTTAAAAAATTATTGGGGCATTTTTTAATAGATGTTTACATAAGATGCTTTGTCGCGTTAAAAAAAAAAAAAAAAAAAAAAAAAACTGTGCGCAACGAAACGGAAATATGCAGACGTGTTTTATAAAGTTGATCAATTTTTTACATGATACAGCAGATTGTGGTGTGACGCTTGAGTTTTTTGGCCAAAGACGTTCATCTGGGTGTATGCCTAACTAGTCGACCTCACTAACGACTAGTATCCCTAATCATCCCTATTATTTACAACTAGTGATTTAGTCAAAACTTCAAAGCATAAATAGTGCAACTGTACCAAATATCCACAAAACCACACTTAGTTTTGGACAATAATCATAAAAGCTCTCTCACTTTAACTTATTGTTTAAATACAGCACAGTGCTAGACATTAGAGATGCTCTTTGCTATGAGACTAGTGATGTTTAATAACTATCAAACTTAGAAGACATGCTATGCAGCATCTGAACTCTACATTCAAACACACAGACCATATCTTTTGACTATTAGATTCATTTGATCATTAACGCTAATCACATTCAAAAGTTACTTACAGGGAACAATAAAAGCACACACTAAACGATGACTGGGCGATATCAGTAAACCAGTGGACTTTTCACTGTTGACTTTGCAATGTCTAGTGATCCATCATGATATGCTGACTATTTGAATTTCACTTCTAGATGCCAAGTTAGAAATTAATCATACATCCTGTTATGTTGATATATAAAGCTAGATTCATCAAAAAATAAAATGCATTAAACATTATGCACGTTTATGTCAAAATTGTTTAAAACTCATGTGTGACAAAAATAAGTTTAACTAGTTTAACCTAATCACATCCTTGCTTTTTGAATCAGAAAACGTGATGCAAAAATATTTAAATTCTGATTGAACAGTTAAATTCATGACTGAATGACCAGCAATTTATAAACAACAGCTGGCTATGTAAAACTCAATAATTAAAATGGCAAAAGAAAAAAATGCATGCTTCAAAAAACAAACTCTTTATTTCCTAAAACATGCATTTTTTTAGAATTTTTAAGCATGCTTAATGTAAATCCATTGGAACTTACCTCAATGTGCTTACTGCAGAGAAGCCGCCGCTGACATCTTAGTGTAAAGCCAACAGCCACTGTGTACAGAACAACAGAGAGAGAGAGAGAGAGAGTCAGAGAGCTAATAAAGCACTGTGTATCTGCCGTGTTTCCCTCGCACACTCAAACTCCAGCACTAACGGGTGAATCGCTTCCTCCGTTGGATTAGGTTTCCTCCCCTAGATCTCTGACGGCCAGCCATGTGACCGCTGCTCAACAGTGAGTCAGCTCTTACACACACACACTCATACCCTTACATAAACAGTACACACTCACACACCTCATACCCATCTCTGTTTTAAATGACAATGAAGACATTTTAAACTGTAAATGTCATGTTATGTGAGGATATGTTAACCATGACAAGGACCCTTGGAAGACATCATTGTATCCTTGCATCATTTTATGATGGTTATAGTCAACAGGACTGAGAGCATAAAACAAAAAGACACATAAAACCCATTACAGGAGCTTTACCAGTGGCTTAAAACAAGTTTTAACAGGCTTTTTGATATTCTTATGTAACATCCGCTAAGTAAAGATGGCAAATTGTTTGTTTTCTACCTTAACCAAAGTGGGGATTTTTTAAATAACCAAATTATTAAACAAATTAACAAATAAAACAAATTATTTATTTATTCATTCATTCATTCATTCATTCGTTCATTCGTTCATTCGTTCATTCATTCATTTGTTCGTTCATTTATTGCTTTTTGACACAATCATAAATAAATGAGTACATAATACTCATTAATATTATTTTTATTTCCATTATGATTATACATGCTTTAACAGGCTTTTTGATATTCTGGTGTAACATCTGCTATGTAAAGATGTTAAATTGTTTGTTTTCCACCTTGACCAGAATGGGGATTTTTTAAATGTCTAATAACCAATATGTAAAACAAATTTTAATCAATTAATTAATTGATTGATTGATTGATTAATTAATTAAATTAATTAATTAAATGCATTTATTTATTTATTTATTTGACACAATGATGGATTACAAATTAGTACATAATATTATAAATATTTGCCTTTATTGCTATTATGATTATACCTGATAATGATAATTAGCAATAATACAATAATGTGATAAAATATTTAATTCACACTTTTAAATTATTATTTTTATTATTATTACTAAATTGTATTATTTTTTAGTATTTTTACTTATTATTACTAATATTTGTATTATTATTATACATCATAATGATAATTAGCAATAATATAATAATGTAATAAAATATTTAATTCATACTAAGTTATTGTTTTTATTATTATTACTAAATTTTATTCTTTTTAGTATTTTTACTTATTACTAATTTTTGTATTATTATTAGTAATATTACTAATATCATTGGATTTTTTTATTTTTTACATTATTATTATTATTATTATTAATTATGATAATAATATCATGAATATTATTCATAATAATGTGATAAAATAATAATTATTATTAATTATATAACAATTATTTTTAAAAATATTATTATATTATGTTAATGTTAATATTAATAAGTTACAATATAATATAATATATTAATAAACAAATTATTATTATTATTATTATTATTATTATTGTTGTTGTTATTATTATTCATGATGATTCCTGATAATGTGATAAAATAATAATAATTATTATTATCATCAATTATAATAGTGAACAAATGCAAAAATTTTATTATTTATGCAAACTTGTTCTCAAATAAATGTTTACACACACACACACCTATATATACACATATACACACACATATATATATATATATATATATACACATATATATATATATACATATATATATATATATATATATATATACACACATACACACATACATACATACATATATACATATATATATACATATATATATATATATATATATATACACACATACATACATATATGTATGTATGTGTGTATATATATATATATATATATATATATATATATATATATATATATATCTCAAATATTATTATTGTATTATCATTCATGATGATTCATAATAATGTGATAAAATAATAATATTATTATTAATTCTAATAGTGAACAAATGCACCAATTTTATTATTTATGCAAACTCACTCTAAATTAAATTATTATATGTGAATATTAATAAGTCAATTATTTTATTTTATTTTGATTTTATATAAAAACTAAAACTATAAAAAAAAAACTAATTTATAAGAAAATAAATGTTGAAAGCCCTCCTACTGAGTAACTGTGCAACTTTAGAGCTTAATATTGGTGGATACATGGTCCCATGTGCACAAACTTATTTTTATTTGCTTTAAAACCTAAAACTCAAGCACTGTTTGAAGTTGCAAGTATTTGTTTGAACCAACAGCCAAGTTTGTGTAAAATGCTGGTGTGTGTGTGTGTGTGTGTGTGTGTGTGTGTGTGTGTGTGTGTGTGTGTGTGTGCTGCATGAGTATGTGTCAGTGGGAGTCACATGGTCTTGGATCAGCCCAAAGAACCAGCCGCCGAGAATTAAAACTTAAGTCTGCTTCAAAGCTTGGGGTTTTCCTCAATCCCAAAAAAGCTTCAGGAACAGAGGAACTTGGACTGGTCAGTGACCTCTTTGAGTGTATGGTTTGAGGCCAAGACGTCAATGCCTGTCGGCACAAAATTATAAGTGGTACCACAGGGTTTTATGCACAAGGCCGTACAAAACCAAGATTAAATGAGAATTCTTCAACGATTCTGACGAATACCACTCCTTAAAGTGTCAAAACTGTGTCATGATAAACGCTAGCTTATGTCATTAACTCAAGTTTGTCATACCATTAGCATGACAAGCAGAGCAGTCTCATTCACAACATTAGTGCTGCAGCTCCCAGAGTGTAGGATGAGGTCAGATGTCAAGGAATCTCAGCTATCAGTTCACAGTTAGGGTGAGTGAGTGCTGAAACGTCTTGAGCAACAGTGCATTTGACTAATATCTACTAGAATAACCCTACTAACCCGTCATTCTATGGTGACTTCTAGTAGTACGCAACATAGAAACAAAAATAGCGTTGTACCGAAATTACACTTCCGGACAATAATCATTAGCCAATAACTATATTCAAAGTCATGTTGTGGCCATTGGCCAAAATTAAAATTCTGTAGTATGTTGTATAAAATGATTAAAAAAGGAACTAAAATCAAATGCTACAAGCCGTGTTATTTTCATTAACTAAAGCTCTACGAAAAAGTAAAATAAAATAAAAAATAAAATAAATGTTAACAGAAAAAATAAAATGCAGAAAAAACTAAAACTAATAAATAAAAATATACTACTGTATATATGCATTTTAAGTAACAAAAATGACAGAAAAACTAAATTACTAAAACATAAAATAAACTGAAAAGAGAAAATATATAAAAAAATAAAGATATATATATATAAAAAAAATTGCAGATATTAAAATTATAGAACAAATAAAAATTAATTAAAAAATTAAAAAATAAATAAATAAATATTCATTACTTGAAATGAATGTTAATAGAAAAATAAAATACATAAAAAAACGTATCACTTTTGTTTAGTATTAAAAAGTATTAAAATAAATAAACTAAAAATAATAAATAAAGATAAATACTACCTGTATATAGACATATTTTAATAAAGTAAATAATAAAAATGACAGAAAAAAAAAACAGAAATTTACTACAAAATAATTAAAGTAAAAAAAGAAAATATATAAAAATAAAAATAGAGATGCTCAGAAATTACAATCCTGGCCGATAAAAAAATAATTAAAAAAAAAAAAACATTATTTGAAAATAAATGTTAACTCAAAATGATTAAATATATAAATATATAAAAACATTTATCACTTTTGTTTTTTGTTTAAAGTACTAAAATATATTTAAAAAAAAAACCTAAAACCTAAATAAAAATAAATAATCGAGATATTTTTAAAAAGTAATAATTTTGTAAACAGATTAAAAAAGAAAATACTACAATCAGTGTTATTTTCATTAACTAAATTAAAATTCATTACTTGAAATAAAAAATGTTAACTAAAAAAAATTAATATTAAAAAATAATAATAAAAAAGCATCACTTTTGTTTAGTGTAAATATTAAAACATATATAAAAATAAACAAACTACAACTAATAAAAAAAAAATAACAATACTACATAATTTTAAAAATGACAGAAAAACTAAATTACTAAAACATTAAATTGAAGTGAAAAGAGAAAAGACAAACTTTTTTTAAAAAATAAATAAATAACACTGCCAACAAATGAATTTAGGAGTCACAACATTTAATGTACAATATAAAAAAAAGGGATATTCAATGGATAATCTGGGATTTGCTAAAGATTACATTTACAAAATTATACAAATTAATAGTATTTTTTAAAATTAACTAAGTGTGAGTGTTAGATGGCATCAAAAAAAATCTCAAAAAAAAAAAAAAAAAAAATTATATAGGTGTATATTATATATATATATATATATACTCTCTATTATATATATATATATATATATATATATATATATATATATATATATATATATATATATATATATATATATATATATATATATATATATATATATATATATACATATACCTATAAATTATATATATATATATATATATATATATATATATATATATATATATATATATACATTACCTAAAATTAAAATAAAAAGCAAAAAATAATAAATATCAGACAATAAACAATCTGACACAGACAGGTTTAAAAAAAAATATATTAAGAAAAAATAAAACTAAATAAATAAATAAATAAATAAATAAAATAATTTAGCCAACAATAGAGTAAAGCTCTATTGTGAAGGATGTGTGTAAAGCTCTATGTGATTTAAGCTCTATTGTGCATAAATGGCAGGGGAAGCCTAATCTCAGACCACCTGATGGACATAACATACAAAAATGACTGAAAACCCGACAGCTGCAATCTGATTGGCTGGCTGCTACATACTTTCCAGGACTCAGGGTGCATGGGATTTTATCAGGCCACAGGGAGTCTTGTTTACAAGTTCCCAGGCGGCTACAATTAGCACCTCTGAGCAATTACTAGTGAAAGGATGTGCCAAAATTGGTGGGGTTTGTGATATTGATTCTGTAAAAGCTACTGATGAATGGGGCAACATAAAAACAAAGCACATGTTATATGATATTTAAATCACATTCATCAGATGCTCAAGATGACATAAACATGATATAATTTTGCACACCTGCAACCTGAGCTTCAATTAGATGCTAACCAGTCATTAGATGATTTCTTTAGCTTTTATCAGTTTTGTCTTGACCTGCATGTCATCACACAGTTTATGCAATTTCCTGACAAAACAAAAGCTTTGACAATTCTATCTTACATTTAACAAATTTAAAGTTCTGGTAGTAACAACAAACCCACACTTCAGCAACAAAATGAGTAAAAACCTGCTGAAAGCAGCACATCCTTCACAGCTTTCCTGCCACATTAACTTTTCATTGTCAGCAAACTGCTCTGGTCATGATAAAACAGGGAAGTCAGTTCGAGTAAACGCAGAAGAGTGTCAAAACATTAGGAAACGAAGAAGAGCTATTGCATAAACGTGCGGTGGCATGCACAATGCAAGATTGCGACGGCAAAACAGCATTACATCAAAATACAGATGCCTACTTTTGACTGAACAGAATATTACTGCATTTCTCAGTGGCTATTAAAAACTAGCCAACAAATCCAGTGAATTCAATCTCACAGTTGACTGTCCAATGCCACAGTCATGGTTCGCAGTCCTCCGTAACCAGATTTCACAGCAACCTGGTACTTGGCTAGACTTTCCTTTGGCACAACAGTGTAAAAGATCTACACTGGGAATGTTTAAGAAACATCTCCATAGCCACAAAAGTGGCTTAAAAACACGACTGAATCGAAAAATATGACTTTATTGCTTCCAGAAACAGAGATTATGCAAAACGCTTTGACACTTTTGGGTTTCGCTACTTGGGAAAGGCTAGAAACAGATGCACGCTCAATGCACTAGCAACAACAAACAAAGGCTCGATGCTTCTGTTTTGGCACATACACTTGTAAACTTTCAACAGACTTTACAGCGCAGTGAATCGTGACCCAGCTGTAATCAAAACAATGTCGTCGCAAGACTCACGAACACACCATCTGGGTAAACTTATGAGCGTTACGAACTTCTGTAAGTAGTTACGCTTCCCGAGTTGTTTCCTGAGGGCTTAGTTTTCAATTGAGTGGAACATGAGATCTAAATTAAACAAAGCACTGGTGTAACGTCTCAAAATTAGCCTTATCATAAGTTTAAGAAACACCTGATACACCCTCAATTCATTCCCAGGATACTTTGGAAAAATAATATGCGCTAGTGACTGATATTTTAGTCAATATTTAGACATTTTGAAGCTGATAATTGTGGCTACTTGGTCAATGATCATTATCATTAACTACAACTTGACACAAAAAAAAATGTATATATATATATATATATAATATATATATATATATATATATACACACATTTTTTGTTTAAAAAAATACACTTTTTGTATATGTATATATATATATATATATATATATATATATATATATATATACACATACACACACACATATACATATATATATATATATATATATATATATATATACACACACACACATATAAAATAAACTATACATATTATCAAAAACTATAAAGCTAGTATATCAATAAAATAACTTTATAAAATGTTTTTAATTTTTTTAAATGTTTTTTTTTTAACTGAGTAAATATAATACAATGTATTCTGTTTTCATTTGTGAAAGGCAAGACAGAAAAAAAAAAAACATTCAGGTGTCTCAAAAAAGACTTACTAAAAAGAAAAGTACAAATAAAACTAGTTCTTAAGAAGCCATGCAATAAATCAAACAGAACAATTGGTTCATGAATCTGACTGATCTGTTTGAACTCTAACAGGTTGTAGCAGTTAACAACCTGCCAGAGGAAAAAAAAAAAAAATCTGTGAAAAATGGCTTAAATTTCCACCTGTTCATCACAAAAAGTCTGCACAGGCTTCAGAAGACCTGAAATCATAATTCATATGAACCATTTTCACAATGCTTTCCATGTCATTTTTGAAGCTTGAAGGCTTCCGTCCCAGTTCATTGTAATTTCATGGAAAAAAGTACTGAAATCAGACATCGAATATTCTCTGTGTTCCATGGAAGAAAAAAAACATGAGGGTGAGTAAATGATGACTGAATTTACATTTTAGGTGAACTATTCCCATTTTTCTCAGTCTTCCGTGATTTTACAGCTTCACCTAACAAAACCAAAAGGCAAGACGCAAGTGCTTCACTACAAAGAATGTGTTTATGAAGGATTCTGCTGTTGTGCAAGAGAGAAATGACAAGAGCACAGGTGAAACTCAAACTAAGCTTATTTAATTATCACTTCAAGACTAAACAGCCCTGGGACAGCTGTTTAAAGGTGTTTTTCCCTGCACACCGGTCAGCAGGGGTTTCGCAGACTCGGGTTACGGACGCACAAAAGCTCCGTCTGAGTTCTCACACTCTTTGTGTTTAACTTGGAGCGGACAATCACGTCTTTGTAATATGACAGCAGCAAACAAACCCAACAAAGCAAGCCCTGACCAGAGGAACACTGTCATTCATACCTTGAGTCACACCAAAACAAACAATCGCAATGAAATATCGAACCGGCTCACGACAACGTGAATACACTAACACGTATCCTGGGAAATACAGTACTGTAGAAACCACACAGGAGCCCCTGATCAAATGTTAGGTCATGATATCCAAGGCGGTCCGATTCGCAAAATAGCCGTGTCGGATTTGTAATATCGTGAGGTCTACGTGAGAACAACGACCTTAAAAATATTTTTCAGCTGATTAGCTTCACCAGCTGGGCAGACAATTACGAAAGCGCAACGGAGGACTTTTGAAAATAACCTTGACCCCAGAAAATAGGAGCATACGACTTTTTTTTTACATAAGCCAGGCTAAAGAAACTAGTTTCCAGCTGATCTGCATTGGAATGCTAGCAGGAATAAAGCTTATTATATCATTATTATTTTTTTTTATAAAATCTAGTTTACCAATCCGCAGGAGGTAAATCAGATGAAACCGTCTTATAAGAAAAATCAAACAGATCTTTCTCTAATAATCCCGACTTGTTTAAATAAAAAAAAAAAATGAATTACATAATTCATAAACGGCTTTAAAAAAAAATTACAAATGGCTTTCTATCTTCACTGTATTACTAAAGGATGTTGAAGTATTGGTCATGCTCTGATAAGCACAGATAGAGAAAGAACTACAAAGATATTTCTTTCTTTCCGATTTTCTGGCCTCTGGCATTATGCCTTAATCACACTACAAAAACAAAGGCAAAGTTGCCAATTTAAAGCTTGCAAGTACTGGTTCCACCAAGTCAGTGCTTTGTTCCTCTAAGAAATCTGACTCCTTGATGGCTTTACAACACTGATCTGACCTAAATCCAGCTGACCCCTGGAAACAAGCACACACCAACCATAGCAGCTTAAAGACTCGAGCTTTATAAACAAATGATTGTGGTGTTTGTCTGACAACAAACTGAAGGAAAAAATGAGAAATGAGAAAGTTAGATGCAATTTCTAAACTGATATTAACTTTTCCTAGTCATTTCGGCGCAGGAAAAAAATTATACATAAAATGAAATCTCCTACAATACAGTTTAATACTAGTGATGACAATATATTTAAATATATACGCTGCCTTTCAAAATATTGGTGTTTTTCAAAAGATGTTTTTTAAAGGAAGTTTCCCAGGCTGCATTTATTCGAGCAAAAATACAGAAAAAAAACAGTAATATTGTGAAATATTATTGCAATTTAAAATAATGGTTTTCTATTTTAATATACTTTAAAATGTAATTTATTCCTGTGATGCAAAGCTGAATTATTGGCATCATTACTCCAGTCTCTAGGGTCACATGATCCTTCAGAAATCATTCTAATATGCTGATTTATTATCAATGTTAAAAGCAGTTGTGCTGCTTAATTTTTTTTGCAATCTGTTAATTTTTTTCCAGGATTCTTTTATTTATAAGAACAGCATTTATTTAAAATATAAACATTTTTAAACAATATACACTACTGTTTAAAAGTTTGGGGTCAGTACATTTTCTTTCTTTTTTTTGATAAAATTAATGTGTTGATGAAATTGATAAAAAGTGATAGTAAAGGCTTAAATTGTTAGAAAAGACTATTTAAAATAAATGCTCGACTTTTAAACTTTTCTTTTATCAAAAAATCCTGAGAAAAGCATCACAGGTTCCAATAAAATATTATGCAGCACAACCGTTTTTAACATTGATAATAAATCAGCATACTAGAATGATTTCTGAAGGATCACGTGACACTGAAAACTGAAGTAATGATGCTGAAAATTCAGCACTGCATCACAGAAATAAATTATAATTTAAAGTATATTAAAATACAAAAACATTATTTTAATTTGTAATAATATTTAACAATATTACATTTTTTTCTGTATTTTTGATCAGATTAAAACAGCACTGATGAGCATAAACAATTTCTTTGAAAAACAATAAAAATCTTACAGACAAATCTTGGACCACAAAACCAGTCATAAGGGTCCATTTTTTGAAACTGAGATTTCTGAAATCTAAATAAATAAGCTTTCTATTGATGTATGGTTTGTTAGGATAGGACAATATTTAAGAGATACAGCTATTTGAAAATCTGGAATCTGAGGGTGCAAAAAAAAAAAACGAAATATTGAGAAAAATCACCTTTGTCCAAATTAAGTTCTTGCCATGCATATTACTAATTAAAAATTACATTTTGATATATTTAAAGTAGGAAATTTACAAAATATATGCATGGAACATGAGCTTCACTTAATATCCTAATGATTTTTGGCATAAAAGAAAAATCAATGATGCTGACCCCTTTAACGTATTACTGGCTATTGCTACAAATATACATGTATTATATATCAATATATAATATCAATACACACACACAAACACACATACAGTATATAAAACTATTAAAACAGCTAGTATCCATGTGTTGGTTGTGTGTTTATATAGTATAAAATGACAAAAGTTGAACAAAGTATGATAGATAGATCTATGCCTGTCCAACAAGTTAGCGTGTTTGTGTATATCCAGTATAAAATTACAAAAAATATGGATAGATAGATAGTTCAACTTTTGTCATTTTATTCTAAGTATAATAGATAGATAGACAGATAGATAGATAGATAGATAGATAGATAGATAGATAAACATGGCAAAAGTTAAACAAAGTATGATAGATAGACAGATAGATAGATGAGTCACGTCAGTCCTGTTTTACAGCGAAATATCGATACAGCATTTCCAGACTATATATAAACGGTGTCTGCATTCAGCTGCTATATTTAAATAGAGACACTGGACGACTTTTAGTTCCTTTTTTCCGCGGTGTTTCAGCGCTGAGTGTTTCCCCCGTGGGTGTCACGTGGCAGTGGGCTTTTATGAGTATGTCTGTCCAGTCGCGTTTGACAGCACTCCAGCGACCACGACTCACACAAATGAGCAGACGAGACAGAAGCAGACGACTTCATCACAACAGAACACCATTTTCTCAACTCATGTTCATTTAAGATTTCCCGGTTTTAAGTTATTTTACCTGAGGGCTAGCGCAGGCTAACCGATCACCCACGCCGACGCGCTTACGTGCTTGAAATCCAGTCAGAAAATCACTTTTATGAACTCTGACACGTTACACGTGGCCGATAAGAACATAACCCCTGATACTGCTCACAGCCTGTTCGTATTTGAGTGTATAAACCACTAAAGATGTCTGAAATGTGTCTTACCTCAGCCGATCTCCCCTCCTCACTGATGATGAGCCACATCTCACGCGCGCGCGTGCGTGTCATACATATTTCGACTGAGGGAACTCCTTCTCTTTTCAGGAAAAAAAAACGGTTCAACAGGCTTTTATCTACACTGGTAGCATGAATGCACACGTCAAAAGAGATACACGTGTCAAATGCATGAACCTAACCTAATTTAGAAGAATTTCCTAAAGCCAAGTTTATTTTACATTTACAACCTTATAACTGCTATAATACTAAAACGATAAAAGCGCGATGACAAGATTTAATAGCAAGGAGCATGGTGCTTAAAAATGACTGCATCTGAAATAAATGCATGTCGGGTAAACAAAATAAGAGGACAGATATGAATTCACTTATTGTAATCCACAAGTTAAATAGCACATTCCACGAATTCGGTTCAGGTTACAAACCACACCTATTAACTACAAACAACTAACTGAAATATAGTAAATTTTCATTACGGAAACTCGTTTGTTTTTCACTCAAACTGTCCTAAAATGGTTGCAGATCCCATAAAAATGAATAGAAAATAAATTCTTTTATTTTCTATGGCTCATGTAACTTTAAGTTTGACTTAAAGGTTAAGCACCTCCTTTCACTAAACATTTATTGGAAAGTGTCAAGCGATTAATCGCATGGAAAATAGAGGTTTGTGTTTACCTAATATATGTGTGTGCACTGTGTATATTAATTATGTATATATAAATACACACACATACATGTATATATTTATTTAAAATATTTATATGTATATTTACATATAACTCATATTATATGTACATTTAAATATTTTGTATATAAATATAATTTTTTTCTTAAATATATACATGCATCTGTGTGTATTTATATATACACAATAAATGTACACAGTACAAACACATGGAGTAGGTAATAACAAACTTAAAGTAAAAAGTAAAGTAAATTTTCTGTAATTTATGGGAACTCTTGTTTTTCACTCAAATTGTAGTAAAATGGTTGCAGACCCCATAAGAAATTAATAGAAAATAAAATATTTTATTTTCTATGACTCATATAAAATGAAGTTTGACTTCCTTGGTTGATGTCTAAATGTTAAGCACCTCCTTTACTAATTTAATTTCACATTTATTGGAAAAGAAACTTTTTTAGGGCTGCCAAACGATTAATCGCGATTGATTGCATACAAAATAAAACTTTTTAATATATATATTAAAAATGCATGTATATATTTAAGAAAGAATTTTATATGTATATACAATATATATATATATATATATACAATATATATATATATATATATATATATATATATATATATATAGAAATATTTTGTATATAAATATAAAATTCTTTCTTAAATATATACATGCATCTGTGTGTATTTATATATACATAATAAATATACACATTACACACACATATATTAGGTAAACACAAACTTACTTTGCATGCTAACTATTAACAATAAACAACTGAATAAAATATAGTAAATTTTCTTTCATTTATGGGAACTCTCGTTTTTCACTCAAATTGTAGTAAAATGGTTGTAGACACCATAAGAAATGAATAGAAAATAAAATATTAAATATATAAAACTCATATAAACTCATATGAAGCTGTGTTTGCCTTCCTAGGTTGATTTCTTAATGTTAAGCACCTTCTTTCACTAAAATGTGCTTATTTTAGTTTTATGCCTTACTTCCAAACATGACCTTATTGACCACACATGACATCTGCCGGCCAAAAACACTTATTGCATCCCAAAAATAAAATAAATCCACAGCCAAAGAAATTAGTTGTTTTTGTCGACAAACGATAATTGTGTTTGGTTAAGACAGTGGCTGAAATTAACGCTTTAGTAAATGTTTATGAGCTCCACTGGGTAGACAAGGGCCTGCTCCTTTAAATATATCCGGACGAGCTGTGATTGACAGGTCCAGCTACCGCGGGGATTGTGCTTAGGGGGCGTTTCCAACTGTCAGTCATCCAATCAGCGTCGAGCGTACACTCCGGACGGAACAGAACCCGTGACGTAAGACGTCACCATTCTACTGTGCGGACAATCAATAAACACCTTCTGCAAAGTGACAACAAACCCATATATCCAGCATTTTTGAGGATATTAAATACAGTTATGGACTCCACAGCGGTAAGCGAAACTATATAGAATCAGAATCGTCCGTAATGGGTTTGTAAAGCTTAATGCGTTGCTGTATTAGCTTGACGACATGGATAAAACATGATAAACTGTAAAGTGCGTCAAGTTTCTATAGTCCAGCATAATGCACAACGTTTAATTATTATCTAATGAAGCTTTTAGTTTTACAGCCATTGTTACTCTAACTCTTCAAAATTACAAGGAAATGTACAGTAGGCCCAAGTCAGAAAGCCTCTTGAGACCTTCATTGACAACAATATAAGTGATTTTACTCATGCATGTGCATTGCCTTGTCAAATATATATGTAGACTAATGACAGATGCAATCAGATAATTATAAACACTTCAGCTTTTTAAATGTTTTAACGTAGTTGAAACTGAATAGACTTGGCCTACTCTTACTGGTCAACATGATTAGACAAAAATAATTAGGAAATGATCATATGTGCATGTGAACTAATGCATGCTCTTTTTGTGCTTGTGTACAAATATTGCACTTGTATTAAATATGGCACTATTGCTGTGCCACAAGAATCCATAAAGAGAAAAAGAAACCAAACTCTCTCAAGGTATCAAGGCAAAGTCCCCTTTGATACATGTGATATCCGTGATGACAGCATTAGTATGGTGTGCAATTGATCAATGCTATGAGTATGGGAAGTGTTCATGTTTGTTCTGAGTGTTCTATTACAGCCTTTTATTTTATATTTTATTTTGATAAATTTTTATTTAAAAAAAAAAAGTTTATTTGGAAAAAAGACAAATGCATATAATTAATGACTATATTAAGGCAGGCTGCTGGGTTTGAAACATTCTACCCTAATAAAAAGTACTGTAGTTATGCCATGATACTGTGATGGTACTGGATGGCAATGCCATGGTACTTGTGCACACTTTAAAGTATATATTTTGATTGCCCAAAACGTATACAGTACTATGTGTATTTAATACATCTACCCATTCTTTATTATTACACTTTTTAGAATGATAGTAAAGTCATAAAAAACACAAAATAACAATCTGAAATGTGAAAGAACAAATTAATGTACAATCTTATGAAAAATATTTTTTTATATGAAATATAAAATTTATATATATACTAAATTACAAAAAATACTATATGTAAGTGTATATATAATAATTTTTATTAATTCATGATATAAAATTGATTAATCAATTTAAATAAAAAATAAACCAAAAATAATATACTAATATTAACACACACACACACACACACACACACACACACATATATATATATATATATGTAAATTAAGTATCATTTATATATAAACAATAAAACTAATTATATATATTATAATTATATATAATTTCATATAAATATACATTTTTAGTTGTTGTTATATTATAATTATTATTATTATTATTATTATTACATTTAAATTAATTTTTAGTTGTTACGTTAGTCATAAAAATTCTGGAAAGAAAGGACAATTTATATGAGAATAATTTTTCTAATTCTATCTATACTAATTATCTATTCTAATTATATCATATACTAAATTACAAAAATAATACTATGAATTTTATATATATATATATATATATATACATACACAGTGCCCTCCACTAATATTGTCACCCTTGGTAAATATGAGCAAAGACGGCTATGAAAATAAATCTGCTTTGTTTATCTTTATGATCTTACATTCCAAAAATCACAAAATGCTAACCTTTCATTGAAGTAAAACAATTAAAAGTGGGGGGGAAACTTACGTTATGAAATAAATGTTTTTCTTATATGCATGTTGGGCACAATTATTGGCACCCTTAGAAATTATAATGAGTAAAATATCTCTGAAGTATATTCCCATTCATATTTGCATTTATTTAGCACACTAGAATGACTAGGAGTATGATATTGTCCAGCAATAACTTCCTGTTTCACAGGATTATAAATATGAGGAGCACAAAGGCCAAATTTCCTTAATCATCCATCACAAGGAATAAAACCAAATAATATAGTTCTGATGTGCAGAACAAGATTGTTGAGCTTCACAAAATAGAAAGTGGCTGTAAGAAAAGAGCTAAAGCATTGAAAATCCCAATTTCCATCATTAGGACAATAATTAAGAATTCCAATCAACTAAAGATGTTACAAATCTGCCTGGAAAAGGATGTGTGTCTATATCGTCCTAATGCATGGTGAGGAGGAGAGTTTAAGTGTCCAAAGACTCTCCAAGGATCACAGTAGGAGAATTGCAGAGATTTAGTTGAGTCTTGGGGCCAAAAGACTAAGAAAGACTAACAGCCCCTACATCACCACATGTTGTTCAGGAGGGTTTTAAGAAAAATCCTTCTTGCTCATCCAAAAACAAACTCCAGCATATTCAGTTGTCAGACACAACTTGAATTTCAAACGGGAATGGCTTCTGTGGTCAGATGAAACTAAAAAAATGAGCTTTCTGGCAGCAAACACTCAAGATAGGTTTGGTACAAAAAGTACCCCATGCCCACGGTTAAATATACCGCTGGATCTTTAATGTTGTGGGCTTATTTTCCTGCCAGAGGTCCTGGACATCTTGTTCAGATACATGGCATCATGGATTCTAGCAAATACCAACAGATAAAAAATGTAAACCTGACTGCATCTGTTAGAAGTTCTATAATGAGCTGTGGTTGGATCTTCCATCAGGACAGTGATCCAAATCAGACATCAAAATCAACACAAAAATGTGTCACTGAGCATAAAATGAAGCTTCTGCCATGGCCGTCCCAGTTGCCTGACCTGAACCCTATAGAAAATGTGTGAGGTGAACTGAAGAGAAGAAGCACCAGCATGGAGCTGGGAAACTAAAGGATCTGAAGAGTTTCTGTATGAAGGATTGGTCTCTGATCTCTTGTCAGGTGTTCTCCAAACTCTTCAGGCATTAAAGAAGAAAACACAGAGCTGTTATCTTGAATAAAGGACATTGCAATAATTGGGTGCCAATAATTGTGGTCAACATGAACTACAGAAAAACATTTATTTCATAAAGAGATTTTCCCCTGCTTTCCATGGTTTTACTTAAATGATAGGTTAGAATATTGTGAATTTTTTGAATGAAAGATTAAAAGGATAAACAATGCAGATTTATTCTTACAGCCACCTTTGCTCATATTTACCAAGGGTGCCAATATTAGTGGAGGGCACTGTATATATATATATATATATATATATATATATATTATATTGTATTATATTATATATATATATATATATATAGTATTATTTTTGTAATTTAGTATATGATATAATTAGATATATAACTCTAATTAAAAAAATAAAAGTTATATAAATTAATTATTATCATTATTATTATTAATCATAATTAATATTAATTATAATTAAATATTAATATTATTAATACAATTAAATATCTAAACATTTATATATAAAATTATATGTAATTTTATATAAATATGTATTTTTTTAAATGGTTGTTGTTATTATTGTTATTATTATTATTATTAAATGTATCTATTTAAATTCATTTTTAGTTGTTACGATAGTCATAAAACTTCTGGAAAGGAAGTACAGTCTTACGAAAAAATGTTTTATATGATTTATATCTAATTGTACATATGCATATACTTGTATATATATATATATAAGTGTTGTTATTGTAATTATTATTAAATTCATCAGTTGAAATTAATTTTTTGCTGTTACATTAGTCATAAAAATTCTGAAATAATGTGAAAAACAAAATGATCTTATTTAAGCAAAGTCACCTTCCTTTGGAAACAATTTGTATTTGCTTACAAAGCAAATTTGAAGCATTTAAGCAATGAGGTATTTAAGATAATGAGAGAAAACTCAAGTGTGCCAAAACCTTTCGGTAGTGTGGTACTAAATGATTTGGTATGCCAAAAAATACCTTTTCTGTGAAGATTGTTGTGGTGTTTTCTAGACCATAGGAGGGTTCATCAGCACTCTTACTGAGATGGGCTTCAGTAAGGATCAGATACAGGCGGCGATGCAGGCAGGATTCTTCTCCGTACCAGAAGCAGCTGAATGGTAAATGTGTTTATGAATGAAATAAGCTTTATAGACTATTCTTGCCATTCTCCCAAGAGAAATAGGTGTGATCAGTTATGTAATAGCTTTAAAAACTAGTCATAGACTAAATACTCAGCTGTCTGGTCATGTTCACTCATTTATTCTCACATTTGCTCGGAAGGCTTATACAGGGCGGGAGTCCACGGCATAAACTAGTCAAGCAGACTTCAGGTCCTTCCGAGACAGCGTTTTCTGCGTTCAACCCTCCCAAAGATGCTGTCTGCTCCGACAACACCTCACAGTCTGAAACAACAGGTACAAACAGCACAGTTCATTTACTCATTTGTACGAGACTTCTTTCACAAGAGTGTTAACATTCTTCTGGGAAGGAAAATGTGATTTACTGTGCAAATAAACTCGCATGTGACCCACAGGTCATGTTATTTTGCGCTTAGTGTGCTGCAGATGATTAGCAGTATGTTAATACTGGAATCTGTTATGCAATACAGAGGAATTTTTCTGCTTTTAGGTCCTTCTTTGGTCTTGGCACCTCCTTCTGTGAACGCAGGCACAGCAAAAGAGCATCCACCCCTGGAAACACGGATCAAGCAGGATAAAAGCAATTTCCATGAGCAGCAAAGGCAGCGAGTGGCTCAAGAGGCGCGGGCGGAAAGGAGACAGAAGAAACAGGTAAATCAGGGTTCATGTTCTTGCAATAAATGTCCAAAAGTAAGGGTTAGTTCATTTATAAATGAATCTACTCACACCCATGTCATTCCATGATTTCGTCTGTGGAACACAAACCCTGTTCTTTTAAATACAACAAAATTGGTGACTAATGGCTGTTTAAAATGGTTGTTTTAAATATTTTTAATATATTTTTCTTTTTTGTGCTATTAAAAGACAATATACTATATATATATATAGAGAGAAGAGAAAATAATTAAAAAATAGTTAAGAAATTAATAATGTTAACACTGTGTTATGTGTTAATGTATTATTTGTGTATATATATATATATATATATATGCATATTAATATATGTTAATTTGCAAATATATTTAAATATAATATAATTTATATATTATAATTTATATATTAAAAAAAATATAATTTATAATTAATTATATATATATATATATATATATATATATATATATATATATATATATATATATATCAATAAAAAATTAATGTATTATTTAATTTAATGTTTATATAACTTTAAAGTAGTGTGTGTGTGTGTGTGTGTGTATATATGTATAATGTTTTATTTATTTTTTTACATTTATGATTACTTAAATATATGATTATATATATATATATATATATATATATATATATAAAACGTGGTTTGTTGTTTAATGTATAATACAAATATTAATTATTTTATTATTTATTTATTATTTTAATTTAATGTTTATTTTATATATATATATATATATATATATATATATATATATATATATGAAAATAAATATAAGTATATAATTACGTGTGCTTTGGTGTTTAATGTATAATAAAAATATTAGTTATTTTATTATTTATTTATTATTTTAATTTAATGTTTATATTTTATATATATATATATATATATATATATATAATTATTTAATAATTATATATATATATATGTGTGTGTGTGTATAATTATTTAATAATGTCAATATGATGTCAATATTAATGAAATATGTATTGTAATGTAATTATCTGTGTGTTTTATATATATTCATATATATATATATATATATATATATATATATATATATATATAATATTCAAAATGGAAATTTATTTGTGTGTGTGTGTATGTGTGTATATATATATATATATATATATATATATATATGTATATATATACAATGATATGTGTGTTTTTAATGTATAATAAATATAGTAATTCATTAAATATATTAATTTATTTATAAATTTAATGTATGCTGCTATAAAGTCACCATGTGAAAACAACCTCAAACAATCAAAAACATCTTTTTTTTTCATCATCTTAATGCTGTCTGTTTTTGCTCCATCATCTGACACTGTTTTATGCTCTACAAGATAATTTTTGGTTCACAGTTCAGTAACGTTTGTCCTTTGATCAGGAGCGTGAGTTGGTATTAAAGAGGATAGCAGAGGACCGGCGCAGTCAGCAGGAGAAGGCCCAAAATGAAGCCACGGCTGAGACCTCTCCATCCAGTGGACAGGGACAGAGACTGGGCGGACGTGTGGAGACCAGCGTGGACAACCACTGCATTCTCATGGTGCGAGATCACATCTCTTTCTCCTCTGCTTTCTAACAACTACTGCTACATGAAGTCAAACCTGTCTGTCTTGTTTTTGTTTCTTTTATAGATCCGTCTTCCCTCTGGGGAATCAATGCGTGAGCGTTTCCCTGCAGACACTCCCTTAAGTCACGTCGTCGAATACATTGCCGGCCGCCACCCTACACTACCTGCTTTCTCACTCCTGCAAGGGTTTCCTCGAAAGCGCTTTGGGGAGGCTGAGCTAACCTGCTCCCTCCGGTCTCTGGGACTGACTCCCAATGCTGCACTTTGCATACAGACCACGCCCCCCGAGACGCCTCAGGACCCGCCCAGTCCAGCAGCACGATTGGCTGTTGTAGGGCAGGAGGAGGCGGAGCCACAGGAAGAGCCGGTGGCACCACCGAATGAGCAACCCCAAGTGGAGGCCGGGGCTTTAGAGGAATTGGAGGTGCCTCCACCTTTGCCCCATCAGCTGTGGGAGGAAGCAGTGGGGTATGCTGGGATTCCTGGGGTCGGACCTCCGCTGTCAGGACCTTCTCACTACTGGGGTGAGATTTGATTTTGCTAATTTGTGATTGCACCACACAGTTATTTTATATATACAAGTTGTCTAGTTGGTGCTGCAGCCAAGATGTCAAAACATTGAAGTATCATTGATTTATATTTACCACAGACCTTTTTTTTTTTAACTTATAAATTGAAAAATCCCGTTATATAAACCCATAGGAAAATCTTGAGGGAATCCATGTTGCATCAGTCTTCCGGGTTTTGATGTCAAGGCTGCAGCACTTTATTGACTTGTATTTTTATATTTTAAGTGTGTTTTAGTTTAATTTTTAGTCATTTTGTTATGTGCTTTTTACATTTTTATTATTATTTTTTTAAATAAATAAATATTGAAAAATGAAGTTAAAATAATGATATATTGCTTATTATTGCTTGATACTTAAGTTGATTTGTTTTAACTTTTTTTTTTCAGGTTTAGTTCCATTTAGTTTTTGATTATTTTTGTTTATTTAGTTTCATGTGTTTATTTATTTCTTTGTATTTATACATTTTTTGATTACTTGAAGTTCATCTAATATGTAAATTTTATTTTCAGCTTTACCTGAAGTAACAAAAATGATTTCAGTAGTTTTAAATATTTAGTTTTAGATATTTTATATCAGATTTACTGTAGTACCATTTTAATTTTCATTTATTTTTGAAAAAAAATAGATTTTAATTTTTATGTAGTATTTATTATTGTCTGAATAGTTTGTTATTCATGTAATTTGTATTTTATTTTATTTTATTTTATTTTCAGCTTTACCTGAATGAACAAAAATGATTGAAATAGTTTAATGATAATAAAATAATGATATATTACTTATTGTTGCTTAATTTTTTTATTATTTATTATTATTAAATTTAATATTATATTTCTTTATTTATTTAATTAATATATTTTATATCAGATTTAATACCATTTTAGTTTTTTTTTGTTTGTTTAATTTAGATTTTATATTATTTATTTATGTAGTATTTATTTTCTGAATATAGTAAGTTTTTCTTGTATTTTATTTTGAGCTTTAGCTGAATTAACAAATATTTCAATAGTTATAGTTAATGAAAAAAAGATATTACTCATTGTGTAATATTTTTAATTATTTATTATTTATGTAATTTATTTTATATCAGATTTAGTACCGTAAAATTGTATCTATTTTTATTTAAATTAAATTTTATATTTTTAGTTATTTATGTAGTGTTTATTATTTTCTGAGTAGTTTGCATGAAAATATTCATGCAATATTTTCTTTTAATTTATTTTATTTTATTTTCAGCTCTAGCTGAACAAAATGATTTCAAAAATGATTTTAGTTAATGATAAAAAAATTATATTACTCACTGTTGCTTAATATTTATATTTTTTCTTTATTTAATTTATTTTATATCAGATTTAGTACCATTTTAGTTTTAATTTATTTTTTATACAGATTTTATATTTTTATTTATGTAGTAGTTATTATTTTCTATTATTTTTTTCATGCATTATTTTATTTTATTTTATTATTTTCAGCTTTACCTGAATTAACAAAAATGATTTCAGTAGTTTTAGTTAATGATGAAATATAATGATATATTACTTATTGTTGCTTAATATTTACATTTATGTGTTTATGTATTTTATTTTATATCAGGTTTAGTTCCATTTTGGTATTTTTGTTTATTTAGATTTTATATTTTTATTAGTTTTTTCAGTTTTTATAATTTTCTGAAAATCTGTTTAATATTTCATTTTATTTTATTTTATTTTTCAGCTATACCAGAATTAACAAAAATCTTTTCATTAGTTTTAGTTAATACAAACTTTACTTCAATGCAAGTGATATTGCATAATAACACATTTTCGTCTAAAAGGACGAGGCCATAAACTGGTGCAAGGCGATGCAGAAAATGAAGAACATTTGGAAAATGAGGAGCAACCAGAAGAAGAAGTTGTACCTCCATTTCATCTCAACGGTATATAGCAATCTACTTTCAGACAACATTTTGTGTTGTTATGTGGTTGCCAGGGTGTTGTAGGTGGTTGCTAGGTTGTTCCGGATATTTTCTAGATGATTGCCCAGGTTAAAAGAGTCCAAAGTCTCTATGATATACCAGACTCTAGTTATGGCTCAGGTACCTCCTTCCTTTTTTATTGTTTGCCAGTCAAAAATACAGTTGATTGCTTAAAAAAAAAGTTATAGGCATATCATAGGTGCTATTCATGCTTTTATTCACATTGTAAGATGAGTTGCGTGATTACAAAAACTGTCTGAGATAAAACAAGCACTCCACGCCACGATCAAAGGAAATTCCTGATGAGACCGTAAACAAAAGATGTTGATATCTGCTACTCTGGAATGAACTAAAAAGCCACGTACGCTGCTTTTGGACTGCACTGAATCAGAAAAGGCCATAATCTCATAAAGGAGGACTGGAATCGTAATGAATGGACAGTCTGCCAACATTTCTTCAAGGACTCTAATCAGAGAATCCTTTAAAACATTGAAGAAGCAGTGCTTCATCTGCTCTCACTGAAGGTCACTGTTCATAATGCTGCAAAAGCTTCATTTATTGAATAAATAGAACAGCATGCTTGACTAAAAATTATTATTGACACAGTCTCATCCCAGCGTTGGTTCCAGAACATTTTGTAAATGTTAGCTTTTGATTGTTTAAACCTAAGAAAAACATTCCCAGAACATTAAAACTAGCATTAGGGGATGGAACTGATCGTATAACGTAGATTATTGATCTTAAACAATCAACAGTGTCTTTGGACTGCTGTGCTCAGGTCAGTCTGAACCACAGATCTTTGTTCAGTAACACTGAGTCTTTAGCGAGTGACCAAAGTGTGAGAAACTCATGTAAGTTAATATTGGGTAAGAGGTTAATGCCCTTACTTGGCCTAGTTTAAAACTGGTTATAAGGAAAAACCCATTCACCCCTTCACCCAAATGATAAAACTCGCCACTACCAAACAAGTCTGTTCTCTCGCGTGTTAGAACTGTGTCTCGGCTCTTTCACTGGAACGCTGGGAGAGGAAACAGCTGACAGCTTTGGACAAGGTTTTAAGATGCTGTGAAGACGATCATATGTTAATTTGCACACGAGGGACACGCAGGAATTAACTGCAGCTGGATTGGTTTAGCAGGCAGGCCTGTGAACATGCTAATATATGGTAATTAGCCTAATATGCAGTTCGTTCCACTGCAACTGTTTTGATATTGAGACTGTGTAATTGAATGCTTAGTTAATTTGGTAGCAGCAAGATGCGATTTAAGATTAATTAGTTTGCTTGATGTGCTTATGGGTTGTGCAAGTTAATTATTGTAAATTGCTCTTTAAAATGTCTTATTTTTAAGATAAATACCCTCAGTCATGAAAAATCTGGAAATATCAGGGAATTTAAAATTGTGATTTTCAGGCCAGAAGTTGTTGTTGAAATTAATACAATCTTAAAAGTTTATAGAATTGTTTTTGTATAATTGTAGCAATCTTAAAATATGATATACACATTATATATATATATATATATATATATACATATATATACACATGATCCTTCAGAAATCATTCTAATATGCTGATTTGCTGGTCAAGAATCATTTATTTATTATTTATTTATTATTTTCAATGTTAAAAACTACATTTTTTCAGTATTCTTTGATAAATAGAAAGTTCAAACAGCATTTTTTGAAAAAAAAAAATAATAATAATAACACTGATAAAATTTAATATATTCATTTAATTTACTTTTTTTTAAAAATATGTTTATTTAATTTTAAATATTTTAAAATTCAAATATATTCACATATATATAATATAAAGCCTTTACTGTTACTTTGGATCCATTTAATGTGTCCTGTCTGAATAAAAATATTAAATTCCTGAATAAATGCTGATTTTCAAGAACCTTGAAAAGTAATTGCAGTTTATTTGAAGGTTTGGGAACCCTGTTTTCATAGGGGAGAAAAGCAATTAAACTTGAATAATATAATAAATCACAGCTTTTGTGAACCATACGCTCAATTAAAATAAATGTATAAAAATCAAAATACCCAATACAATTTATATATGCTGTCTCTTTCACTCCGACAGGACTGCCACGGTTGCCCTTTTTCCTGGAGAACAGGGCAAGAGCAGGACTGGAGCCGAGACATCACTGGCCGGAGCAGGGCAACAGACTCAGGTGGGATGATTTTTAAAGGGCCTAAAGTGTGTGAAATTAAGGGATAATTAGTAAAGGCTTTATATAAAGATCACAATTCAGTATGTCAATAAATGTAAGAAAAAAAAAACCTGACATCATTACAGTGACATGATTTTGCTTTTTGAATTTTGATCGATTTGTTTCCTAAACAAAAGTTAGATATGTTTGCCTTAGCATTTGGAATTCCTAAGCAGTGTACATTGTCCTTAAAGGGATAGTTCACCCAGAAATGAAAATTCTGTCATTATTTACTCACCCTTATGTTGTTACCAATCTGTATGACTTTATTTCTTCTGTGGAACACAAAAAATATTTTACAAACATAACAGTAACATAACAGTTTTGGGTTCCACTGACTTCCATTATGTGACCAAATAATAGTATGAAAGTCTGTGAGGCCCAAAACCGTATGATGGTAGTAAATAACTAAACGAAACAGTGAAGTTTGATGACAAACTTTGAAGTTGTCCTGAAAAAGCCAGGCCAGAAAGTTTGAAAACGTTTAATACCTTGAAGTAGTTTTAAAGTTTGAAGTTCAAATGTTTTGAAATGTAGATAGCTAACGTCCTGTTAACATGATTTAACACATTGTTAGCACATTTCGAGCATTATTAGCACTATGCTAATATGATTTAGCATGATGCTATCATGATTTAACACATTGCTAACATGATTTAACATATCGTTACATTGATTTAACACATTGCTAGCATGACGTTAGCATGATTTAACTGTTAGCATTAACACATTATTAGCATGCTTCACATTCACATTGCTAACATGATTTAACATATTGCTACCATGATTTAACACATTCTTAGCATGCTGTTATCATGATTTAACATGTTAGCATTATTAGCACATTGCTAGCATGTTGTTAACATTATTAGCTCATTGTTAAAATGATTTAACATGTTGCTAGCATGGTTTACCATGTTGCTAACATGATTTAATTGCTACCATGATTTATCACATCGTTAGTGTGCTTTTAGCATGATTTAACACATTGCTATCATGACGTTAGCATGATTTAACCTGTTAGCATTAACACATTATTAGCATGCTTCACATTCACATTGCTAACATGATTTAACATATTGCTACCATGATTTAACACATTGTTAGCATGCTATTATCATGATTTAACATGTTAGCATTATTAGCACATTGCTAGCATGTTGTTAACGTTATTAGCTCATTGTTAAAATGATTTAACATGTTGCTAGCATGATTTACCATGTTGCTAACATGATTTAACATATTGCTACCATAATTTATCACATTGTTAGTGTGCTTTTAGCATGATTTAACACGTTGCTATCATGACGTTAGCATGATTTAACCTGTTAGCATTAACACATTATTAGCATGCTTCACATTCACATTGTTAACATGATTTAACATATTGCTACCATGATTTAACACATCATTAGCATGCTGTTCTCATGATTTAACATGTTAGCATTATTAGCACATTGCTAGCATGTTGTTAACATTATTAGCAAATGGCTTTAAAATGATTTAGCATGTTGCTAGCATGATTTAGCATGTTGCTACCATGATTTATCACATTGTTAGTGTGCTGTTAGCATGATTTAACAAGTTAGCATGATTTAACACATTGCTAGCATGTTGCTAACATTATTAGCACATTGCTAATATGATTTGCCATGTTGTTAACATGATTTAACACATTGTTAACATAATGTAACATTGCTACCATGACATAGCACATTGTTACCATCCTGTTAGCATTATTTAACATGTTAGCATTTTGTTAGCATTATTAGCACATTGTTACCATGATTTAACACATTGCTAACATGCTGTTAGCATGATTTAACATATGGCTAGCATGTTACTAACATGGTTTAGCATAAATTAGCACATAATTGTTTTACATAAATTAACATTGCTAGAATGTTTGAAGGTGAACTGTTAAAGCCAGCTGATTTAGCAAAAATGGCTAAAAACCAGCCTAAACTGGTGGAAAGTTACTGTTTTAAGCCTGCTTAGTCTTTAAGCAGGTTTCCCATCTTGATCAGCTAAGACCAGCCAAAAAGTGTCCAAAACCACTTTAAAACCAGCCTAGGAGACCAACCAAAGAAGCCAACCAGCTTAGGCTGGTTTTAGCTGTTGCTTTTTTCTGTAGGGAGTTAAGCTTTGCCATAGTAGCTAAAAGTATAAAAGTTTTCACCCCCTCAATGAAAGTCTGTAGGATTTTTCATAGTCTGTTTTTCGAAAACCCTAAGTCGGATCAATTAGAAAAGATACAGCAACTAACTTTAGGATAATCTGAAGGTCTGACCCAAGTTTGGTGGTTGTAGCTTTAAAGCTGTAGGAGGAGATACTGACTTAGAAAATAAGAATTTTGGGATAAGAAGAAGTAGCTGAAATAGCAGATCAGTAAGCTGTTTTTTTCATGCCAACTTAATAACAAAATTCAAATATTTGGGTGGACTGTCCCTTTAAATGACTGTAATTGGATGTGTGTTAAAGGGAGGCGGAGCCCGATGACCCAGCAGACCCTGAGGAAGGCCGTGCGTTGCGTGGAGCCGCGGGTCAAGCCGCGGTAGAGCGTTTACAGCGAGCCGCCCATCACGACGAGCAGCAGTCACCACACGGGCATCCCTCACCCCCCAAAAAAGCCTTCAAGACCCCCCGCGTGCCCTCTCTCTGCTCGATGGCCACCAGGGCCACCGTTTCCCTCATGACAGGTCAGAAACAGACCATGTAGTGTTATTAATAGTCACATGAGTGCATAAGACAAGCCATTAAATGTAATCTTGATCTTTCAGCTCCCAGCATGCAGTACAGCAGTAGCCTGGCGTGTTTGACCCCAGAGTTGGCCGAACTCTTGTTGGCTCATATGGCACGCGAACGTCTGCTTAAACCGCGTACGCTGGAGCTGTTCTTCGGCTGCCCGCTCCAGAAGTTTGTCCTAAACTGCTACCCGTATACCACAAACGAGCTGCTACGACAACTGAGGGCGTTTTCCTGTCTTAAACATCTCAGCTTCGTCAACTCTCCACTAATCACAGGTGTGCAATATTAAGATGCTATTACAGTATGTACATAAATAATTTTTTTACAATTTTTAACATTTTAGCCCAAAATTTTCATTACTCTAATGCAAAGAAATGAGAGCTATCAAATGATTAATCCAAAATAAAAGGTTTGGTTTACATAATATATGTGTGTGTACTTTGTATATTTATTTTGTATATAAAATAGTGATGGCCAACAATTGCGATTAATTGCATCCAAAATAAAAGCTTTTGTGTGTATATATATATATATATATATATATATATATATGTATATTTTAATATATAAAGATAACAATTACGATACGTTTAATCATTTGACAGCACAAATGCATGTTTGTATATTTATATATACATCATAAATATACACATAAATATAAATATACAAAAAAAATTATTGTAATGGTAAAAATAAATAAAACAATATAATAAGATAAACAAAAAATATAATATAATAAATATAAATATATTACAAATAATATTAAATCTTAAAATAAAAGTATGTATAATTTATGGATTTTTTTTTTTTGCATTATGGTAATGGCGTACATTTGCTTAATTGTCATGAAAATAGGCTTCTGAAAATAGACATTTAAGCAAATATATATTAATTCTATTGATTTTGGGGTGAAATATGACTGGATATCTTTGTGAAAAAAAAATTACACTTCTATAGGACGTACTGGCTTCATTTGTTTATCATTTCCTGTTTCATTTTTGCAGATGCTGGTCTTTCTGTTTTGTCCAACCTCTCAAAACTGCAGCATCTCAACTTGTCGTCTTGTAGCAAGTTAACAGACAGCTGTTTGCAGCATATCGCAGGTGAGATGGCGTGTCAGAATCCACTCACTGGAGCATCCATATGCGATTATTATCATGTACAACTGCGTAATCTCTTTGTATCTGATCTCAGGTCTTCGCAGTCTGACATTCCTGGCTCTGGACCACACCAAAGTAAGCGATGCAGGTTTGCTGATGTACCTGCAGTCAGGTTCTTCTGCGCTGTGTCAGCTCAGCCTCAATCAGACGGCCATCACAGAAAACACACTGAGAGTGCTGCCCACATGTGTACCACAGCTACGAATGCTCAGTATTAAACACACCAAGGTAATGATATTAAGTAAAGATCATGTTCCATAAAGATATTTTGTAAATTTCCTACCATAAATATATCAAAACTTAATTTTTGATTAGTAATATGCATTGCTAAGTTTTTTGAGTGTTTTCTCAAGATTTAGATTTTTTTGCACCCTCAGATTATAGATTTTCAAATAGTTGTATCTCAGCCAAATATTGTCCTATCCTAACAAAACATACATCAGTGGAAAGCTTATTTATTTATGATGTATAAATCTCAATTTCGAAAAATTGACCCTTATGACTGGTTTTGTGGTCCAGGGTCACATTTATTGACATATCGCTCAAGACTTACTGATATAAATTATTATTAAACTGTGGGTTCAATCTTGATGTTTTTTTCATCAAGAGTTTGAGGTTGTCAAGATTTGTAAAAATGTTTTTGAGGGCTTCTTCTGCTCACCAAGGATACAGTAAAAACACCAATAATGTAAAATATTATTACAACTTAAAATAACGGTTTGCTATATGAATATATTTTAAAATGTGATGCAAAGCTGAATTTTCAGTATCATTACTCCAGTCTTCAGTGCCACATGTTTTTTTCTAGAAAGAACAGCAATAATTTGAATTTGGAAATGTGACCCTGGACCACAAAACCAGTCAAAAGTAGCATGTGGGTATATTTGTAGCAATAGCCAAAAATACATTGTATGGGTCAAAATTATCCAATTTTTTTTTTTTATGACAAAAATCATTAGGATATTAAGTAAAGATCATGTTCCATGAAGATATTTTATACATTTCTTACCATAAATATATCAAAACTTAATTTTTGATTAGTAATATGCATTGCTAAGAACTCCATTTTGACAACTTTAAAGGCGATTTTCTGAATATTTTGATTTTTTTGCACCCTCAGATTTTCAAATAGTTGTATCTCACCAAATACTGTCTCATCCAAACAAACCATACATCAATGGAAAGCTTATTTATTCAGCTTTCAAATGATGTATGTATCTGAGTTTCAAAAAAATGAGCCTTATGACTATTATTAAAGACCCTTTTATAAATGTCTTTACTGTCATTTTTGATCAGTATAGTTTATCTTTATGAATAGTAGACTGCATTAGTCCCTTCAGACAAGCTCCAGTTAGCTTATGCAATCTCAGAGCCATGAAGCCGTTACAGGTTTGTAAGGTTTATTTGTTTTAGAGCGTGGGAGAATGGCATAATGGAATTTACTATACATTCACCCTATATTTATTTAACTTTTGCCTCCTTTTGGTATCAGGTAAGTGACGTGTCTGCACTCGCAGAGCTCCGAAACCTGCAGACGCTTCACTTGGACGGCACAGGCGTACGAGAAAATACTCTCCAGTGCCTAGCAACCCACCCCAGCCTATCAGCTCTCAGCCTGGCCGGCATTCCGGTTGCGGATGGAAACCACACGCTGGAGATCATTTCAGGTATGCAGTACTTTATGCATGCATAAACCTTTTTTTGCATAACAATGCATGAAAGCTAGTCAATCCTTTTTGGGGTTTTAGTGAAGTAAGAGCATTTACTACATTCTCTGATTTTTCCACGCAGGCCTAAGGCTTACCCAGCTCACCCTGCCTGGCAGACACTCTGTGACGGACAGTGGACTTACATTTCTCTCCAGACAGACGTTGCTCTTAGAGCTCGACCTGACTGACTACACTCAGCTCACAGACCACGGCATTACACAGCTTGCCAGTATGACTAGGTAGAGTTTCAAGTCAAAAAGTGTGCATGCAGTAAATCAAATGAGAAAAAAAGCGCTGCTGTTCTGGTTTAATTTGGCGTAATGCAACCATGCAAATCTTGTAATGCTGGAATAGGCTTACTTATGGTTATTTACGAAATCCCAAATTACTTCCCACGGTCATGAAAACTGGAAATAATCGAGAAATGTCTGGAAAAGGCTTGGGAATGTTTTGGCTAGAATTTACTCTTAACCCTATGAAATGAGTTTCATCATTTCTTGTCCGGTCATTAGTAACACCTGGAAAAGGCATGGAAATTCTTTGGTCAGAAATTGTGATTGATGTGTAACGATCTATTCACACCAAGAGCGAATTTGTGCCACAAACAAGACTTTAAAAACAATCCATTCTTCCAAACCTATTCACACCAGCATTCTAGACCAAAAAAGGCAATTACAATTTGCATTGTCCTGCATTTTTTTCTTTTATGCTGTTGGTATGAGTATGCCTTTCATTTGTAAACAGTATTTAGGTGTCTTTTTACATTTTACCAAAAATGGTAATGATGACCCGCCCCTTTTCACCTGATAGGTTGAAGAAGCTGTCTCTTAGCAACACTCAGGTGAGTGACAGCGGGCTGCAGGGATTGATCAGTCTGAAAGAGCTCCAGGAACTGTGTCTCGATCGTACAGCCGTCACCAGTAGGGGCGTTGCAGCTTTGATAACACACTTACCACATCTGCAGGTACAGAAGAATTTTTATATACTGTATAAATATTAAAATAATATATTTATTTATTTTATGTGTGTGTGGTTAAAAATTAAATGTTAATAAAAAATTATTTAATAAAATAAAAAAACTTTAGTGTGTGTATATTCTCTCTCTATATTATATATTTCTATAATATTTTTTATGTTTATTTTGTGTGCTAAAAATCAGATATTTTTATTTTTTTATTAAATTATTTTTTAATTTTTTTAAGAATTAAATTGTATTTTTAAATTGTAAAGACATTTATAATGTTACAAAATAATTATTTTTAAACAAACACTGTTCTTTTGATCTTCCTATTTACCTTACTGTCTTCTTCTCTCTGTGATATTATGTATTTATATAATATTTATATATTTATTTTTGTGTGCTAAAAAACTTATATTTTTTATGAAATTAATTTTTAACTTTTATTTAAGAATTAAAATTTTATTTGTTAAAAAAAATTGCCACAAGTGACAGTAAAGACATTTATAACGTTATAAAAGATTTTATTTCAAATGAACACTGCTCTTTTGAACTTTGTATTTATCAAGAAAATCCTAAAAAAAATCACATTGAGCAGCAAAATATTCTTGAGCAGCAAATCAGCATTATTAGAATGATTTATGAATATTGTATAAAATAATATTAAAAATATCATTTATTGTGTGTGTGTAGTTAAAAATTAAATCTAAATAAAAATTAATTTAATAAAAATATTTTAAAAAATTACTGTGTATATTCTCTCTCTCTAATATTATACATTATTATATATTATACATAATACATAAATAATACGTAATATTCATGTATTTATTTTGTGTGCCAAAAATACTATATATTTTATTTTATTTTATTTCATTTTTTTATTCAAAAATTTAAATTTTATTTTATTTTTTTTTAAATTGTCAAAAGTGACAGTAAAGGCATTTATAACATTACAAAAGATTTAATATATAAATATAATAATGCATTTATTCATGATTTAATATGCATTTATTAATTTATTGTGTTTAGTTAAAAATTAAACAAAATTAAAAATAAACAATTACTGTGTGTATATTCTCTCTTTTGAATATTAATATATTTAATATTATATATAACATTTAAATATTTATTTTGTGTGCTAAAAATACTATTTGTTTTATGAAATTAATTTTTAACTTTTATTTAAGAATTAAAATTGTATTTGGTAAAATGCTATTTTTGTCAAAAGTGACATCTATAACATATAAAATAATAATCAGAAATGTTTCTTGAGCAGCAAATCAGCATGTTAGAATGATTTCTGAATATTGCAGAAATATAGTAATATATTTATTGTGTGTAGTTAAAAATTAAATATTATTTAAAATTAATTTAATAGAATTATTTTAAAAAATGACTGTATATTCTCTTTCTAATATTATATATTTATACATTTATTTTGTGTGCTATTTTGTGTGCTTTTTATTAAATTAACTTTTATTCAAGAATTCACATTTTATTTGTACATTTTCTTGTCAAAAGTGACTGTAAAGACATTTATGTTACAAAAGTTCTCTCTGTAATATATTTTTTATAATATTTAATTTTATAATATTTATTTTGTGTGCTAAAACATCATATATATATATATATTTTTTTATGAAATTAATTTTTTACCTTTTTTTCAAAAATTATTTGTTAAAATTTTCTTTATGTCAAAAGTGACAGTAAAGACATTTATTATATATATTATGTGTGTGTGTGTGTGTGTGTGTGTGGGGCAATGAATATTAACAGATTCAACATACATGTTTGTTTTGTAGGTGATGGGTTTGGCCAGTACACAGGTGGGCGATACAGTGATCAGACGAGGTCTGGTTCACTGCCCACAGCTGCTGAAACTTAACCTCAGCAGAACCAGAATCACAGATCAGGGTATGTCCCGCAATGTTATTCCCTCCACAGTCATTTTCTAGTACAGAAACATGTCTAACGTGCATAATTTTATTTCTCAGGTCTGAAGTTCCTATGTCGTATGCATCTGAGTCAAGTCAACCTGGATGGCACAGGAGTAACTCTAGCTGGCATTGCTAACCTGATCTCCGCCTGCCCTCATCTGACAAGTGTACGAGCCAGCCACACCCGCGCCATTCCTCCAGACCAACAGTCTGATGACGACGACGAGAACGATAACTGCAACAACGCCACGCGATCCTAGATGCTTGTGTGTGTTATTCAAACACGGCCATAGTACCCTTTCTCAAAGGGCAGATTACTATTCAGAGCTTCCTTTTTCCATAAGTAGCACTAAAATCTCACTTGGGTTCGACAATCAAGTTGAAATGCGTTTTTGAATGTGGTTCAAAACAGCGTAATGAACAAAAAGTTCATATTTAACCTACTTTAAACGTGCCATGGATATGCACACTGAAATTTATATTTTCTGTGGATTTTTTTTGTAAAATAAAATTAACAAAATATCATTTAAAAAAACAGACCGCTTGTAATACAGTTAAAAGGCGTCATTATAATTTAGTAATAATGATGCTCAAATATTGATAATCAACATTTTGCATGACAGATGTAGAAGTATCTGAATCTTTTACATTGTGTATTGAGGATTCGTGCATGAACATGATATTTTTATTTTAAAAATGAATTAAAACAGGTGTTAACGAATGACAGATTTTATGTGGATATATTTTGGATAAATGCATCTGAATGATTGATTGAAGTGGAAAGTCATTTCAGACTGGAAGTTTTTTTTGTCATTTAATTACATGCCAAAGTCAGTGTTGTTTTACTAGCATGTTACCGAATGTCGCACAAGTTTTTCTCTTACGTGTATTCATGTGTTATTAATAAGGGTTAGTTCACCCCAAAATGCAAATTCTGTCATTAATTACTCACCTTCATGTTGTTCCCAGCCCGTGAGACTTTCGTTCATCTTTGAAACACAAATTAAGATATTTTGAGGAAATCCAAGAGCTTTCAGACCCAACACAACTGACACGTTCAAGGCCCAGAACGATAGTATAGACATCATTAACATAGTCCATGTGACATCAGTGGTTCAACTGTAATGTTATGAAGTTATGAGAATACTTACTGTGCACAAATAAACAAAAGTAACAACAATATTCAATTATTTTTTCTCTTCAGGGTCAGTCTTCGCCACGCGTTCACGAGAGAACCACGATGCATGCCGCATGGAAGAGAAGAAATCCTTAAATAAAGTCGTTATTTGTGTTTCTTTGCGCACAAAAAGAATTCTCGTAGCTTAATAACATTACGGTTGAACTACTGATGTCACATGGACTATTTTAACGATGTCCTTACTCAGGGTTGCCAGGTTTTCACAACAAAACCCGCCCCATTTGCTACTCAAAACTAGCCCAATTGCTTTTCGAGGGGGGTTCCCCAGTAAAAATCTTGTTCCCATAAGTAAAATAGGAGTTCCCAGGAGTTCACATTCCTGGAGCTAAATATAACGTTGTTGGTGTGGCTTCAACCAGCGGACATAAAAAACAACCCGCGGCAACAGTCTTAAAGTAGCCCAATTCCGTGGGAAAAAGCAGACTTGGCAACACGGTCCTTACTACTATAGATATATACATAGATGTCTCATTAGCGATTCATGTTTTTAGCCGTCCGCCATATTGTAATGGTCAACATGACGTTATTCACCATAGTAATCAATGAATATTCGAAGATTCCACAATCCAGCACAGCTGATAGTCTGCGAACCCATAGTATGCAAGGTTGCCAGGTTTTCACAACGAAACCCGCCAAATTGCAACCCAAAAATAGCCCAATCCCCTTTTGAGGGGGTCCCCGTTAAATTTGGCATTATGGAGAGAAAAATACACGTTTTTGGCGGGGCTCCCCTGGTAAAATGAGCATTCCAGGGGCTAAATATTATATTATTGTAATAAATATTATGTTATTTGGGGTCGCTTCAACCCGCGGCAACCGTGTTAAAGTAGCGGGGAAAACCGCGGACTTGGCAACACTGAATGATGTCAAGTTGACCGTTACAAGATGGCGGACGTGTTTACGTGTTTGGAGTGGTCGAATGGCGCGTCTACAAATCTATGCTTACTACCTTTCTGTGCGTGAGGTTGTTTTGCTGTCTATTCAGAGTCATAAAGCTCTCGGGTTTCATCAAAAAATATCTTAAGTTGTGTTCCGAAGATGAAAGAAGGTCTTACGGGTTTGGAACGACACGAGGGTGAGTAATTAATAACAGAATTCTAATTTGTAGGTGAACTAACCTTTTATTTTGTTCTTAATTGGAGGATTTATTAGTCTACTGGCATTAACTGGATCCAGGTTAACGCTAACATCGCTAGCATCTGTCTTTAACGTAGTTTTTCATATGACACTTAACAGTTATAAATAGTAAAATACCAAACAAATGAACAGCATCAGAACATTGGCGTTCGACTGTTTTTGTATGCATCAGTGTTTGTACCTTTAAGCGTTCGAATGCAATAACATTTAAAAAACAAAAACATGACGATCCCATATTTGAAAAAAGATCTAACGTTAATTCTAAACATAACGTTACCTCGAATGCACGGTGCTGTTCTGTCTTGATGTGACGCAAGGGTTTGTTGAAACTGTCAAATGTTTCTTTTATTCGTTGCCAAGAGTTGTCTTGTCTGAGACAAAATTCTGTTTTTTTACATTCAGAACTCAGGAGCCAGTCAATGTTGCATCAGGAAAATGGCAGCGTCTTATTCGTGTTTATTTAAAATGCCATTAATTTTCAATGTATGTGTTCTACAACCGCAAAATAGGCCTAGGTATTTCGCTGTTAACCCTCTGTGTTAGAAAATGTTAGTTCTGTTCATTCTGTAAGTAATGTGCAAGTATACAAAAAATATATTTACACAACAATTCATTAAGGAAGTCTACTAACACAAATTCACACAATCCATCTCTTGTGTGTGAATGTATGATGACACAGATCGTGTTAGATGCATGTTGTACAATACAGTAAATTCATTCAGTCCGCGCCACATTTGTACAGTTTATTTTGCTGGTAACTAGGATGGTCTAAAACTATTTTATACTTTAGGTTTACAACATTAATAAAAGCTGCATTTTGCAATCGTTACTTTGTGTTTTCATTGCTTTGTAACCTTTATAATTTGTATTTATATAATAAGTCTGTTAAAGTTACAGTGTTACACAACTAACCAGTAATAACAGCAACATGTAGACCTAAATATTTTGTAAAGTTACTTTTGTTTCTTTATCAGATTTGGAGGAATTTAGCATTAAATCACATGCTCATCAAATAATCCTTTTCAGTGAATGGGTGCCGTCAGAATGAGAGTCCAAACAGCTGATTAAAAACATCCCAATAATCCACAAGATTCCAGTTCATCATCTTGGCCTGTTTGTAAGAAAAAAAATCTTTTAGGTGTTTTAATTTTAACCTGTTGTTTCTGGCCATTAGCAGAAAAAATCCAACACAAAGGACTCATATTTTAGCTAGAACCAATGCTGACTTTTCACAAGATGTTAATTGATGGACTGGAGTGGTGTGGATTACTTGTGGATTACTGTAATGTTTTTATCAGCTGTTTAGACTCTCATTCTGACGGCACCCATTCACTGCAGAGGATCAATTGGTGAACAAGTGACGCTAAATGTCTGCAAATCTCTTCTGATGAAGAAACAAATTCATCTACTTGCAAATTTTCATAATTTCCCTGATGAAGACCTATGATTTGAAATATGCATTTGTTGCATTCACAAAACTATATTTACCATAAAAATGACAAGAATAGCATGTATAAAAACTATTACTGCTGTGTTTTTAACATGCTGTCAAAGGACAAGGGTGTGAACTTGTAGCCGGATCCCTCATAAAACTTGTTCTGAAATTCAACCCTGAAAACAAACACATAAGAAAATGTCACTTTAACAACATTCATATCACTTCACGCTATTTGCTATCATATTAAAACATGCTTTGTAAACCGATCAAACTGTTACTATTGTCAGTAGTAATAGTACATGCTGAACCGATAAACTCTCACGCTATTATTGCTAAATTTGGACACTTCGAATACAGAGACATTGGACCTTTGGGCCAGATATGTGTAAACTTTAATAGTCAAAGGTCAAGTCAAATACCTCGAATAACATGCAGCTTAACAAGTGCAAATGTGCAAAGTTGTTGCGTGTATGAAAACTCTCACAAATGCTTTTTTTTTAAAAAAGAATTAAAGTCTCATACTTGTTGCTTATGAATTGTTTCGATCTTACCAGTGCAGTCGTAAAGCGTGGAGAAATGCAGACAGGCCCTCCATAACCAGTAGAATAGTCACGGTGAGAACAGCGAAAGCAGCAAACAGCAAAACGAGCATGAATGAACCCATTCCAGAGGGGATCTTAAGACCAACCTGGAGAACCATCCGCCAAAGCACCTCCGACAGCTCTGTAGATAGGGTTTAATTAACCTCAATCAGTGTGTTTCTTAAAGCAAGAGCTCACCCAAAAATAAATATTATGTCATTTACTCATTTTCAAGTCATTCTTAACATACACTACCTGTCAAAAGTTTTTGAACAGTAAGATTTTTATTGTTTTTAAAGAAGTCTCTTCTGCTCACCAAGCCTGCATTTATTTGATTCAAAGTACAGCAAAATTAGCAAAATTTTGAAATAGTTTTACTATTTAAAATAACTGTTTTCTATTTGAATATGTTTTAAAATGTAATTTATTCCTGTGATTTCAAAGCTGAATTATTAGCATTGTTACTCCAGTCACATGATCCTTCAGAAATCATTCTAATATTCTGATTTGCTGCTCAAAAACATTTATTATTATATTGAAAACAGCTGAGTAGAAATTTTTCAGGTTTCTCTGATAAATAGAAAGTTTAGAAGAACAGCTTTTATCTGAAATAGAAATCTTTTATAACATTATAAATGTCTTTGTCATTACTTTTGATAAATTTAAAGAATCCAAGCTGAATAAAAGTGTTAATTTCTATAATTTCTTTTCAAAAAAAAAAAAGTTATACTGACTCCAAGCGTTTGAATGGTATAGTGTATAATGTTCCTCAACAGTTTTAAATATTGATAACAATAATAAAAATGATTTGAACAGCAAATCAGCATATTAGAATGATTTCTGAAGGATCATGTGACACTGAAGACTGGAGTGATGATGCTGAAAATTTAGCTTTCATCGCAGGAATAAATTACATTTTAAAATATATTCAAATAGAAAACAGCTATTTTAAATGGTAAACATATTTTATAATATTACTGCTTTTTTTTTATTGTACTTTTGACTGGTAGTGTCTACAAAATATGTACTTTTGTGTTCCATAGTGTAAAGAGAAATAAAATTGATTTGGAAATGACATGAGGATGGATAAATGATTATGGAATTACTGATATTTTGAGGTGAACTATTAATTTAGCATGTTTACTGAAACAAACTAAACTAATAACTTTTGCTGCTCAATTATTAAGGTTTATTCTCTGCTGAAAACAGTTTTTGCTGCATTAATTGTTTTATGAAAATCATGGCATGTTTTTTTTCAGGATTCTCTGATGAATAGAAAGTGAAAAAATAGAATTTATTTAAACAATTTTGAATGTCACTTTTTTCTTTTAATGAAATAAAAAAATCTAAAAAGAAGTTGTAAAAGTCCCAAAATTTTAAATGGTAGTGTATGAGAATTTTGTTGGTGTTCAAGAAATATTTCTTGAGCACTAAATCAGCATATTAGAATGATCGAATAAAATGATATATATATTTATATTTATATTTATATTTATATATATATATATATATATATATATATATATTTTTTTTAATAATATATATATATATATTTATATGTATGATCAGTAGTGTATTTTCAGAACTAAATTCTGTATTCCATTAACTTAATATGCTAAAAATTAGGGAAGGTAAAAAAAAATTTAAATGCTCTGGTCTTCTTGATCTTTGTTTGTGACCTCATAAACTGCAGACCTTCATTTACTCATAAATTATTTCATTGTTGATACAATCAGTCACTTAGGAACAAATGAAAACACAAATATAATAAAACAGAAGGCATTATTCTTTGATCGTACCGTTTTGTTTTTTTTATTACTATGCTAGTACTGCAACAGGACAAACCTGCGTGAGCCAGACTGAGCGCCCAGAGCCGAAGATACGAGGCCGTGTTAGAGATGCAGCCCAGGCAGTACTCGATTGTGTGGATGGCCTGATACACAAAGATGTCACCCATACTCACCTGAAGAAGAAAACGGATAAAATTATCTTCTCTTATTAGCTGCACCATATAAATGAACAGTATTCAGTAGGTTTCAAACAACATTTAAAGACTTATCGTATACCAAAATCTTACCGTCTCCTCTTTTTGATGATGTGAGAAGGAGGCGCGTGTATCTGTTCCATGCTGATCATTCAGATTATTCCCAAACACCTGCGTAGAGACCTTGTTAGTCACAATCACTTTAATGAAAAATTATAAACACAAAAATATATTAAACATATTATTTCTATAAACAATTCACGTTCTGAATATAGTGCCAATTTGAAAATGTCAAATACAAAAAATAAGGAAAAAAAATACATTTATGCTAAATTTTGCAGTATTGAAATGTATAATTTAAAAATAAACTAAATAATAAATCACTAATAATTACTAGTCTTACATGTACATTTCTATGTAAATCTTTTTTCTAAGTTCAAAGAAAAATGTATAGACTACTTAATTACTATTTATGTACTGAATACTTAAAAAAAAAATAGTATGCACATATAGAATTGCATTTTTTTTTATATAATTTATACAAGTAATTATAATTAAATTATATATATAAAAAATACAAATAACACACATAATTGTAATGAAATGGAGGGCCATGTTAACAAAGATTTACTGTTTCTTCAGTGTAGGGATTTCATTTGCATTTAAAATGTGTATATTTTATTTTTTTAGCTATTTTAGTACATCAAATTAAACAAAATGAAAATAAGAAACACTGTCTTCGCATTTAGCTAAAATAATTTGGGGTTTTTAAATGTGTTTTTTGTTTTGTTTCAGTTAAAGTTGATTTTATTTCAGGTTTTTAATGGTTTTAGTTTATTTTACTATACTAACCCTGGTTTAAACAATTGTTAATTGATTTTGGGGCAGTGTTGCTCAAGTCTGCTCACCCACCTGGAGTCTAGTCTTCATTCGGGTCCTGTAGATGAGGAATGGTTTGACCAGGAGCAGCACAGGAACCATGAGCACCGCCATCACAACCAAGAAGATCTGAACCGCTTTCTGTAGAGCATTACAGCATCGGTCACAATCTGTAATGGTGAGTACTTCAGCTATGAAAAGCAGAGTAAAGAACTGCTTTTAGATGAGCATGAATCCAAACCTGTCCTCCATAGAGAAGCTTATGCTCAGACTGGTAATCAAACAGCATCATGTTGATGAAGAGCAGCAGAATACTGGGAGCCGTTTCAGACTGTAGAGTGATGCACCATTTGTAGAGGATGAGGAAGATCAGATATCCAAACAGAGACAGCATGAAGATCAGCTGCGGAACAAACTGAAGGAAAATGTCCTGGAATTTTTGGAAATGCCTGTTAAAAGGAAACGAGAAAAGCAAAATGTTTCGTTCATCTTCAGAACATAAATTAAGACATTTTTGAGCTTTCTGACCCTGCATAGACAGCAATGCAACTGACACATTTAAGGCCCAGAAAGATAGTAAGGACACTGTTAAAATAGTCCATGTGACATCAGTGGTTCAACCTTAATTTTATGAAGCTATAAAAATACTTTTTGTGCTCAAAGAAAACATAAATAATGACTTTATTCAGCAATTTTTTTCTTCCATGTCAGTCTTCGACAGGTGAACGACATGAGGTGAGTACTGAATGACAGAATTTTTGTTTTTTGGTTGAACTGTCCCTTTATTATTTTTCATTAGCATTTGAAAATCTAATTCATGTAATTTTGCCTTTATTTATATGAAATAATCAAATACCCACACAAAGTTTATCAAGCTCAGGGTGAGTCCAAAGAGCATATGACTGACTCCCAATATGACCGACATCTTCATCTTGAAGGAGTTTAGAAAGGACAGCTTATTTGATGCGATATTCCAAACCTAAAAGTGTAAAATGAAATAAATTTTAATAGCCAAGTTTTACATAGACTGAATACTAAAGCATAAATTAAAGGAGAAGTTCACTTCCAGAACAAAAATGTACAGATAATGTACTCACCCTCTTGTCATCAAAGATGTTCATGTCTTTCTTTTTTCAGTTGTAAAGAAATTATGTTTATTGAGGAAAACATTTCAGGATTTCTCTCCATGTAATGGACTTCTATAGTGCCTGTGAGTTTGAACTTCTAAAATGCAGTTTAAATGCAGCTTCGAAGGTCTCTAAACGATCCCAGCCGAGAAAGAAGGGTCTTATTTTAGCGACACGATCGGTTACTTTCTTAATGTACAATCTATATACTTTTTAACCTCAAATGCTCATCTTGTCTAGCTCTGCATGAACTCTGTGTATTTCGGTTCAAGACTATTTTTTTTTTTTACGACTGAAGAAAGAAAGACATGATCATCTTGGATGACAAGGGGGTTAGTAAAGTATCTGTAAATGTTTGTTCTGGAAGTGAACTTCTCCTTTAACATAGCATAAATACTGAATACTATTGTTCTGCTAAATCAATGCTTCCTTGTTCAAAATATTTGTTGTTTAAATCAGAATATTAGAATGATTTCTGAAGGATGTGATGCTGAAGACTGGAGTAATGATGCTGAAAATTCAGCTTTGATTTCAGAATATTTATTACTTCACTTGCTATTAAAGGTACTTCTTCATTCCCTTGCACAGGTTATGACATTTAGAAACAAATCTGATTTTAATGCACCGTGTCAGAGCAGCTAAATCCTGCCACCTAGTGTGCATAAAATGACCAAACTCCTGTTCAAATTTTCAAAACACTGTAAAGACATGTCAAGATCAAGTGATGTATGTAAAAAAAAAACAAACAAAAAAAACAATTAAAATGCTGAACTTAACTGTATGTGACCCTGGACCACAAAACCAGTCATCATTTTTTTTTTTTTTTTAAATGGATAGGACAATATAGGATAGGGCAATATCTGGTTGAGATACAACTATTTGAAAATCAGGAATCTGAGGGTGCAAAAAAATCAAAATATTGAGAAAACTGCCTTTAAAGTTGTCCAAATGAAGTTCTTAGCAATGCATATTACTAATCAAAAAGTTGAGTTTTGATATATTTATGATAAAAGATTTACAAAGTATCTTCATGGAACATGATCTCTACTTAATTTCCTAATGATTTTTGGCATAAAAGAAAAATCAATCATTTTGACCCATGCAATGTATTATTAGGCTACTGCTACAAATATACCCGTGCTACTTATGACTGGTTTTGTGGTCCAGGGTCACATATATCTACATAAAAATGACCAGGGAAACATATTCTGCACATGGTGTTTTACATGCACTAACCGGGTCAATTCCAAACACATATGGATGTCCCGAATAAACTCCTGGCACAAATGGGTTCAGCTGAAGATGGTGATGCTCATGCAGTGTTTCATTTCTGACATAAAGAAAAAAACATCAGAGTGGAAAAGATCAAAGACTACTTTAAAATCTGCAGGTGTCCAGCATACGTACTGCCAAGGCCCATGTGGATAAAACATGGGACGAACACACCAGGAAGAGCCGAAGATGTTGAAGGACTTGGAGAAGCAGTCGTTGTAAATAAGGCCAGTGTAGATGGAGAACATTCCCATGAGCAGGATAATATAGCGTCCCCCGATCACGACATCTGTAAGCTGGGAAGAAAAAGATGACTATGACTAGTGTTAATAATACGTAAAAAGACTCTAATCAGAGTTAAAAATTGTCTGATTATGCAGAGATCAGAGCACCTTTAAAGGGATAGTTCGCCTAAAAATGAAAATTCTGTCATTAATTACTCACCCTCATGTCGTTCCAAACCTGCAAGACCTTCATTCATCTTCGGAACACAAATTAAGATATTTTTGATGAAATCCGAGAGCTTTCTGACCCTGCATAGACAGCAACGCAATGACCATGTTCAATGCCCTGAAAGGTAGTAAGGACATTGATAAAATAGTCCATGTGACATGCTGTGGTACTCTCATGAACACACGTTAAAGACTGACACGGAAGAGAAGAAACTGTTGAACAAAGTCATTATTTTTGTTGTCTTTGAGCACAAAAAGTATTCTCGTAGCTTCATAAAATTATGGTTTAACCACTGATGTCACATGGATTGTTTTAACAATGTCCTTACTACCTTTCTGGGCCTTGAATGTGTCAGTTGCATTGCTGTCTATACAGTGACCTTACAGTTTTGGAATGACATGAGGGTGAATAATTAATGACAAAATTTCCATTTTTGGGTGAACTATTCATTTAATGGCATTTAATACCTCATTTTTCCATATTCGTAAAGTTTCAGCCTGTGAAATGACCCAGACTGCGAACAGCGTCATCACCAGTCCATGACCACAATCTCCAAACATCACCGCAAACAGGAAGGGGAAGGTTACGATTGTGTATGGAGCTAATAAAATAAATTTAGAAAATAAGTTAAATATATTATTTATTGTATTTATTGTATATGTTGCAAAGGAATAATATGTGACCCTGGACCACAACCAGTCTTAAGAGTACATTTTTTGAAATTGAGATTTATACATCATCTGAAAGCCGAAGCTTATGAGAATATTTGGCTAAGATACAATTATTTGAAAATCTGGAATCTGAGGGTGCAAAAAATGAAAATATGGAGAAAATTGCCTTTAAAATTGTCTAAATGAAGTTCTTAGCAATGCATATTACTATACAAAAATTACATTTTTATATATTTAATGTAGGAAATTTACAAAATATCTTCATGGAACATAATATTTACTTAATATCCTAATGATTTTTGGCATAAAAGAAAACCGATCATTTTGACCAATACAATGTATTTTTGGCTATTGCTACAAATATACCCGTGCTACCTAAGACTGGTTTTGTGGTCCAGGGTCACATATGTTAAATTATACAGCGGATCACCTGGATTGATCTCCTGATAAGTACCGACCCCATAGGCGTCAATAATAGTCTGGAATCCCTCGGTAAATGTGTTGGTTCTGTTGAAGGTTGGTGGAGTTTGCTGGGTTTGGATGCGGTTCAGGACTGGAGTCACAGTGGAACCACTCTGCTCCTAAAAACACGTGCAAATCAAGCATATACAGTTAAATTCAAAAGTTTACATACACCTTGCAGAATCTGCAAAATGATAATTATTTTAGTAAAATAAGAGGGATTATACAAAATGCATGATATTTTTTTTATTTAGTACTGACTTGAATAAGATATTTCACGTAAAAGCTGTTTACATATAGTCGACGAGAAAATAATAAAAATGACCCTGTTCAAAAGTTTACATACACTTGATTCTTAATACTGTGTTGTTACCTGAATGAAACACAGCTGTGGGGTTTTTTTTGTGTAATGATAGTTGTCGAAAACTTTTTGAATGTGAAGATCAGGGTAAATTTGACTTATTTTGTCTTCTGGGAAACATGTAAGTATCCTTTGTAGCTTCTGAAGGGCAGTACTAAATGAAAAAAATATGATATTTAGGCAAAATACGAAAAATGTACACATCTTCATTCTGTTCAAAAGTGTTCACCCCCGGCTCTTAATGCATCGTGTTGCCTTCTGGAGCATCAGTGAGTGTTGAACCTTCTGTAATAGTTGCATATGAGTCCCTCAGTTGTCCTCAGTGTGAAAAGATGGATCTCAAAATCATACAGTCAATGTTGGAAAGGGCTCAAATTCACAAAAAAAAAACAAGGAATTTGTGGGACCTGAAGGATTTTTTTTTGAAGAACAGCAGGCAGTTTAACTGTTCAGGACAAACAAACTCATTGAACAACTGTCACTAAACAAAAAAACAACAGCAAAGTATTAGGAAATCAAGTATATGTAAACTTTTGAATGGGGTCGTTTTTATAAATTCAATTATTATTTTCTCTTGTGGACTATATGTAAACATCTCATGCATTTTGTATGATCCCTCTTATTTTGCTAAAATAATTAACATTTAGCAGATTCTGCAAGGTGCATGTAAACTTTTGACTTCAACTGTATGAACAACCCAAAGTCAGAGTATGTGGTCATAAAACCACTTGCATATAAACATACTTACTGATCCCTTAATCAGGGCGTTTTGAACTAAATTGAGATCTGACACAGGACACCAGATCTCTGCCACAATCAGCTTCTGCGTGATGTCAATGTTGCAGAGATTGAGGGTGTAGTAGATGGCCTTCATCTTCTTCACTTTACTCCCCCACTCCTGTACATGCTCCGCTGCTCGGGTCAAGACACCAGCACGATATTCCTCAGTTCTCCTCAGGATCTATAGAACAAATGTGGACATAAAAACAGCTATTTCCCCATTTAGAATATTGATGCTTGATGCACTTGCAATTGAAAATAATCATGTGACTCACCATTCGAAGATCTTCCATTTGTGTCATTATGCGGTTGCTCATTTGCTTGCGTTCATACAGAGTTTTGGGGCATGAGTACAAGCTGGCACGAAACCTTAACGATTGTAGAAATAATGTTGATTCTTTTTCAAGTATGACTCTGTTGCTAGTATATAATGTGCTTGGAAATAGTGTCTCTCACCCTTCACACACTTTTCTGATCTTTTCTCGCACATGATCTCCCTGGACAAATATAATAAACACGTCCTTCTTCACAACTCCCCTCTGTTTAAAAGAAACATGTTTACTGACCATTTTTTTGATCATCTGAACACAGACCCAATTGTACATTAGCTTTCACCTTCCATCCTACATAGACAATCTATATCAAATGGATTAATGTCCATTTCAAACACGTAATATAGCAACATGTGTGGTATTGACAATCTAATAGCAAGTTATTGATTCCTTTAAATATTCAAGAACACATATGAAGTGATCTATGGACTCTGGATTATAGTATAAGTAAATATGATGTTAAAGTGAATGGGAATATGGCTGTGCATATACGTTGCAAAAGTACTGACAATTCATGTTTTAAGTGTGAAAGAGTATCAAAGATAATTTCAAAGTGGGAATGTATGAATATGATGCTCTCACCACTGCTTGGAGTTCCTCAGTGGTCTGTATCTCTGCATGCCGAAGGACGAAGTTTCCATGAAAAAGGCGCCAAAGAACTTTTTCAAAAGCAGGAAACCTTTCTTGTTTGATGACACCTGCAATAAAGCTTCAAATGTGTACAGATGCAGTATGTCATAATTGGTACTGTACGATTTTTTTGGCTTTAACTGGAACCTGCATCAGTGTGACAAGATTTTAAATGTACAGTACCTTAAATGTAGAGCTCCAGTGGTGCTGGAGTTGCTGTTTCTGCGGCTGGTTATGTGTGATGAGATGGTCATAGACACAGAGTCTTCAGAAGGAACCTCAGAGCAGGTTAGTAGCGACTCAGCCTGGTATACAAGCAATTATAAAGCTGACTTAAGTAGATCAAACTGGCAAATAAATTATGGCAGAATTTGGGGTAAACTTTGCTACAAGTATTTGAGGATAAATTGTTTAGTTGATTTGAAGATGCAGTAAAGGTGAAACACCCTGAAATCAAGATTAAAAAGACCAGATAGAAGTAAATGATGTTTACTAAATGCTTGATTATCAAGTAAAATTCAAGGCCTTAAAACACATTTAGTTTGTTTAAACAAAAAAACTGATCTGAAGCGTCAAACATTTAAAAATATATATGTTACAATAAATATGTTAAATTACAATTTTTGTTGTTAACTATTATTACTATATACATTTTTTGAACATTTTTGGTAACTGAAATAAAGCTGAAATTGAATTAAAATATAAATAGTAGACAAAAAAATGTTAGACCAAGAAATGTTGCCTTGGCAAATAACTTAGATAAATCATTTTAAATTCATATACAAATATGACTGAGACTAAAACAGAAATAAAAAAATAAAATAAATTTATATATATATATATATATATAAAAAAAAAAGTTTACAAACTACTTTAAAAAACTCAAATTAAAATGAAAACTAAAAAGCTAATTCAAAATATTAATGCATATTAATAGTGTATAATTAAAAATAAAATTTAATTAATACAAATTAATCTCAAGAACTTCACTTCTTCAAAGAAGTCTTCCGTCATCCTCAGCAGAGAGTCGATGTCCATCAGCTCAATGAGGTTCTGTCTGAGTGCAGCATGGTTACAGTTGATTTCTCGCAGCTCCTGCTCCAACTTCTCAAACGTGGACTAACGGTTTGAAGACAAGCATATGTTGGAGTAAAGAGGTTAGGGAAACGCTATAATTAAAATAACATTATAGTAATGTTATACAAACCAAAAACTAACATTCTATTTCCGTTAAGAAAACTTTCCTGGCTAACCAAAAACAAGCTAACAAAATAACATCATGGGAACCCAAAACAAACGTTCTGGGAATGTTAGAATAACGTTCTAAAAACCAAAAACGAACTTTCTGGGAACCAAAAACAAACGTTCTGGGAATGTTAGAAAAACGTTCTGCAAACAAAAAAACTAACGTTCTGGGAATCAAAGACGAACGTTCTAGGAACATTACGTTTTGGGAATGTTCTACAAACCAAAAACTAAGAAAACTTTCCTGGCTAACCAAAAACAGACCAGAAAAAAAGTGAAGTTCTGGGAGCCAAAAATCAGTAGCTAGGAAGTCACATTAACATCACCATTAACACAACTAAATTCTATTTGTGAGAGAATGGCTTTTAGTAAATGCCACGATTGAGAAGAGCTTCTAGAACATAAAAATAATTCACCTCAAGCTCCAGAACATCTCTGGGACAGGGAACCATCTCCTTCTCCTTTGTTGCAGCAATTACAATGTTAGATTTCACCATCTCCTTCTCAAGATACCCTAAATGATGTATAATTTCAAGAGAAACCAACATGTTTGTCTTTTAAAGTAAGGTAATTATATCAAAAGCGTTTTAAAACAACTGTGTGTAGTGTATTTTTGCGACTTTGGAGCCCCCTACAGTTAAATAAGTGGAATTTTCTGTCGTAAATATACCACTGTCCTAATTACAGTGGATAGCTGCTACCGTAAAGCAATCTGTCCGTTCGTAACGGTTGTGGTTGTGGCTAGCATAGACATATATAGAGATAGACGCCGCATTGGCTGCTGGAAACGAGAAATGCGGCCGCCATCTTGGACCGGGCATACTCATAATTGATTACATCGCGTAGCAGCAGCAGAAGTGAGAGAACATGCCTGAACATAAGATAAGGCTGCACCACATTGCCAAGCTCACCTCTCTTGAACTTCAGAAAGGGAGCACGAGAAAAAAGCTCTGCAAAACAGTCCTTTTTCAGGGTGTTTAGTGTGTGTGTGTGTGTGTGTGTGTGAGCGAGAGAGAATGAAATACTCCAAGTAGACTCTAATGTAATATTCATATAGTGTTTCTTCAACTTATTAAAATACCTTTACCGTCACTGTTTCTGCTTCTCTATCATATTTATAATGTGTGATTTGCAAAATTCCTATCATAGCCTACACCTCATATGGTTATGGTTGCGCTTTTGTCCAAAGTGACATAAATACAAAACAATATAATACTTAAATTTAACAGGGAACAGATTGAGATGTTGGTCAGATTATAGCTAATAAGGAGAATAGCAAAAATGAACAACGTCAATTCAGTCAATAGCATAATGAAATAAACAATGAAAATGAGGGAAAACAGCAATAATAAACAATGTCAATTCAAGCAAAATATAATAACAGCATTGTAAGACTACATTAAGGAGAATATCAGTAATGAACAACAATGTCAAATTAATAAACAGCCAAATGAAAATAGAATAAAACTATACAAACCATAACGCATTAGAAGTGCTTAATGAACTAAGTCCATGCTGTAAGTCTTTAGACCCTCTTAAAAGACCCAATACTATCACAGGAACGGAGATATTCATTATATTACTGTTAAGCTCACTATCAATATTAAAATACGCCAAACCATGTGTCATGTATCACAGCTACATTTATGACCTTTGCAGCAAAAAAAACCGCGTGAAAATCAGTTCGGTATTCCGTGAGGTATGATTAATTAAATGTGTTGACAGCTCATTACACCTGCCAAACAGATTACACTGAGTGGAGCGGGTGACCGGTCCAAGATGGCGGCCCCACGTCTCGTCAGCCCCAGTAGGGAGTATCGGTCGATGCGGCGTCTACTCTCTTTATATGTCTATGGTGGCTAGAAGGGATACAGCTCCGACCGGAAACTAACAAAGAAATTAATTGTTCTAACTATTAAATTGTGTTTTTTAACGTCTACACCTACCCCAACCCTAAACATAGCCCTTACTATAATACAAAAACAGTATTACCGTTGTACAGTGTGACCAAAATAATGTTAGAATGATGTGCGCATGCCCAGTAGCCAGAGCTGTGTCATTCACCAAACTTATATTCTCCGGAAAAAAGATGTTTGGGAAAGAAACAGAAGCCATTCATTTTATTTTAAGTCAGTGTACCATCAGAATGACCTTAAAATTGATATTTCAAAGTAAACAACTTGCATACAGTTGCTTTAGAAAATATGCCCTCATGAAAATTAACCGTGGTTTTACTACAAATAAAACCAAAAAACCATGGTTACTATATTTAAACAATGGCAACTACAAATTAACCATCGTTTTGCTACACTAACTAAAGTTTACCCCTGTTATTTGTAGGAAAACTGTTGTTATACAAATGGTAATAAATAAATACGCCAAAAACATGGTTACTACAGTTTTACTAGAATAAAACCTTGGTTAACTTTAGTAAGGGTGAACTGTAATCATAGTATTATTGTTAGATCACTTCTGCACTGCAGACACTGATTCAATGTGAAGAGTAATTCAATATGTAAAACGGATGAGATACAGTTTAGGACATTGGGACTTAAAAATTATGAACATTTACAGCAGAAATGCTGAGGTAAGAATTAGAACTCATTCTTCTTATATTAAAATACAAACTTTCTTACTTAGAATTCTCTCCATTTCTTCACATTTCTTCACTTCCTTCACAAATCGCCTTTGAAATGCTGTTACACCAGGATTCAGCTGTAAGATCATTTCAGAATTTGGATTAGTTGGTTTGTTTTAGATGATTGAAGCCCTATTAGCTTTTTAAATGCTCCCTTATTAATTTACATACAGTAATCATGTACACAATCATTATTTCTAGCTCTGCAGTGTTATGCATTGATTGACTCCAATGAACCAATAGCGAGAAATCAAATTCTGTGACAATGAACGTTCAGTATGAACCAAAGAGTGATGCGGTGAGTTGGCACGATATGCACTAGAAAGTGTGCATGCTGCTCAAAGTTGATTACTTTTAAAAATCAATAGATGCTGTAAGGTTACTTGACAATCTGACAAACGTCAAAATAAACCAAAACTATGAAATAAATCAGAAATGAAAGAGCATTTGGCAGCTGATGCTCAAACGCATTTTCAGCTACGATGTCATTTGATTCAACAACACAGACTTTGTGGCCACTTAAACATCTGAATGGACTCACTTCTACACACAAACACAAACACTTAAGCAGTACACAGTTTACTTACATCTTTAAACTGAACCAATCCAAGATACCCGAGTTCATTGATGCAATTGTGAGCCGATTCAGTTTGAAAAAACAGCTGCACGAGACACATCTCCTCACTACGAAATAAGGAACTCATTCTGGTGATTGTTAGGATAGTTTGGAGGAACAGAAACAGCTCACACACTGCTGGTTGAGCAGTTTGGTTTTTGTAAGTCAGTCTATTAAATGTCTGTCTGGGAGATCAATAGTGTTCTCGTGTGGCCTCGGGATCAATATTGACACCACTAGTGCAGCTGGATCATCCAGACCAAATTATGATGAACAGCCCTGCAGCAAAGCACACATTTCATTACATTTGATCATTTAAAGTAAGTAAAAAAGTCTCAGATCACAATGAAACATTGGTTTCACTGGTAAGCATTTATTGGCAAACATTCCTCTGCATTTTGCTTGCTGCTGTAGTTTTGTCATATGCTTAATTTGAAATAATGACAATATCGAGGCCGCTTGTTCTATCGACCCGCATGTCCTAGATATCAGTTTGTGTAGTAAAACGAAGAGTTTGAAGAGACAGATTTGACTGAATCTGGTAGATGAATGCAGCACAGCTGTATGTAAGCCATCCATAGCCTCATGAAAAACCCACTTGTCTTCTCGTCATTTGTATGTTTCTCTGAAGTGAGGAAAAAGAAAACACAACTATTAGAATCATCTGTCCTTAAAATTAAATGAGATTTATTTATTATTTTCTTAAATATTCATATTTGTTTTTAATTATTTGTTTTAATTCAATTGTATTTTTTACATTTTTTATTATTTATTTATTCTGTATATATTATATATATTATATTGTTAATCATCTGATTATTTTTGAAAGCTTTTTATGTAAAACACTTTAAATTACCATTGTGCATGAAATATGCTACATAAACCTTGCTTTTCCTCAACACAAATAACTTGCATTATACTGTTATGTTCATGTGTGTTATTCTATAAACCCTCTAAAGACAAAAATGTAAAAAAAAAAAAAAAAAAAGTAATTTTCCTTCTGTATCACTTTTAGATATAATTATTCTCATCTGTTGCACTGTTCTAATTAAAAATAAATAAACACATTTGATGAAAAGTTTATGTAAAATTAAATGAAATTTAACTATAATGAAATTTAATTTAATCCAAATATAATTTTTGTCTCACCTGTTGTGCTGTTCTCCACAGGAGAAGCATTTGTGCCATTTTCAGCACTCAGGATGATTGATGGCACACTGACAGGCACTTCACCTGGCAAGGTATACATATACTCTGGGATGCTGGAAATGCCGTTTTGGCCCGACATATCTTGTGTCAAAATATTAGCAATTTGCAGGCTGGGTCTCCCATTGGCCCACATGCTGCAGCTACAGTCACCTTCCCTCTCATCTACATTGTCCTCAGAGAGGGATGAAGATGTTGTGGACATGTTGTCCAGTGTAATGCTGTGAGAGGCAGACTCAAACCCTGAGGAATCATGAGGGATATGGGCTGATGGTTCAGGATCGGCCGTCTCAAATAGAGGCACAAAAGACTCCACTTTGTTCCGTCTGCAGAGGACGGGACGCTTTATAACCTTCCATACACTTTGGTAGAATGAACGCATTCGTTTCTTTATCTTCATATTTGTATGGTTCTCTAAAGTGTGGAAAAAACAAATAGGTATACAGATGAAGTCAAACGTTTACATACACATTGCAGAATCTGCAAAAATGCTATTATTTTACCAAAATAAAAGGGATCATAAAAGATGCATTTTTTATGTAGTACTGACCTGAATAAGATTTCACATAAACGATGTTTACATATAGTTCACAAGAGAAAATAATGACCCTGTTCAAACATTTACATACAATTTACTGTGTTGTTACCTGAATAATCCACATCTGTGTTATAAGTGATAGTTGTTAATGAGTTTGTCCTGAACAGTTAAACTGCCTGTTGTTCTTCAGAAAAATCCTTCAGGTTTGCCAAATTCTTTGTTTTTTCACCAATTTTTGTGTCTTTGGACCCTTTCCAACAGTGACTGTATGATTTTGAGATCCGTCTTTTCACACTGAGGACAACTGAGGGACTCATATGCAACTATTACAGAAGGTTCAAACGCTTCAGAAGGAAACACAATGCATTAAGAGCCAGGCTGAAAACTTTTGGAATTTGAATATCAGGGTAAATTTTACTTATTTTGTTCTCTAGGATACATTTAAGTAACTTCTGTAGCTTCTTAAGGGCAGTACTAAATGAAAAAAAAAAAAGATATGTAGGCAAAATAAGAAAAATGTGTCTTCATTCTGTTCAAAAGTTTCACCCCCCGGGTCTTAATGCACTGTATTTCCTTCTGTAGCATCAGTGAGTGTTTGAACTTTCTGTAATAGTTGCATATGAGTCCCTCAGTTGTCCTCAGTGTGAAAAGATGGATCTCAAAATCATACAGTCATTGTTGGTGTGGGTTCAAATACACAAAAATGCTGAAAAACCAAAGAATTAGTGTGACCTGAAGCATTTTTCTGAAGAACAGCAGGCAGTTTAACTGTTCAGGACAAACAAGGGACTCATGAACAACTATCACTAAACAAAAACAAAACAAACAACAACAACATCAACAAAACAGCTGTGGATCAACACAGCATTAAAACTTTGCAGATTCTGCAAGGTGTATGTACACTTTTGACTTCAACTGTATAATATATTACATTTTATTAAATTAATAATTTAAATAAGATTTTATACTTTAATAAATATGACAATTACTTATCACAGGACCCTGGACAATGCTGTGTATTACGGTATCATATTTTAATTTCACCTGCTGAGCTGTTCTCCAGTAGAGCTCAGCTGATTCTCGCCGCTTCTGCTCATATAATCAACTGATCTGGTGAAAATTTGCCAGTTTGCTCTTTATTTGTTGTATGACGTAGCAGACCGAACTGAACACGTTTATGTTCTAATTTCATGGAACGAAGAGCAGAATGCATTTTTTTAAAAATTGAGCGCCAATGAATTTGACAAGCTGCTGTTTGGTGCTGTGAACGACAAAAATGAGATATTTACAGCGTGATCGTTTTGTTCGTAGGCAATTTGTTATATAAAAAAATTATTATATGCGGCATATATTTTTGTTATTTGAATGTTAAACTAGAGAAGTAGTTCATCTCGCGTATGAAAGTGTGGTTAAACCCTGCGCTACGTCTAATCTTTATGTTGGAAATTCATCTCAATTTTTTTTTTCCTAAAAATGTTTTAAATGTAATTCGCTTAAACATGCAGATCCCTGGTGAGTTGGAATAACCTATAAGAAATTTATATATATATATATATATATATATATATAAAGCCATGAAACTGCTATATGATCTTGTAAGTATTATTTTAAGAGTGTTGAAAATCTACTTATTTTCCATGTATATTATGCCAGTGTTTTTTATTATTATTATTATTATTATAAACTGCAACAAAACATATACAGTTATATCAAGACATCCAAATAAACAAACAAAAAATACATACATTTTAGATATAAATATACATATAAATATACATAAAAGATACACTTCAACAAAAATACAAGATAAATACAATTGTCAATATTCCAAATGACAATGTATATAAATTCACTTTTCAATAAACTTTAACTCTTTAGCAAATACAATTGTATCTTTAGATTTTTTTAATATTATGCCAGTGCAGCGCTTCTAGAGGACCTGAGGTGACGTCACATGACCAATTGAGCATCACATGACTGCCTCACTTTTGACGGACGCGGAAGTAGAAATAGTAGCTAAAGTAAAAACAAAGCTGCAGATTGAAGGACTCTTTATAAAACGATATGAGTGACGAATATTATCTAGAGCTCAGTGAAAACCCTGTGCTGTTTGAGAACGCATCGAGCGTCAACAATGTGTTTTTCGACGAGGCGAATAAACAGGTAAGGACGTTTAATTATTTGAAGTAACGTTATAATAATTATGACATTATAAAGAGATCATAGCTGTTTCTCAAAATCTAATGAGCTGTTTTCCTAGACAGCATTTTTGGTCAGCATAAGTGCATTTTGAATGCTGTCTTGATAGGCACAGTCCTATTGTAGATGTAGATGAATGCTGCCATAAAACTTATTAACAAATGGTTAAAGTAATACGTGAGGTTTCGTATGCAGTGGTCCTCAAATTCAGTGTTGTAGATATATTTTTAATGCATAAATGGATTAGGCTTTATTTATGAATACATAGATATTTAGCTGCACGTTAACTGTATGACTTCTCATGTGCAATAACTTTCAATCATGTATTTTAGTCAGCAGGTTTATGATGCTGGATGTTTGGGATAAAATTTGATAACAGTGTAATCTGTATCAGAAAGTACTGTGGCTATACAATGTGGTGATACTTTTCTATATGGTATTGAATTGTTATTATGTTCATGTAAAATTGATTTACATTTAAAATGTGCTTCAAATAATGCAATGGTATCATGAAACATATCCAAAGAACAACATAAAGGTACCAGGGTAAATATCACATACTCAATTTATAGTATGCATCTGCCATTATAAATTATGCTTTTGTGATGTTTTGTGTAATTTCAGGTGTTTGCAGTGCGATCTGGTGGGGCCACAGGTGTTGTGGTTAAAGGACCAGATGACAAGAGCTCAGTGGCTTTCAGGTAAGGCCCCTAGACTTTTTTATGCATCTCTATCTTATATGCATCATGTTAAGGTCAGTGTTATTTTAGTGTATATTTAGTCAATATACTAAATAGTGTTTCTTAATATTTTGAATTATCATTTTTCATTTTACTTTCAGTTAAAGTTTTAGTAATTTCATGTGCTTTTGTTTTATTAAAATATTTAAAATATTTTTTCATGTAGGTTTAATTTATTGTATTTCAGTTCTAGTCAACTAATTACTTCTAAAAGTGTAAAAGTTTAGAAGCCTAAATGTTTATTTATGTTTCAAATTTTGGTTTTTTATCTATTATTTATGTTTTATTTCACGTCAGCTTCATTTCAGTTATTGAAAATGATAGTTTTAGTTTACAATAACAACACTGAGAATCCTTAAACTGTGTTTCGTTTGACAGAATGGATGACAAAGGGGAGGTGAAGTGTATTAAATTCTCACTGGGGAACAAAATTTTAGCTGTGCAGCGCACTACAAAATCAGTTGTAAGTATCATTGATGGTTGCTGTTTGTTGCAATAAATGCAGTTGTTGTGCACAGGTTCTCTTTAAGTGAAATTCTCTGTTCTGTAGGATTTCATGAACTTCATTCCTGACTATCCACACTTGGAATTTTCCCATGAGTGCAAGGTACATCCCTCAACAAACAGAGTTTGACTATAATTATTTAAATAATTAATGTATGTATGTATAAACTGCCATTCAAAATTTTGGATAATTTTTAAAATAATTGTATTCAGAAAGGATGCATTAAATGTATCAATGGTCAAAAGAACCTTGAAAAAATGAATCATGCTTTCCACAAAACTATTAAGCAACTGTTTTCAACATAATTTTATTCTTTATTATCACTTTCTTAAACAGCAAATCCTCATATGAGAATGGTTTTTGAAGGATCATGTGACACTGTGGACTAGAGCAATGGCTACAGCAATAAATTACTCTTTAAAGTATATTTAAATAGAACAGTTATTTTAAATTGTAAAAATATTTTACAGTTTTCATCAAATAAATAAAGCCTTGCAGCATAAAATACTTTTTTTTTTTAAAAAGTTGAACTTTGGTAATGTACCATCTATTATTATTATTATTTTTTTTTTACAGACGAAGAATGCCAATATTCTTGGGTTTTGTTGGACCAACTGGAATGAGATTGTATTTGTTACTGACCAGGGAATAGAATTTTATCAGGTGAGGCAGCACCTTACATCAATTCACTAAATTAGATAAAGTGTTTTTTGGGGGGTTTTTTGGACAAAAAAAGTTGTTTTTCCCCTGTTTCAGGTGCTGCCTGATAAACGAACCCTGAAGCTTCTAAAGAGCCAGAGCATCAATGTAAACTGGTATATGTATTGCCCAGAGACGGCCGTTCTTCTCCTTTCCACCACTGTACAGGGTAATGTGCTACAGCCATTTGCTTTCAAGGTGAGTTTGATGTCTTATTATTTAATGTTAAAGGAGAACTCCACTTCCAGAACAACAATTCACAAATAATTTACTCACCCCCTTGTCATCCAAGATGTTCATGTCTTTCTGTCTTCAGTCGTAAAGAAATTCTGTTTTTTGAGGAAAACATTTCAGGATTTTTCTCCATATAATGGACTTCATTGGTGCCCCGATTTTGAACTTCCAAAATGTAGTTTAAATGCAGCTTCAAAGGGATCTAAACGATCCCAGCCGAGGAAGGGTCTTATCTAGCGAAATGATCGTCATTTTTTTTCGGAAGATAAAAATTTGCATACTTTTTAAGCACAAAAGCTTGTGTAGCACAGGCTCTGGGATACGTGTTCACGATGCTGCGTACGATTGAATCACGTCAAAAGGTCATGCGGAACGTAGGCAGAACTACAGACCCAGTGTTTACAAAGTGAACGCATGATCAATCGTTATGATCAATCGTTTCGCTAGATAAGACCCTTCTTCCTCGAATGGGATCGTTTAGAGCCTTTTGAAGCTGCATTTAAACTACATTTTGGAAGTTCAAAATCGGGGCACCAATCCATTATATGGAGAAAAATCGTGAAATGTTTTCCTCAAAAACCCTAATTTCTTTACAACTTTAGATAGAAAGACATGAACATCTTGGATGACAAGGGGGTGAGTAAATTATTTGTATGTTGTTGTTATGGAAGTGGAGTTCTCCTTTAATGAAAAGCAGGCAATAGTGCCGACGTGAACCACAAGAGGGCAACAGTAACTCTGATACTAGATTGTTAAATCAAAACATACTGCTTTAATTCCAATATTTTCTCTAGACTGCGACCATGTCAAAGATGTCCAAGTTTGAGATTGAACTGCCAGCAGTGCCCAAACCAGCCAAACTCAGCCTCTCTGAACGTGACATCGCTGTGGCTACAATGTAAGACGTGTATGAGCGCTCAAGCCAATACTAGCCATCTAAATCTGAGCAATGTTATTCTGTAAATAATATGTTAGTTAGGAGTTTATGAAATATATTGCGTTAATGTGTGAAAAAGCAACTGTGAAGCCGCCTCTTTTTATCTCAACTGCAGTTATGATCAGCTGTATGTGATGTATCTGAAGCATCACTCCAGAACCACCAACAGTCCTGGAGCAGAGGTGGTCCTCTATCACCTGCCCAGGTATAACAGATAAGCTACTCTCCCATTAAATCTTTCTGCTCTCACGATATTCAGATCTGTTTTACCTGTTCCTTCTTTCTTTTAACTGTAGAGAAGGCACATGTAGGAAGACTCATGTGCTCAAACTAAACACCACAGGCAAGTTTGCCCTGAACGTGGTGGATAATCTAGTTGTGGTGCACCATCAGAGCACACAGGTGAGTCTGAGAAGTGTTTAAGCAGGTAATCAAATGATATAAATGCATTTGTGGAGTTCATTTTGATGTGCATAATAAATTAGTCACTTACAATGTGGTTTGCTAGTCCTCTGGCATTCACATAATTTTATTTTAAATATTAAAGATGCACTGGTATTAAAATTCAGGTTGATATCAATCATTATTTTGTCTAAAAATTTGCATTATTTTGAGATTTGATGAAGATTACATATAACAATGTTATTAAATTATCAGTGTTTTTAAAAATTAAATGTTAAATGTTACATGAATGTTAAATGATGTCAGGTGTAATCTATATGTAAAATTAGGGTAAACGAGCATGCACATTTAATTATTAAATATTCAATACAGGTATTCAATAAAGGTAATTGTGACTTTTCATTTCACAATTAAAAACAGACTTTTCATTTCACAAAAAAAACAGACTTTAAAACATAAATTCTGACTTTTTCTCAGAATTGCAATATATAAACTTGCATTTGCAGGGAAGGTCAGAATTCTGAGTTTTAATCTTGAAATTCTGACTTTATTTCTCTCAAGTATATAATTTTATCATTCGTTTATATTACAAAATTCTGACAATAACTCGCAATTGCGAGTTTATATCACACAATTCTGACTTTATTTCTCGCAGTTGTGAGTTTATATTATGCAATTCTGGGAAAATAGTCAGAATTGTGAGATAAACAGTCACAAAAACCTAAATTCATTTTTTATTCAGTGGAAGAAATTGGTTTCGATGCAATGTGGTAACCATATAGTGCATCCTTAACACAAATGTAAAAGTAGGATATTACCTTATCAACAAACCTGAAAATATAAAATTAAGGTCTGATCTGCTTTGAGCCTTAAATGCTTGTGTATTTTTGTATTTCAGACTTCACTCATTTATGATATAAAACTGAGGGAATTGGATGGTGCATTAAATGTGCATCAGCCTGTGCTTCCAGCTCGATCCATCAACCCCTACAAGATCCCTCACTCAGGTGACTTGTAATTCATTTAGAAAGCAACACCACACTTTATTTTAAACTATACCAATATTTCAAGCTTTACGTACCTCTTTGGCTGCTTCTGTACACATCTTTCTTTCCACACTCTTACAGGACCTGCAGCTGCTCCAAGTCAGGTCCCAGTTCCCTGTGAACTTTGTATCCTTACAGATGAAATGTACCACATGTTCAAATGTAAAATATACCTTATTTACTTCCCCTTCCCTAACTTTTCCTTAACATTCAAGACTCATCTTCTTGGAGTGTTTTCCAACCAGATATCATCATCAGTGCAAGTGAAGGTACTTTACTAAACAATGCACATATGAGCTAAACTCTGGTGTGACGGAGAGTGATTATATGTTCTCTGTTTGTCAGGATATCTATGGTACCTCCAGGTGAAGCTCCAGCCCACACTGAATCTCCTGCAGGATAAAGGCAAACTCATGGACTTCCTGTTGCGGAGACGAGACTGCAAAATGGTCATTTTGTCTGTATGCTCACAAAGTAAGCAACAGACTGCTCTATAATGAAAATGCTTCACTGCAAAGCAATACAAAACGTATCTACAATAGAAAATGTTTGTTTGAGTAGTGATGTTTGATGGTGTTTGTAGGGTAATGTTTAATGAACAAATGTCTTGTTCTTTAGTGCTGACTGGAGGAGATAAAGGGAATCTGTCTGTGGTGGCCACAGTGTTTGATAAACTCAACCAAGTGTACAAAGAGTACCTGGATGCAGAGCAAGCGTATACTGCGGTTGGTACAGATTGCTTTATTATAGTGTATTTTCTGTACAGTTGAGGTGGTAAGTTTGCATATACTTTTCAGAATCTGCGAAATGTTAATTATTTTACTAAAATAGGAGGGATCATACAAAATGCATGTGATTCTTTTTTTGTAGTATTGACCTGAATAAGATATTTCACATAAAAGTTTATATAGCCCATAAGTGAAAATAATAGTTGCATTTATGAATATGACCGTTCAAAAGTTTACATACGCTTAATTCTTAATACTGCGTTGTTACCTGAATGATCCACAGCTGTGTTTTTTTGTTTAGTTTTGTGTTCATGAGTCCCTTGTTTGTCCTGAACAGTTAAACTGCCTGCTGTTCTTCAGAAAAATCCTTCAGGTCCCACAAATTCTTTGGTTTTTCAGCATTTGTGTGTATTTGAACCCTTTCCAACAATGACTGTATGATTTTGAGATCCATCTTTTGACAATGAGGACAACTGAGGGACTCATATGCAACTATTACAGAAGGTTCAAACGCTCACTGATGCTTTAGAAGGAAACACAATGCATTAAGAGCCGGGAGTGAAACTTTTGAACAGAATGTGTACATTTTTCTTGTTTTGCCGAAATATCATATTTTTCATTTAGTACCGCCCTTCAGAAACTACAGAAGATACCTGATAGATAGATGCTTCCCAGAAGACAAAATAAGTCAAATTTACCCTGATCTTCAAATGTAAAAAGTTTTCACACCCCAGCTCTAATTTTTCCTTCTGGAGCATTAGTGAGTGTTTGAAGTTTCTGTAATAGTTGCATTCGAGTCCCTCAGTTGTCCTCAGTGTGAAAAGATTGAGTGTATGATTTTGAGATCTTTGTTAGAAAGGGTTCAAATACACAAAAATGCTGGAAAACCAAAGTATTTGTGGGACCTGAAGGATTTTTTTGAAGAAAAGCAGGCAGTTTTGATTAGGACAAACAAGGGACTCATGAAAAAGCACTTCAAAAAAGGTAACAACACAGTATTAAAAATCAAGTGTATGTAAACTTTTGAACAGGGACATTTTTATAAATTTAACTATTTTTTTTTTACTTTTATTGATTATATGTAAACATCTTTAATATGAAATATCTTATTCAGGTCAGTGCTAAATAAAAAAAACAACAACATGCATTTTGTATGATCCCTCTTATTTTGGTAAAATAATTAACATTTTGCAGATTCTGCAAGGTGTATGTAAACTTTTGAACTTTTAAACCTCAACTATGTATGAATGTGGTATTATAGAAATTATTTTTAATTACAGTTTTGACCTGTTTTTCCTCTCTCCTCAGGCTATGGAATCAGGGCCCAGTCGCTCCAGCACTTCTTACAAAAGACCCGTCCGGACACAGGCTGTGATAGACCAGTCAGACATGTACACACACGTGCTGTCTGACTTCACTGAGAAGAAGGTAAACAAGTATTGTATTTCTTTTAAGGATGTAATTGCTCAGTTCTGTAGGTGTCAATATCTCTGTCTGAAGAATTGTAATAAATGGATTGTTAATATAAATTGTCTTCTTTAAACAGGGAGTGAAGCATAAGTTCATCATTGCAGTTCTCATGGAGTACATTCGCTCTCTTAACCAGTTTCAGATCCCCGTTCAGGTATGAACTAAACACAGTAAGAGCGGAAAATCCTTTGAATAGATATTTAAAGGGGTCCTATTATGCTCTTTTACAAAATCTTAATTTTGTGTTGGGGGTGTACTAGAACCAAGCAGCAACCTCCCGGTCTCGCTCTTGAAGCCAACACGGAAGTGACTAAAACTGCAATTCATCGACTGGCCGCTAGAGACTGGCTGCAAAAGGGAGTCAATCCCATAGGCTCCCCATGTTAAAATGCCCAACTTTACAGCAGAAAAAAATGTTTACAGCCTGGTACAAAAAGTGGTTTTGGTCTATATAGCTAATTTTGCCCTTCATGTCAGCTGTGAGGGGGGTGAATTTTTTTATAACTCATCCGTTTAAATTATATAAAGCCTTAACGTTCTGCATAATTTAGGGCGTGGCCACATGAGTGACAGGTGGATTGCCACTGCTGTCACCACCATCATGCTAGGGGGGCGTGGTTTCAGCAACCAGCTCCACCCACGTCCCGCCTCTTTGCCCATTTTCGATTATCCAGGAGTGACGTGCAGTGACTCGATTCCAAGATGGCGACAGCCAACTCCCGCCCACTAAGAGCTTCAGAAATGCTCTTTAGAAACCTACGGGTGACGTCATGGACACTGCGTCCATATTTTTTACAGTTACATGCTTTCATGCTTGGTGGTTCAAAAAATCCATTATTTTTCACATAATTTACATTATTACAATACATCTCTCCCAGCCTGGCACATATGGCTCTATTAGTTCTGGGTTTAGTAAAGGCCCGCCTCCTGAAAAACAAAATGTGTTGTGATTGGTTAGCTTTCCCACTGTGTTGCGATTGGCGAACAGCTTAGACGGTGTTTCACTACTGCCACTCCCCTTGTCAAAGAAGCAAGTTCCGCGTACAACTGTTAGCGCAAGCTGGATTAAAGTGATTCTTACGTTTTAAATATGGATATTTTCTTACAAAAACGCATCGATTCACTACAGGAGGGGGGTCAAAACACCCTCAGACCCCAGAGGGTTAAGCTTGGGAGTGCCAGGATAAATTTTAAAATATGTCCGATTGCATTCGTCTGAAAGAAGGAAGTCATATATACCTAGGATGCATGGAGGGTGAGTAAATAATACGCTACAGTAGTGTTGGGTCCTGTCATCAGCCTGCTAGATCGCCAATACATGATATTATCGTGCTAATGTATTTAATTACTAGTTTGATGTTATTTAAACTTAGTTTCATTGCCCAAAACCAGCTCCAGCATAAGGCTAGAAGCAGCCTAACATTATCAAAGAACATCATCACTGATTAGCCTAGCCTATTCTAGTGCAGGTTTATGCATTTTAAAAAAACACTCGCGCTGTAACTGAAGCTATCTACACTGTATGATGAATAAATCTCTTACCACACACTGCACATGTCTGCGACGCGTTAAGGCTCCGACACGCAACCGGAGTATACCGCGGCTTCGGCATGTGTTTCAACCATAGACTGTAAAAAATATAGACGTAGTGTCCGTGACGTCACCTGTAGGTTTCTGAAGAGCATTTTTGAAGCCCTTAGTGGGCGGGAGTCGGCCGTTGCCATCTTGGAATCGCGTCACTGCACGTCACTCCCGGATAATCGAAAATGGGCAAAGAGGCGGGACGTAGGTGGAGCTGGTTGCTGAAACCACACCCACCTAGCGTGACAGTAGTGACAGCAGTGGCAATTCACCTGTCACTCAAGTGGCCACGCCCTAAATTATGCAGAACTTCAAGGCTTAATATAAAATAAACGGATGAAAATTCACCCTCCTCACAGTTGTCATGAAGGGAAAAATTACCTATATAGACCAAAACCACTTTTTGTACCAGGCTGTAAACATATTTTTTTCTGCTGTAAATTGGGCATTTTAACATGGGAGGTCTATGGGATTGACTCCCTTTTGCAGCCAGTCTTTAGCGGCCAGCCGATGAATTGCAGTTTTAGTCACTTCCGTGTTGGCTTCAAGAGGGAGATTGGGAGGTTGCCGCTTGGTTTCAACCCCGTGTGCTGCACACGTCTGCGGTGCATTAGAGCTCTAATGCGGCCGCTCTAGTCAATGCTTGTGTTTATACCCGCCGTGCTGCGGCTCTCCGCTCTGCATCGCCAAAGTTAGGCTAATCCCCCTACCTCGTTCCTACCCTCCCTTTAACAGTTTGAATTTCCGTGAGCGGGATTTCTTTTAATGATATTCTAATGGACTGCATTGTGACATCATTGCATGCAGAAAACAAACGTCCAAAGGAGCCGTTCGTTGTAGTTCTTGAAAAGGGGTTTTTAAAAACAAAATATCTCCTTTTGGAGTGGACTTTGAGATTTGTAACTTTGTAGATCTTTTTTATGCCCGAAGATAAACACCACACACTGACTAATGTTCAAAAAGTGAAAAAGCATAATAGCACCCTTTTAACATGCAAACATTGCACAACAATAATCCTAGGTAGCAGTTTCACCATTCATTCCATTAGTAAGCCCTGGTGTAACTGTAAATTGTATCCCAGGTTTACCTTTATCTGACCCAGGTGTTGGGGCTTGTTGGATGTTTTGCAAGGCATTTCAGTTGCTTAGACACATTCTGCCTTGAGCGTCTTCAGTAACTGATGATAATTTTTAATGTGGCCTCCAGCATTGCACTTCAGCCTTCAACATCTTTTATATCGAGGGCGTTCCTTAAACTATGCCTTTGAACAAAATATGTAGGAATATTACAAACAGCAGTGTAGTTCATTTGTTACCTGACATTTAGGAGACACTTCATATTTTGAGTGACTCCCTTGGAGCAAAGTGGGTTTCGGTGCAGTTATGACTGATTGTGTAGTAGGCTCAAGGGAGTAAACTTTGTTTATGAGCTTTTTTGACTTTATTTGTAGGATAGTGGAGGGAAACATGGAGAGAGAGTGCAATGGGACAGTTGTTTTATAAATATATGTGACCCTGGACCACAAAACCATTCATAAGGGTACTTTTTTTTTTTTCTTTTTTTTTTAATTGAGATTTATGCATCATCTGAAAGCTGAATAAAAAGCTTTCCAATGCATATTACTAATCAGGCATTAGGTTTTGATATATTTACAGTAGGAAGTTTACCAAATATCTTCATGGAACATGATCTTTACTTAATAACCTAATGATTTTTGGCGTAAAAGTAAAATTGATGATTTTGACCCATACAGTGTATTGTTGGCTATTGCTACAAATATATCTGTGTTACTTACAACTGGTTTTGTGGTCCAGGGTCACATATAAAGATCTAGGCAGATCTACGATCTAGTTAATTTTACAAACCCTGAATGTGTTCAGGGAATTTAGCAGTTAAAAATATATCAGTTTAAGCCACTCAAAACAACAAAATGACTTAATTTTGATGAACCAGATTAAACAATCAAATTATCAGATTTTCCCAGTACAATAAATAAATAGTTTTAAACAGGGTTTCCGCAGGCCTTAAAAAAAGCCTTAAATAAAAAGTATCAGGCCTTAAAAAGTCTTAAATTGTATAAGAAAGTCTTAATAATGATTTCAAGAGTTCTTAAATTTGGGGACAAGAATTGGATATTGCTTAATGTGATGATTAAACTTCAAAAGGCTGTGATTTCATTGAATAAATATGCTGTTTTTGTTCAGACGTGTGCGAAACCAACCCATATTTTTACGCAGCAAACACCGTTATTAATGTGAACTGGTGGATCAATTACATTATACATTATAAAAATCGAATTCAGACAGTAAAATATATTTATGCTATTTGATAATAATTGTTTAAATGAATATAATAATTGATACTTTTATTTGTGCAGATATTTAAAAAAAAAAGTCTTAAATGTGTGCTTAAAAATCCTGCAGATACCCTGTTTAAAATTTAAAAATAGAAAATGTACTAAAAATATGAAATTTTATTTGTTTGCTTGTATCTTACATGACCAATTTCAGAGATCGGTAAACATGCTAACGTGTCATTAAATTATTGAAATATTTAAGTACAAGTATTTAAGTTACAAGTAAAACTAAATTTTTTCATCAAATGGGTTCAGGTAAGAAAAATTGGGAATTACTGCGCAGTGTTATTGTTAATTATAACTAAAACAATTAAAAATATTTTTCGTTAACTGAAATGAAGCTGAAATAAAAATAAATATAAATATTAGAGAAAAACTTGACTGAAAAAAGCTGAAATACTAAAAATATCAAAACAAAAAATATAAATAAAATAAATGGAAAAAAAAATACTGAAAATGAAAAAAGTGCATAGGAAAATTACTAAAACTTAAAACTAATGTTAAAATGAAAATTGTAAAATTAAAGCCAATTCTATATATATGGTATAATGGTATAATAAGGCTTACAATTCATATATAAAACCTTTAAAAATGTTGCATTTGCATAATATAATAAAGAATCATAATAGAGTCAAATGGCGTAGTTGTCATAGTTGTGTTTTATGTGGTGTACAGTGACTTATCTCGTTGTTTTCTCTTTTCAGCACTATTTGTATGAGTTAGTCATCAAAACTCTGGTCCAGCACAACCTTTTCTACATGCTGCACCAGTTTCTTCAGTATCACGTCCTGAGCGACTCCAAACCACTGGTGAGCTTTACAGTTTAATCTTAACTCAATTTCTTAAACTAGAACATTCATTTATGCACACTCGTCTTGTCTGGAAAAAATTCTGAAGCTTTTGTTCAACAAGAACATCTTAATGATGTTTCCAGGCTTGTTTGCTGCTGTCTTTGGAGAGCACGTATCCACCTGCTCACCAGCTCTCTCTAGACATGCTCAAGGTACGAAAAACCACTTTACACGTACATGCATGTTTAGTGCAGATGATTTAAGCTTCATTTAACTACTGATCTAGAGTGATCCATGCTTATTTTTATGTGTTTTTCAGAGGCTCTCCACCGCTAATGATGAGATCGTGGAGGTTCTTCTCTCCAAACAGCAGGTTTTAGGAGCTCTGCGTTTCATTCGAAGCGTCGGCGCCCACGATAACGTCTCCGCTCGGAAGTTTCTGGATGCCGCACGGCAAACAAATGACACAATGTTGTTCTACACCATCTTCCGCTTCTTTGAGCAGAGGAATATGAGATTGCGTGGTAATCCTGGTTTCAACCAAGGTAGGTAGATTTGTTGAAGGATTCATGCATTGTATGGAGTTTATGTCCACAAAATGGGCTAAAACAAACTAAATATCATCTGACATTATCTTATGGTTTCAGGAGAGCACTGTGAGGAGCATGTGGCCTACTTTAAGCAAGTGTTTGGAGACAACGCATTGATGAAACAAGCCACGGCTTGAAGATCTGCAGTAACAGCAGGAACAGAGGTTTAACCAGGAGGAAACGGTATTGCGTTAAACAAAATGAAAACCATAAGAAGCTCACATAAACACTAAAGAAAGTCTAGTGTTGCAAGAGACTTTGCCTCGTTGTATGCATGTTTGCCATAAAGTACAGATGGTTTTAGCAGGATAAAGCAGTAACCAGTGTTTGAATGGAGAATTACTTATATCGCCACAGTGCAAAAGAGTGCTCAACTAGCAACTAAATATCCTGTTTGTATAAATGCTGATCATGTATATATTTAAAAAAGAAATCTTTAACTTTTACAGTGTATATATAATAAATATAATATGTACATACATTATATGCTTTGTGAGTTTTTTTTTACACAGAAGAAAATAGTGAATGGGCCAAGCGACTGGAACAAGTCAAGGCAATTGTTTTAGGTTCATCATTTTGGCAAGATGATAATGCACGGAAATGATTCAACCCTTTCAACCACAGATGTCTAGGATTGGTAATTAGATGCATATTTGTGCTACCTGTAAGTTAACGATTAACAACTAACAATTTTCCTCAGAAGTATCATATTTTATCCAGAATATATGAAGAGTTCAGATGCAAAACCAGCTAAATCCATCTGATGTCTTTTTTTAAAAAAATGCATGTATAGATGATATAGGTTTCTATGTAAGTACAGGTACTTCTGATTGGGCTGAGGCTGGTATTTTAAGCGAGTTTGAAGAAAAAGTATTTGATGGACGTATAATATGTGTTGAGAGCATTCACCCAGTATCATTATCTCATTTTTGACCGAGATGACTTTTAGCTGGTTTTGCATCTAAGCTCATACAGTTGAGGTCAAAAGTTTACATCCCCCTTTCAGATCATTAAAAATGTTAATTATTTTACCAAAATAGGAGGGATCATACAAACTGCATGTTATTGTTTATTTATTACTGACCTGAATAAGATATCTGAATAAGATGGAAAGATTATTTATTCAGCTTTCAGGTGATGTATAAATCTCAGTTTTGAAAAACTGGCCCGCCCTTGGTCCATGGTCACATATTTGATCTCCAATGACTTTTGTAATATTTAAATGATTTTTATTCAAATAAATATTATAGTTTGAGATCAACCTGATCATTGAAATAACATTTGGTTGACCTGAAAAGGCCTGCCATTCATAATTTTGTGTCAAAATGGTGAAATTGTCAAGTATGTTACCTGTCAACCCATATGGTTTGCCCATAACAGCTGACAAACTTAAAAAAAAAACAAAAAAAAAAAACATAGTTTTCTTTATAATATTAAAATGATCAAGCATGGCAACTAGCAGATAGGTTACACCAATTAAATATTATTAAATAGTTTTTGGGGGGTTTTTTTTGTACCCTAAATTACAGAATGACTTCTATACTTTTTTTTTTTGTCTAAACAGACTTCTGGCAATGGCCCTTTTTCACATTTCCAAGGTTTTCTAAAGCTTAAAGGGGTCATCGGATGCCCATTTTCCACAAGCTGATATGATTCTTTAGGGTCTTAATGAAAAGTCTATAATATACTTTGGTTAAAATTCTCAATGGTTGTGTAAAAACACCCTTTTTACCTTGCCAAAATCAGCTCTGCAAAAACATCCCATTTTGAGGGATTGTTCCTTTAAATGCAAATGAGCTCCGCTCGCCCCGCCCCTCTCTTCTCTCTGTGGAGTGAGGAGCCTGTTTATTTTAGCCACATTTAGCCTTGAAACTTGCTAACTAGCACGTTATTAGGAAAGGTGATTGCAGAGATTCATAAAAAAACCCTTATACTCACTTCTGCTGTAAGTGAAGCTGGATCACGAATGATTCGCACAAACATATACGCATTTATGTAGATCGGGAGGTGCATTCCCTTCACAAACAAATGTAATCTACTGCATCTTCAGCGGCTCAGATGTCGGGAGTAAATGACGACCACTATGTTCATTATTACATCCAGCAACACAACTTGTCTAACTTACATCCCTGCTTCGGCATCGAAACAATGGAGGTCAGACTGTTACAGCTGATCTGAGGTAAGACGCTCATGTCAATCAACTATCGTGGGAGCGGCCTCTGTCGGTGTGATGCCACACCGACACGCATCTGAGAATGGCTCGATTTGAAAAAGGGGATATTATTTTTACAGATTAATTTTTATCATTATAAGGTAAATTCGTACATACACTGCCAACACACATTAATGTTCAAACAACATGTATAGGTGAACTTTGCATCCGATGACCCGTTTAAGTCATCATAATTTAGTAAATTTCTATAGTGGTGAACTGAAATCACAACAAATATATTTTCAAGTTATTGTTTGCAAAAGAAAAACTAAATCCACAATATCGTGTTTATCTACAGGTGGTGTTATCAAAAGCACTTAACTAGCCTTTAACTAGTTTTGAGTAATTTAACGACAAGGTTAAGAAAGAGCAAAGTATACTGGTAGAAAGGTACACTAATTTTTTTAAAAACTGAGACAAACTTTGTGAGGTGTTAATAACTCTGGAAATCCGTCATCGTATTCTGTGAAAAAGGGTTTACTGTGCATCACTGATGTGCCGGTGGCTGTTTCTAAACACATAAAAGACATTTATGGAATTGGCTCCACATCACAAGACTTCATTTTCAATTTCAATTTCAACACAATTTAATAACACTGCAATGTAACAAAGTGTCCATACAGATTCAAAACACATTTTAAATCTAAAAATCCTAAAACTGACATTCACAGGTGCATAATACAGTAGATCTCAGGAGGATTGTGCTACATGAAATACATTTACATACTAAATGCGGATGCCGGTGTGGTATCTCACAGTGAAGTAGAACAGGTTTCACAGTCAAACTTACATTTTAAGACCTCTTTCTACATATATTCAGCGTTTTTGGGCAATGAAGTGGACGTTGTCAACAAATTTTAAGTAAGTATTCAATATTAATGGAATCCTGCAGAGTTAAAATATCATAATGGCCTGTTTTTTCCTGAAATTTAGAAGTAGGTTGTCTGCTAAGTGCACACTTTGGTGAATGTGTCGCAGGGGACAGAAAACAAGCAGTCTGATTTGTTAACTCAGCCATTTAAAGCAGAATGAGAAAGTATTAGAAAAGCCTTTTAACAACTAAAAGCCTTTTAGCCCAACAGTGTTTCTTTCAATTAATATAACAGTTGTTAAATTATTCAAACCTAATGTCGGACGGTCAGTTGAAAAATTAATTTGTGGGTCCATTAAGTACACATTGTGTTTGTGGATTTTAATGCGTCATAGACATAATGACACACATGTTCACAGTGCACACTGTTCTATTTACAAACTTTTCTATTATTTACATTCTTAACATCGCTCCTCCCAATATTTTTGCATGAATCAGTGGTGCACATTATTCCAAATAAAACATGTTGTTTTAGTAATCTTTCATCAAACTGTGCCTCTAAAACAACTTTTCAGCCGATATGGTAGCTGACAAGCGTTTTCCTATTCAGTCATCAAAAGTTTGTCCCTTCCAGCTTTCTGACTCCATTCTGGGATGTAACAATAAAATACATTTATTTTGTTTGAATATTTCACTGTTTAAAAGTTTGGGGTCGGTAAGATTATTTTAAGATTTTCGAATGAAATCTCCTATGCTCACCAAGGCTGCATTTATTTGAATAACAATACAACAAACACAGTAAAATTACTGCAATTTAAAATAATGGTTTGCTATTTTAATATATTTTAAAACGTAATTTATTCCTATGATGTAAAGCTGAATTTTCAGCATCATTACTCCAGTCTTAAGTGTCATATGTTCCTTCAGAAACCATTCTAATATGCTGATTTGCTGCTCAAGAAACATTTCTAATTATTATTAATGTTGAATGTATTTATTTATTTAAAATGGAAATCTTTTGTAACATTATACATGTATTCGCTGTCACTTTTGATCAATCTAATATGCATTTTGAAAAAATTGAAAAGCTAATTTTATCTGTGACTTTTATTTTATGCGGAGTTTGATTGACAGGCAATCTGACCGATCATAACGTCGAATCTGCGATCTTGTCCGACAAACGAACTAGACAGGAGAATAGAGTAACGTCGGTGGACTTGAACTTGAAAAATTGTATGTGTTGACGTCTTTACGCGGTTGAAATAAGACCTTGTGGTGTTCATTCACGTTTATTTTATGCTGTATCTAGTGAAGAACAAGAGATAATCGGTTCACGCTTGAACTGAGGCGCTACAACGATCTGTCACGACACAGAGAGCCACAAAACGGTATTTATTGTTTACGTTTCTTAAAAATGACCCATTTGAAAGCCGAGACTTTGTTTCTTACCTAAAATGACCTGCTCTGACTGGTCTGTTGGCTTGTTTTCAGTTTGCTCTTTGCTTCGCGATGTACTTTTCACTACGTGAGAACATAAGGTGACGTTAATTAAAGGAGAACTCCACTTCCAGAATTAAAATTTCCTGATAACTTACTCACCCCCATGTCATCTATGATGTTCATGTCTTTCTTTCTAAAGTCGCAAAGAAATTATGTTTTCTGAGGAAAATAAGAGGGTTTGTACCTTCATCATGTTTTTGGTCAGTTACCCGGATGCGCTGCCATTGTGGCCATACTCGGATGTAAACAACAGCATGGATTGCACGGTTAATGTACTACTTAAGACGTTATTCTACTAATTTATAATGTCTAAACCACGGACAAACGTGTGGAAGCTGCTAAATCATATAAAGAAGTACTTAGTAAGCAGAAAAGGGCATTATATTTTGACAAACTAAAGTTAATACAGGGCTCAACGCTAAGCAGTGGTAGTGTTTCCTTGGTTATTGCTGTACACAAAGCTGAGCTATGCTTATTAACACTGCTTTATAATGCAGTATACAGATGCTAGATGAAAAGAAAACACTACCTCACTACTTTACCTCAGAGATATATTCTTATAAACTCATACCCCCAATTCATTATTCAGGAGTTTCTTGCAATATTTCGTGCATCATGAACAGTGAGACTGATCTGCCTGCATAAGTCTTCAGCATTTCTGGCCTCTGTTAACAGCCTTTTACAGACTAAATATAAAACGTATTGTAACATTTCCACACAAATTATGTTTTGGAACATGAATGCAGTGCGGTGAATGTACGAGTTGCACCGGGCCACAGGGCAGTCCATATTGTCAAGCTCTGAAATGGGTGGTAAATATCCGTACAATCCGTGCCTTCTTTGTCGTGGACTTCCTTCCATTTATTATGACGACATAGTGAATTACTTTCGTTTATTTTGCCAAGCCCATACAGGAGTTCCATTCGGTTCAGTGGCATTGTTTACATTCAGTGCCGCCACAATGGCTGACTTCCGGATTGGTGGCGTAATGTGAAAACACTCTGTAGTGGACTTCAATGGGGATCAGTGTGTTGAAGGTCCAAATTGCAGTTTCAAAGGGCTGTACACGATCCCAGCCGAGGAATAATAGTCTTATCTAGCGAAACGATCAATCATTTTCTTAAAAAAATAAAGATATATACGTATAAAAGTTATATACTTATTAACTCCAATTTGGACATTCAACCCGTTGGTCACCATTGAGGTCCACTATATGGAGAAAAATCCTGGAATGTTTTCCTCAAAAACCTTAATTTCTTTTTAACTGAAGAAAGACAGACATGAACATCTTGGATGACATGGGGGTGAGTAAATTATCATGAAATTTTCATTCTGGAAGTGAACTTCTTGGCAAAGAGTCAAGTTATCTTTTTATTTTGTGGAAAAAACGCAGAACTGAGAGATATTAACTTAGAATTATGAGGAAAAAGTCACTTAAAAGTAGATTTTAATAAATAGTAATTTATAATAAATAATAATAATTAATACATTCCAACCCCAAATGTTTTTAACGCCGTATATCGCAGAAGTAAAATGGGCATTGCGAGTGGTATTGACTTTTCCAAACGATTATTTTCACAGACGAGCAGATATTAAAACAAGTCATGTGATTGTCACATGCTGTGCTTGTCCAATCCAATTTTGTTTGTAAACTCAGGGTTTACACTTGCTACCTAAGGTTAATTACTAAATCAGAGTAAAACTGATGACAGTTTAACAATGGTTCAATAAATTAAGCTACATCAGACGACAACATTCATCAAAAGCATCAACAATTACCCATACTATACAGGAATACTGAAATGTGCTCTAGCTTGACATTCAACACATTACTCACAGCTTCATGTCTCACAGCCACACCCCCGTTTCAAAGACAAGTTAATTACGGCAGTCGCCTTCAAGCGTATCCGGACCTGACGTCCTTACTGTCTTAACGTAGTTGCAGTTAACACATGTCGTGTGTGACTCCCAGAAGTTTAAGCAGTGCAATTTATATTCGGATCCCGTTGATCTAACGTACGTGAGACTGCATGACTGTGTTGAGCCCCAGGTAGTGTAAGTTCTCCGTCGTGGGGAGGAATTGAACATTGGTGGTGGATGAGGGCAGGAAGTTCTGCTGGTAGTCCGGGTTGTTGAGGTTGGCGCACAGGGAGCGTGGTAGAGTAGCGCAGGAGGTGTTTAGGTACTCCAGGCCGTCGGGTTTATAGCTGTACGTGTCTATGTATCCGTTTTCTGTCTGTCCATGGGTCGGATCCTCGTAGTTTGGGTTTATCATATTGCTTGTTGTCGTTACATCCTGGTTAATGTACTCTGCAGAAAAGAGAAGATAAAATGTGATTATGAAACAGTATTGTTAATTGCATGTGAGCACTAGAACTGTTTGTTATCTTTTTTTCTCTATCTTTTTGTGTTATTTGTGATTTTTTTACATTTAGGTTGCCTTTTCTTGGGAAAACATAAAAATCAGTCTTTACAGCTAACTCAAGATCATTTACAGGTTTGCTAATGTTAATTAACGAGTGCTGTTATTAATATACAGTAAAGACTAAATAAATAAATAAATACAATGTTTTTGCAGATAAGATTTAATTTTTATTTTTTTTTAAATAAGTCTCTTATGCTTACCAAGGTGGCATTTATTTGATCAACAATGCAGTAAAAATAAAATTTTGTGAAATATTATTGCAATTTAAAATAAAGATTTACTATTATATATTTTTATACATTTAATATATTTTAATATGTAATTTATTCCTGTGATCAAAGCTGAATTTTTAAAGCAAAAAAAAAAAAACCCTAAAAAATGATGAAAATAAATAATTTTGGGTCGCTGACATAAACAACATTTGGTAACTGTGACTAAAACTAAAACTAACGATAAAGCTATTAAAAATGATTTTCAGTAACTGCTATATTAGAAATAAAATTGAATATAAATATTAAATGAAAACTTAAAAAAACCTAAATGAAAATTAGAAATAACAGAAATAAAATTATTAGAAATACATGAGAACTGACTAAAATGAGATTAAATTGTAATAAAATTACTGAAAATATATTACACCTGTATATAGTATATACATACATATAAAAATTACCAAAGCACATTAAAATTATTAAAGCAAGCTAAAAATTAAAATGAAAATATAAAAATAAAAGTATATATATAAAATAAATAATATGTGTTTATATATACTTAATATATGTTAGGTTTTTCTACTTTTCATATGTAGTATAATTTGTTAACAAAATTGATTAATAATTTATTGATTTTATTTTTTATATTGATTTATTATACTGATATTGATTTAATTATATATTTTATACATGCAAATAAAAATAAAATATAAATATATAAAAATATACTGTAAATAAAATATAAACTATATTTTATATATATATATATATATATATAAAAATATAAATATAATTGTATATACATAATACTAAAATAACACTAAAATAACTGAATTATATTTAGACCTTATTAAACAAAATGTCAAGCTAAGAGTAATTCATGGTAATACCTGGTAACATGAGGTCTTTAAGCGTTGGGTCTGTAATGTAGCGTAGCATCACTCCATTTGTGTAGGTGTCCTTAAAACAATACACCAAAAAAATAAATCAGTCATGTTTTATGAAGTGTACTTGGCTAATAAAATAAATGACATGTTCCATAGAAGGAAATACTGACTGCTGCATTGTGATACTGAGGTGTTGGTTGTTGTTGTGATTGGTTGAAGAATTGTTTGTTGGGCAGCAGGTATTCCTCCGCATCTACCACACCATTCATATCTTCTGTACTGATCCACGACATGCAAAACTTAGAGTCAGTCGGGCTGGGCTGGTACATGTGGTCATCTCCCTGTGTATAAGGCCAAATAAAAAACTCTTATATCACTATAATAAATCAATATAATAAAAAATAAAATCAATACATTTTATATATATATATATATATATATATTCATATATTCATATATATATATATACATATATATATATATTCATTTTTTAAATTAAATTATATTATACTGCATCATATTTAAAGTTGAAGACCTACAAACAGCATGAATACATTACATTTAAACATAATTTTATTGCATTTTTAGTGTTTTTTTTTTTTTTATCAGCACCACACTGAATTGCGAAATTGTCACAAGGTGATTTTATTTTTCATTACTAAAAGGAATGTACAGATATTTTTTTGTGAACTACCTGAATGACAAGGTAGCGAGATGGATCTCGGGCCATTTTTGAAAACTCTGCCACAAGTTCACGGAAGTGGGGTCTGCTGTCGGCGTCAATCATCCAACCTACATGTAGATAGAAATTTATCTCCGGTCATTTCAACTGATGTTCAGCTGCTATTATGTAGAACCATAATCTATATGGTTTACTCATCTATAATCTATATGGTTCTCATGCTCATCTGAAATATTTGTAATGCATAATAAACCATAAGCTACTTTATAGCTACTATTGTATGCCCTCTGAATGATGATTATCTGTTGTGTTCTCCTCTTGATTGCATCTTTAGCACTCACATTTGACCATGATCATATAGACGTCTATAGTGCAGATGGACGGCTGTGGCAAACGCTCTCCCTTCTCCAGAATATCTGCAATATCTCTGGCTGGGATTCCATCATACGGTTTGGATCCAAATGTCATCAGCTCCCACACAGTGACCCCTGAAGAAGACAAGTAAATAGATCAATTAACACTTTACAGTATGGTTTCATTTGTTATTGCGATAAATATCATGAACTATCATAAACTTTTTTACATAATTTATTAATCTGTGTTAATGCTGATTTATAGTAGATGAGTGTTTCTTCATCAGATTTGGAGAAACGTAGCATTACATCACTTGCTCACCAATGGATCCTCTGCGGTGAATGGGTGCCGTCAGAATGAAAGTCCAAACAGCTGATAAAAACATCACAATAATCCACAAGTAATCCACACCATTCCACTCCATCAATTAACATCTTGTGAAGCCAAAAGCTGCATGTTTGTAGAAACAAATCCATCAAGATGTTTTTAACTTAAAACCATTGCTTCTGGCTAAAATATGCGTCCTCTATCAATAATATTGCTTTCTCCAGTGAAAATTCATTTAGCCTGAATCAGGTGAGAAATATGCACTGATCAAGCACAAGTGAAAACAGTCCAAAACAGTTTATTGTGAAAAGACAACAGTGGATAGACTTTTCCCCTGCAGAAAGTGTTATGATTATGGACTGGTTAAAATCAAAGTTAAAAATGTCTCAACGATAAATTAGTTTCTTACAAACATGCATTTTTTCGCTTCACAAGACATTAATTGATGGGCTGGAGTGGTATGGATTACTGTGATGTTTTTATCAGCTGTTTGGAGACTCATTCTGACGGCACCCATTCACTGCAGAGGATCCATTGGTGAGCAAGTCTTAAGGAAATTTTAATTTTAAGTTAACTATTCCTGTCCATTATTACTTGACAAACACTTCTATGCTAATTAATAATTAAATAATATGTAGTGACGAACACTTACCGTAACTCCAAACATCACTTTGATGAGTGTAAGTCCAGTGACGAATTGACTCTAGTGCCATCCACTTTATAGGCACCTAGGAATTTAGCAAAGGCAGCTATAATAAGTCAACTTTCTTGTAAATATTAATTAAACATTTTAGGTTATTCCTTTTACAGTTGATCAGTGAACTGTTGATGCGTGACCTACTTTCCCTCCGTCAGCATGGTATTCTTTCTCCTCTGCACCCAGGAGTCTGGCCAGGCCAAAGTCAGTGATCTTCACATGGTTAGGAGTCTTCACCAGCACATTCCTGGCCGCTAAATCACGATGGACCAGGTGACGCTCCTCCAAGTAGTTCATTCCCTGTTGACAAGTGCGTGCATAGATGTCAGTGAATGCTGTGTGCGTCCAATCAGCTGATTCTGAGAGACTCAGCACTTTGAGAATTGCTATTTTGTTGTTTTTAAGAAGAAATGCAGTAAATTTATTTATGAGAGTGTTGTGGGAGCAGGAGCGGGGGTTTATTTATTTATACATAATATTTAACACATAAATATTTATTTGTGTGCTTATTTATATGTACAAGGTTTATGCAAGATTTATACTCTACCGTTCAAATTTTTAAGGTCAGTAGGATTTTGTTTAAGAAATTTATATTTCATATTTAATACTCTTTTTTTAAATAAATGTTCTTTTGAACTTTGTTCACCGAAGAATCCTGAAAAAAATAAATGTATCACGGTTTCCACAAAAATATGAAACAGCACATTCAACATTGATAATAATCAGAAATGTTTTCTGAGCAGCAAATCAGCATATTAGAAAGATTTCTGAAGGTTCATGTACAGTTTGTAACATAAAAATAGGAGGACACGATCGACACTGAACTCACCTTGGCGATCTGCACACACCAGTTTAACAGAGTCTGTGAGCCGATATTGTCTTTATTCTGTCTGACATAATCCAGCAGGCAACCGTAAGGCATGATCTGGGTTATGAGCTGGACGTTAGACGTGAGGCATATTCCCAACAGACGACACACGTGAGGATGATCCACACCAGCCATCACATAGGCCTCCTGAAAGACCAAAATACAGGTTTTAAATGCGTGACAATTGTTAATCATTAGTAAAAAATGACATAATACCCACATCTAAAATCTCTTTGTTGGCTTTAGGAGATGCGATCTCTCTCAAAACTTTGATGGCAACAGGAATTTTCACATCCTCACCCTCGGGGATCCACAAACCCTAGGAAAAAAACAGGAAAGATAATTATTTCTATTCTGAAATATTTCTTAGAATTTCAGCTTCTGTGATGTGACGTATTTCCAGATAAAACAGTAAACAAGTTTCAGAAGTGGAGCAGTTATGTTTATTTATTTATTTATAAAAGATGACTTCTTTCCTTAAAAATTTCACTCCCATCTTAAAGTATAAAAGCTAAAAAAAGATAATTGCATCTTTAATTCTAGTAATTATTAGGAAATGACATTATATGTCATTATAAGTTATATAGTATTATTTATATACAAGTAGTAGTATACTAGTTTATATACTAGTATTTAATAATATTTTGAATTAGATTCTTTTTTTTGTTTATATTTTAATTTTGGGTTAAGTTTTAATAATTTTGTCATGTGCTTTTGTCTTTTTTTTTTGTTTTTGTTTTAGTTTGTAAAATATTACTATTTAGTTGAATTTTTATTTTTTATAGTGTTACTGATTATTGCACTTCAGCTTAGACTTATTTTATTTAGTTTCCTGTTATGTTTTTTTAATCTTATATTTCAACTTTATTTCAATTACCAACATTTTTTAATAGTTTTAGTTGAACATTTTTTATTAGTTTTTGCTTTTTAAATATTTCTATTAAATTCAATTTAATTTTCTTCACTTTTAGCAAGTTTACTACTTTAGCTTAAACTTATTATTAGTTAGATTAGTTAAACAACACTTCTATTTTTTTACACTTTTCATCTAATATTTATATTTAGATTATATTAGCAATTGAAATGATTTTGAATAATTTTATAAATGAATGAATCGAGCATGTTAATACCACAAATGTGAGTTATCAAAGTAAATATGGTTTATTTTGATGTCCTGTTACTGTTCAAATCTTCTACATCACCAAAGCATTATTAAGCCTGCTAAGTTACCGTAGAGTGCTTTGTATTCATAAATGTACCTTAAAGACAGTGCCGAAAGCTCCGGACCCAAGGACTTTTATTTTCTTCAGTTCTGTTTCCTTTAAGATACGAAGGAGAGCCTGGTTGGGAGCTTCACCACTGGGAGTCAACGGTTCAACCAGCTGCAGAATGATGTAAATATTTTATATATGGGGATTTCATTCATGTTGTTTAATTTGTAAGACATTTTTGTGGCTTACTTCTCTCTCCTGAAGCAGGCGACGTAAGGTCCTCTTTCGTCGGATATGTCGTCGGCGGAAGATGATGAAGATGAAAAGGAGGAGGACCATAATCAGCAGCATGCCACCGACAATGCCAGCCGCCACTACAGGCATGTGAGACCTAGAGAGAAGATTTCAAGTAATTTACTTTTATTAAAAAAAAAAATTAATATAAATCCCTTGAGCTTCAAATAAGCAAATTGAACAGCATTCAGAAGCCATTTTACTTCCATATTGTAATGTATTTCTGAGTGAATTCAACAAGTACCCTTTTGGTTCACATCCTTCCAGTCCTGGTCCACTGCACCTATAATAACAGAAACATTTTGATGATAATGATGAATATTATTATTATTTCACTTTAATAATTATCACCTAAGAAGGTTTAACTTGTTCTTACCCTTGTGTGCAGTTAGCATGGCATGGCTGACACTGTCTGTTTTTGTCTGGGTATGTCCAGACGAGTCTGTTATTAAGGCCTTGCACTCCTTGGGCACACTGTGCCACGCAGTGCGTCCCATCTTTGAAGTGAGCACACTCAGTACACTGGTCAGCTCCCTAGAAAGAGAGATACAGAGAAACAACATTCACACTGGGACCACTTACACGTTACTATTATTACTATACTTTACACATTGATTTGGACATTTTCTGAGTGCCAGACTGAAATCGTAAGTCTAATGTATTAGGTAAGTAATAGCACACCTCTTCTTAACAAGACGTGTGATTTTAAGTGTCATTGATAATGCACCATCAAGTTTAATACTTTATGGGGTTTGTTCAAATACCCAGTTTGAGCAAGTGTGAGCATGCATCACTAATAATGCAGTTTATATATATGGGATATAATGAAATGGTGCAACATACCGGCCCGTGGCAGCTTGGCGTCCCGTTCAGGATCTTGCATTCAGGGTCACATTCCAAACACACATTCTCTGACATGTACTCACGGGGGCCTCTGTAGAAATGTATAGAGTACAACAGTCAACAGGAGTAAAACTATGGAAGCCAGTTTTTAATACTGAATAAAAAATATAGAAAGGTAATTGTGACTTTTTATCTCTCTTTTTTTTTTTTTGAAATTTGTTTTTTTTTTCTCAGAATTGCATGATATAAATACACAAAATCAAAGTTATATAGTCAGAATAGCGGGATATAAACTTGAAATTACAAGAAATAAAGTCAGAATTGTGAGATATAGAATTGCAAGTTATTTTAAGGTGAAAAAAAAAGACATATGTTGATATGCTCTCACAATTCTTACTTAGCTCACAATTGCGTGTTATGAAGTATAATATAAACTCGCAATTCTGATGAAAGTCACAATTGCGGGATGTAAAACTGCAATTGCGAGAAAGAGATAAAAAGTCACAATTACCTTTTTCATTTTTTATTCATAAATCTCACAATTCTGAGATTTTCTTTCTTGCAATTGCAAGTTTATATCACGTAATTCTGAGATGAAGTCAGAATCGCGAGTTTATATCTTACAATTCTGACTCGTTAACTCACAGTTATGAGTTTATATCTCAAAGTTCTGACTTTTTTCTGAGAATTACGATTTTATATTTTACAATTGTGAGACAAAAAGTCAGAATTGCAAGTTTGTTTTTAGCTGTAAAATTGCAATTGTGAAAAAAAAAGTCAGAATTGTGAGATAAAAAGTCGCAATCACCTTTTTTTAAAAAAAAATTTTCTGAAAAAATAAAAGGCGGAAAGGAGCTTCCATATAAAACAGTTCAATTCAGACATAAAAAAAAGGAAATTGATTTTCAACAATAACTTAACCTTTGAAGACCTGGAAGCTACAATTTATGGTAAATACCTTTCTTGGTCTGTTCATATTATTTTGACTTATTTTTAAAATAATCATGTTTAAAACTAGAATTTGTGTTGAAAAACTACATTACCCATAATGCTGTATTGAAAGTTCTGCCAGTCAGAGAGTCGCAGCGAGCAAATTGCACCAAAAGAGCTCCCATGCAGCACTAAAATTATGTAATTAAAATCTAAATATTTGCAATAAATGTCATTCGCAGTGCTTCACGGGACTGTAGTTCTTCCCATCACTAAAGTCTTTCACCTTTGTTATTTGGTCTGATTTTCAAATCTTTTTTTGCTTCAAATCAAAGTTGGTAATGTTGTGATTCACCTCAGCTGGTTGTTTTGGTTCATGGCTTATAATGCTTTAGGTCCCTATGGTAAAAATGAATGGAAAAATACCAACACGTTTGAAAAAATGGGTTGAAATAATGCACTCTATTAATAGAAGCCGCATATGAACCCATGCATCTGATAATATCTGAAAGATGCATATTAAATGCATTAATTTAACCATAAATAGACTTTCTGTTTTCTTTTTATTTATTATTAATTGTCAATATGGCACTACAAAATGAGCAGCAAATAAGCTTCTTCAGTGGACTCTCTGTTGGACACTCACCCATCCAGCAGGTTGCAGTGACTGACACAGCGCCCCCTACGCTTGACATTCTGGCAGGAGACACACATGGACGGCCCTGGACCCCAGCAGCCTTCCCCTCCACACATACTATCACAGGTACTGTTCTTCAGCTCTAAAGAGCACACAAGAGAGCTTTTGTTTCATTACATGAACTCCGTGACCTCGGATGACTGACATTGCTTGCCAAATAAGTTGTGTAAAACTAAAAACAAAAATATTTGAATCAAATCCCGTACCACAGTTGTGCATTGCTGCGTTGTTTCCAGTTCGTATGCGCTGTTTCTCGGATCGGAACAGCTTTGGCCAGTAGCTGCCTTCAGTGTAACAGAGGCGGGGGTTGTTCTTGATAACCACGTCGCCATCGCTGATCTCCTTTAGTGAACGTAGGCCGAGATGATCCAGGTGCGGTATGTTCAAGGCGGCAAAACTGACAGTGCCACTGGGATTGTGAGAGAAGAGAGAAGCACTATTTAAAAGTCTTTTTTTTACAAGATAAAAACAGGGTAATATGCAAAGAAGACTAGTTATTTGTAAGTTGATATGACAAACTCACTGTTGTTTAGTTCTTCCTCTGATGATCTCCAGGTTCTCAAAGGGACTGAGGGAATTGAGGTGTTCAGGCCAGTCTTGGATTAACAGAAACCCTAAGAAAAATAAAGCAGGGCTGCTAAATTAATTAATGTATGTTAATGTATATACACGTACATATTATTTAATATTGAATAAAATAAATGTGTAAAAAATTGTAATAAAATAAATGCAAATAATCTATAAAAAATCATATATATAAATGAAATATCTGAAATATATGTAAGTATAATTTAAATTATTTTTACAACTTATATATATATATATATATATATACACACGTGTGATTATACAAGTAAAATTTAAATGCATATGTAAATATATATATATATATATATATATATACACACATACTTATGTACACATTATTTAACACTGAATAAAGTAAACGTAGAAACAATTTGTAATAAAATAAATGCAAATAATCCTTTAAAAATAATTTATATATCTGAAATATATCATTCTAATTCATTTAATATATAAGATAAATGTAAATAATCCGTAATATGTATGTGTAAATTGCAAAAACAGATAACTCCATTTTTTTACATTTTCAAAAATGTTTCTTATATTTTTATTGTGTTAATTCAATGTTATTGTGTTAATCTAAATAACACAGCTGCAGTTGATTGAGATTAATTTGAATGCACAATGAAAAAACATGATTTTTAAAAATTGTTAAAAACTGAGTTATCTGTTTTTGCAAATGAACTCTTCATATATTGAATTAGTATAATAATTGAATTGATTATTATTGAATAATTGGCAATAATAAAGTATTTTAGAGTAAAATAAGTATAAAATAAATGCAAATATGCAAAAAAAAAACAAAAAAAAAAAACTATATATGCAAGAAAACGTATAGTTTACCTGAAATTTCCTTTACTGTTTTAAAATAGTCGAGTTTCGCAGGGTCCATGCTTGGAGTGTGTGTAAAAACATCCCTTAAAAAACAATATTTATAGTATTAAATTAAATGTATACCATAAAAACAAGGTCGACTGATATAGTCTGGAAGTAGTCCATAAAATCTCACCCTTGAAAAGTCATCTGCATTATTGTAATGTGCCCATTTATTTTGGTGCAATTGATAAAAGAGTCAATGTTGGTCGCATTCACTGCAATGGTGTTAACAAGCGCCCCCGTCCCGAGACCGTTACACACTAAAATAAAACACACGTTCAAATTATTCAACATTTATTATATATCCGTGTCATGCAAAATTGACTAAACGTGTCAAAACAACACTATTAATTAATTAATGACGTGGCTGACCTTTCGGGCACAAGCCGTCGCATTGTTTGCACTTCCTTATTCCGTTCTCCTCCACTTCATGCATGTTACTGCTGCAGGTTCGAACGCAGGCACCGTGATCGGTCACCACAAAGTTATCTGCATCAGATAGAAGAATTTGCAGTTACATATCAGTTAAGCATATATGCTGTTTCTCCTGGATGTTTTACCTTAAAAACAAGGCACAAATGAGACTGACAGATAGTATGGCGCTGTAAAATTAACATTATGTACAATATAGCTCAGATCATTTAGTCTTGAGAGTATTTGAGACTAAATGTTTGAGTTTAAACTGATTTTGACTGCAGACTTTGGACATCTGAAGCCATTTAAGACATCGTTGACGTCTCTTCTGAAGCTAGAGGAGACACGTGTGAGATTACTGAAGTATTTATCAATAGCAACGCTATTTATTTTAGGTCTAATGCAATTTTTAAGTGTTTACATATAATAAACATTGACACCTCAGAGGACACAAGCTCTTTGTTTACACAGTGCGGAACCTCTGGGTGTGTCTTTGCTTGTGTATTTGCAATCATAACTGGCTGAAGACCAATGTAATTTATGTCCCTGAAGAATGTTGGTGGTTGTTATGCACAATAGCAATGAGCCAGAATACCTTCATGACTTGTAGAGTTTCTTATGTTTACAAACTGAGGGTTTTTAATTTGTTATAGTGGTCTTAGTTTGGTTTTAGTCATCTCAAACATATGAAAAGCAAACTTACAAGGGCACTTCTTCACACAGGTGGCTCCAAAGTTATACTTCCCGTTAGGATTGGGAACAAGTTGGTGAGTGTTGGGATCGTACAGCATAAGACGTGGACATGCATCCTTGCACGTCCCATCGTCCTGGAAGTCTCTGCAGGCCTGGAGAAAAAAAGGTCCTACAGTCATCACACAGTATTTGTTCCCAACTGATCATTAGGTATGAAAACTATAAATGGATAATATATATGTATAAATATATATGACGCTCACCAGACAGTCTGTTGGTCGGGGTCCGGTGCAGCCTGCTGCGCAATGTTCACTACAGCAGTCGATGGGTTTGGGACCCTTACATCTCCTTGAGCACTGCTCGGCACAGTTCAACCGAGTCACTGACAGTAAGGATGAAAGAACTTTTGTTAGTATGTAGGTTACTCATAAATGTTCCTTAGGAGAATTATATATACAACAGAATTTACAGGTCTGGCAGTTCTCTGGTCCTGGAGCCCAGCATGATCCATTATAGCACCCAGAGTCACATCGTCTGCCTGAGGTGTGAAAGAAAGTGTTTGTTTTATATTATTTAATTTTATTAATACATAATTTAGTATACATTTATATTTTTAGTTGACTAATGTAATAAAAACTACGGAAGCCTGTTTCCACCACTGAATAAAAAATAAAAAAGGTAATTCCGACTTTTTTTCTTACAATGGCAAGTTTTCTTCTCGCTGTTTTCTCAGAATTGGGTGATACAATCTCGCAATTCTGATTTTTTTTCTCCGAAGATAAAGACACAATTCTGAAAAATCTAATCAAAATTGCAAGATATAAACTCACAATTCTTTCTTTTGTCTGAGTTTATTTTTTGCATTTGCGATTTTTATTTTTTTCCTCTTGCAATTTTAAATTAAGTATGAATTGTGAGATATAAACATGCTTATATATCTTACAATTCTGACTTTTTTCTTGCAAGTCAGACTTTTAACAATTCTGACTTTTTTTCACAATGATTTTTTTTATTGCCCTTTTCCACCAGTGAATAAAAATAAAAAAGGTGATTACAAGTTTTTGTCACAGTTCTGACTTTTGCGAGTTTATATTTCACAATTCTGACTTTTTCTCACAACTGCGAGTTTATATCTTGCAATTCGGACTTTATAACTCACAATTGCGAGTTTATATATTAATTCTGAGAAAAAAGTCAGAACTGTGAAATGTAAACTCGCAACTGCAAGAAAAAAGTCACAACTGTGACAAAAACCTGTAAAATAAAATACCCTTTTTATTTTTAATTTGCTGTCAGAAATGTGGCATAAAAAACAGAATTATTGTGAAAAATTATTCAATTAAAAAAACTTTTTTTTTTTATCTTGATGTATTTTAAAACGTAATTTATTTCTGTGATGCAAAGCTGAATTATCAGCACCATTACTCCAGTCATTACTGCAACATGATCCTTCAGAAATCATTGTAATGTGCTGATTTGCTGCCCAAGAAATGTCTTATTATTAGTGTTAAAATCAGTTTTGCTGCTTAATATTTTTGTGGAAACAAAATATAAATAGAAAGTTCAAAAGAACAGCATTTATTTGAAATAGAAATCTTTAGTAATATTATAAATGTCTTTACTGACACCTTTTATCAATTTCATGCATTCTTGCTAAATGTAAATGTATATTTATAAAATGTACTAACCTCAAACATGAATGTTACTGTATATTGCATGATTAATGTTCGTAAAACTCTAAACACTTACACTGAGGGTCTGTCCCTCCTGACACATTCACATCACTGTCATCCTGCACAATGTCCAACCACTGTATGGTCTCCACATTGCAAAGCAAAGGATTGTGGGCTATTTTAACCCCACCTTTGAGAATTTCTGCCAAATAAAGAGGGAAAAATTATGTAAATGATAGAAATGTGACTTATTTAGTCGGTTAAAAGCATCTGCAAAATGAATAAATATAACTGTGTTACCTGTGAGGCTTCTCATACGTAGCTCTCGGAGGCCACTAATGATGCTGTTGTTGTTTAAAGACTCATTCCTGTGGGAGTTTGCCACCACAGCAAGGCCGTACTTGCCATCGAAGAGAGCATGTCCTCGAATGAGGCGTAGGTTATCCAGGGGTATCACATCCACGTAGTTTATTCCTATTAGCACATAGCCACCCACTTCTTCAATGCTCTGTGATAGAAAGAATATTTTAGTCAGGTCCCCTAAATACTATTTAAAAAATCTTTAGACTTCAATAATTTAGCATCAAGAAAATTAACCAGATTTGACCAATTAGTAGTATATAACTAATGATCGAGTCTCATACTTGCCATTTTATTTCACAGGTGTGTTATGTCACTCACCCTGAGGAAGGAAAGGTCGTGGTACTCCTGAACGTTGGTTATCTCCAGGTTCTCCAGCACGACTGTGCAGTTACTGTACATCCGCACCATGGCTCTGTAGTGATCGTCTGGCTGTGCCAGTAGAGTCAGCTTATTATTGGTTCCCTGACATACTGGAGAATAAAGCAGAGGTGAAATCAATACTCGGGTAGTGAAGGTGATATTATGACAGAACATACACTAAATACGCATACCCAGAAGTCTGGAATAATTCAGATTTTATAATATTTTTATAATAAGTCGTATCTGCTAACTAAGGCAGCATTTATTTGATGAAATTAAGTGAAATATTATTAAAATTTAATAAAACTGTTTTCAATTTGAATATAAAAAATTTAATTATTCCTGTGATGGTAAAGATATATTTTCAGCATCATTACTCCAGTTTTCAGCGTCAAATGATCCTTCAGAAATCATTCTAATATGCTGATTTGTTGCTCAAGGAACATTTCTTATTAGTATTAATGTTGAAAACATTTGTGCTGCTTAATATTTTTGTGGAAACTGATACTCCACTATTCAAAAGTTTGGGTTAAGTAAGGTTAAAAAGAAAGAAATCAATACTTTTATTCATCAAGGACACAATAAATTGATCAAAAGTGACATTAAAAAAAAATGTCTACAAAAATATTATGCAACAAAAACTTTTTTAACATTGATAATAACAATAAGAATAATTTTTTTTACTACTAATAAGCACCAATAATAATAATCGCTAAAAACTGAGCAGCAATAATATTGTTTTACTGTACTTTTGATCAAATACAGTACATGTAAAGACATTTAAAAACTTTGGTCCCACTTTATATTAGGTGGCCTTAGCTACTGTGTACTTGCAGTCAAATTAATCATTTGTAAGTACGTTTTTTTATATTGTACTAATATTTTAAAAAATACCTGCATGTAATTACATCTGTAATTAATTTCTGTATAACCCATACCTTACACCTTAACCCACTCTTAAACACCAAACCTGTCTTTAACCTTACCCATATCCCACTCAATAGCAGCAAAAATGTTTTGATACAATATGAACACAATAAATACCTTGTACTTATTTTTTGACGTAAGTACATAGTAGTTAAGGCCACCTAATATAAAGTGTGACCAAAACTTTTAAAAAAATCCTAATTATTCCAAACTTTCGACCTGTAATGTAACTTACTGTTTTTTTGTAATACTTCATATTCATTTTCATCTTAAGCTATGCTAATTATAGTCTTGATTATTGAATGCTGTTGTCTGTAGGCATGTATCAGTTTTGTGACTAAATCATTTTCAATAGGGTGTTATGTTTAATAGGAAATATAGAAAATTCACACTCCACTAAAATAAAGGGTTGCTGTGGTTTGTGCCATGTTTTAAATAAGCTGAATTGAAAAACTTAAAATTAATTTCAGCTGTGTCCAAACTTGGTAGTTTGGACTGGACTGGTAGTGTATACAGTATATAGTATACCAGTCTCTTTGGAAAGGATCATATTGGTTATCAGCCAAAATTAATATTAGATTTGTATACTTTATCTGTACTGTGATATACATTTCAATTATACACATACATTTAGATTAGCCATCTAACACTCACTTAAATCTTTAAAACACTAATAGTTTAATAACTGTTAAATGTAATATTTTGTTAATGTCAAATTTAATCATTTTTCATACTGTAAACTGTAAGGTTTTCATGCCTACATGTCTAATTTTTACACAAAACAAGATATATTAATATTATCCATTTATCATTCATCATCCATCAATGATTCATCATTCAACAATTTGCTATGACTGAAAAATGAAAATTAATTGTATCAGTTAGAGTATAAATATTAATAGACACATTTTGAATCATCTGTGGCATATTACCTACTTACCCGAATAACTACTTGCTCACTTGCAACACCGTGAACCTCTGAACTAAGCTAACTGTAATATCAGGCTATTCTACTTGCCAAATTATTTCTTTTGTGTTCCACAGAAAAAAAGTCACGCAAGTTTGAAATGACATGAGGGTGAGTAAATGATGACAGATGTGGACTATCCTTTTAAGACACAGCATACATCAGTTCCTCATGCTAACACAAACTCCAGCATTCTCCACTCTGTCACAGCTCACAGTAACATGAGCTCATCTCATGCACTGAACAGATCATATTTCAGCCATCACTTCTCAAACTATTTCCATGGAGTTCTACCTCCTGAACATTGAGATTCATTCTACTGTGCTCATATTACCCTGTTGAATATTTCACACTGTATGATTTTTCTATTCATGAAAACATTCTAAAACTCATTGTAAATGTAAAAGCTACACTGGGAAAACAAATGCTTATTTGGTCTCTGCTGTGTCTCTCCTGTCATGCAGGTGTTGAATTCCTGCAGTCGTCGTTATGTGTCTCATCTCCAGCGGAAGAGCAAATGCTAGGGGTGGGAACATCGTGATCAAGAATGTGGTTCACCGAGGGTGAGACTCAAATATTGCACACAAGTGTTGCTCAACTTGAGAACTGGTTGAATTCCTGCCTGCCACGTGCAAGACGTGGATTGTGTCACGTCCTGTGGACGTATTTGTCAAATATGCGAGTTTTGAGAGTTATGTTGACTTTTGGGCATGTTACGTGCTGCATGTTTGCTCTCTCTTTCTTTTTCTCTCTCTCGCTCTTTCTCTCTCCCTGTCTCAGACTGCTAATTGGGTTCCAGCTGATGCGCATCAGTCATCGGTAGTGAGTGGAAGGCCGCAGAAACTCAAGCGATATAATACAGCAAAGAAGCAAGCCCTAGCTGCTGACGGCAACGCGCCACACTCTTTGTCCTGATCCAGAAATGTTTCTTTATTAGTGGTCTTGTGTGACCGAGTGCGGTCATAATCCTTTTTGTGAATGAATTGCCCAATCACAAAAGGCGAGGGAGCGTGCGAACGCTGCTATGTATTCTTTTTCTTTGTGCTTATCGTTGTTTTGAGTTATTCTTAATTTTTATGTAAATATTTTGGTTTTTCGGAAGCGGTAGGGAGGGGGTGCCATTTTCTTTACCCTTGTAATTTTGCCTATGTTTATGTTAGTAAGGGAGTCAGGTAAGACTCTGTTGTTTATTTATTTTTCTTTTGTTTAGGATATTTAAAATTTCATTGATAGTTAGAGGGTTTTGTTTGTTATGTTGGCCTTGCCCTCTCCTGAAGATTTGCTTCCTTTACTCTGTTGCTATCAATAAAAAGATTATTTTGTTTAACTTTCGTGTTTGTTAAGTTTCTGGATCAGGGGATTGACGTGACCGTCAGACATTTCTTCTTTTTTTTTTTGTTACAATCTCGCGCACCTCTAGACATATCGGGAGGCTTGTAACAAGTGGGGGCTCGTCTAGCCGTTTTTTTTTTTTTTTCTCTCCTTCACAAAGTGAGAATTCGTTCGTTTGGTTTTGGATCGCCAAATTAAACTTTTGCTCTGTTCGCCATGAATCAAACTCCGTTTGTGCGTTCGTAACTGACTGTGGATTATAATGGTGAGTATTCTTTTCTTTCTCTCACGTTTTGACTGTTTTCATCTTTGCGGAGGGAAGGAGTAGGAGGGAGACGTAGTAATAATGGAATTCGATTTAACAGCTTTTACTCTTGCGCCCACGGTTGAAGTTTTTAATAGTTGTAGAAAAAAAGATTTAATTTTGATCGCGGAATTCTTTGATATTCAAATTCAGAGGGATACCACCAAGCAAGTGCTTAAGGAGAGTTTGTATGAGAAATTGATCGCTGCAGGTATTTTACCTAGGCAAGCTGGTGATGATGGTGAGCTTCAGACTGGTGTGGCAGGGAGTGCTGAAATAGTGCGGGACGCGGATCAAGAGGTAGGTCTAAGTCCAAATTTTGATTCTGTGCCTCATGAAATGATTGCTATAAAGTTAAAAGAGATGGATCTGCTAATTAAGAAGCAAGAATGTGAGGCAGAGATGATTAGGTTTCGCATGCTAGAAAAGCAGGCAGATAGAGATATTGAGATGCGTAAATTGGATTTAGAATCTGAGCGTTTGGCTCGGACGCCAGTTCCCCATATTCGGCCTAATGCAGTATCTTCGCCCGTAATTATGGCTGGGAGCACTGTAACTGAGGATTTTTCCCACACTGTTTCGAGTGAGTCATTTGATGTTAGTAAGTATATTCGACTTGTACCTCCATTTAGGGAGGCTGAAGTTGATTCCTACTTTATTGCGTTCGAGCGAATTGCAAGTAAACTGAAATGGCCAAAAGAGATGTGGGCTTTGCTGTTACAATGTAGTCTTACAGGGAAAGCTCAAGAGGTTTGCTCAGCCTTACCTATTGAAGGCTCTCTTGACTATGAAACGGTGAAGTCAGCTGTTTTGCGCGCATACGAGTTAGTCCCCGAAGCGTATCGGCAGAAGTTTCGCGGACAAATGAAAACAGTCAAACAAACGTATGTAGAGTTCGTGAGAGAAAAAAAAGTGTTGTTTGAGAAGTGGTGTTTTTCTAGCAGGGTTGCATCCCTGGAGGAGTTGCAGGAGTTAATCTTGCTAGAAGAGTTTAAAAATTGCCTTCCATCTAATATCGTTGTATATTTGAACGAACAAAAGGTTACTTCGCTTGCCAATGCTGCCGTTTTGGCAGACGAATTTGTGTTGACGCACAAAAATGTCTTCTCGTCAGGTGCGACTGTTAAATCTCAGGTGTGGAATTCGGAGAATTCAGTACAGCGTGTTACGCGTTCGTTTAAAGGCGACGTACCTCGTAAATCAAATGAGGGCACTGATAAGCGTGTTTGTTTTTTTTGCCTTGATCCAAATCATCGAATTGCGGACTGTAAAGCCTGGAAGCAGAAGAGTGGAGCTTCTAAGCCTAAAAATGTCGCTCTTGTTGAGTCTGTGTGTGTTAGCTCTGATAAAGGAGAGACTTATCAGCCTTTTTTGTTTAGGGGTACAGTCTCATTATCACCCGATTCAGAATTTAAACCTGTGACAATTCTGCGAGATACGGGAGCGGCTCAGTCGTTCATATCTGCAGAAGTTCTGCCGTTTTCTGAAACTTCTTTTACTGGCAATGAAGTATTAGTACGTGGAATTGGGATGCGTTGTGTCAATGTGCCGCTTCATACTGCATATTTGAAGTCTGACATTGTTAGTGGACTAGTCAACTTTGCTGTGCGTGAGCAGCTACCTGTAGAGGGTGTTGACTTGATTCTTGGGAATGATCTTGCAGGTGGCATAGTCTTCCCAACCCCTATTGTAACTTACATGCCTAAAACTTCCCAAAATTGTGATCTAGCTGAAAAGTTTCCTTCTGTGTTCCCCTCTTGTGTGGTAACTCGTGCTCAAGCACAGAAGTTTAAAGAAGTAGTGGATCTGTCAAACTCATTTTTAGCTAATGACATGCTTAAAGCTTCGGAGTGTACTTTATTTGTAGCACCAGATCATGATGTTGACATTCCTTCTGTGGACGAGGAGATTGACACACAAACTTCACTGAAGGTGGGCAGGGAGTCTTTAGCTGCTGCACAGAGGGCAGACGCTTCTTTGGCGAAGTGTATAAAGGCTGCTGAGAGTAGTGTCTATGATTCCAACTCAGGGGTGGTTTATTTTTGGGAGGAGGGCTTACTGATGCGTAAATGGAAACCACGACAAGAAGAGCTAGGATGGCAGGAGGTGCAGCAGATAGTTTTGCCATCTAATTATCGGCAACAGGTCTTAAAACTTGCCCACGAACATCTTCTTTCTGGGCATGTTGGTATAACTAAAACTTATTACCGTGTCTCTAGATACTTTTTCTGGCCTGGGCTTAAAAACTCTGTCACTAAGTTCTGTAAATCTTGCCATGTCTGCCAGATAGCGAGCAAGCCAAATCAGAAAATTCCTCCCGCACCCCTTTGTCCAATTCCCGTTGTAAATGATCCATTCGATCGACTGATTATTGACTGTGTTGGACCACTGCCAAAAGGGAAAGCAGGACATCAGTATATCTTAACGATAATGTGTGCAGCAACCCGTTTTGTTGAAGCAATTCCACTTCGGACACTGAGGGCTAAGGTGGTGGTGAAAGAACTTCTTAAGTTCTGTACAACTTTTGGATTACCAAGGATAATCCAGAGCGATCAGGGCTCAAACTTTACCTCCAAAGTTTTCAAGCAAGCTTTGCAGATGCTTGGTATTGGCCACCAAATGTCTACTGCTTTCCATCCAGAGTCGCAGGGGGCCTTGGAGAGGTTCCACCAAACTCTCAAGGCAATGCTGCGACGTTACTGTGTTGAAACTGGTGGAGACTGGGTTGAGGGACTTCCTTATTTGATGTTTGCATCCAGAGAGACCGTACAAGAGTCCCTTGGTTTCAGCCCTACTGAACTAGTGTTTGGACACACTGTGCGTGGTCCATTAAAGCTATTAAGTGATCAGTTGTTAAGTCCATCTCCTAAACCGGTGCCTGTTGATGAGTATGTCACCTCTATTCGTGAAAAGTTATGTAAGGCACGAGATCTGGCTAAGTTACATTTGTCTGAAGCCCAGTCAAAAATGAAAGATCGTTTTGAAATAAAAAGTGTGAAACGAGACTTTTCACCTGGTGATCAGGTATTGGTTTTGTTGCCAACGCCTGGATCAATTCTGCAAGCCAAGTTTGCTGGTCCTTACTTGATTGAAAGGAAGTTGAACGAAACAAACTATGTTGTTGCTACACCTGAGCGGAGGTGTAAACGTCGGGTATGCCATGTGAATCGGCTTAAAGCCTATGTGAGTAGAACATCTTCTGAGGAGAGTATCCATCAGATTGGCTCTCCCTTAGTCTGCGCTGCCGCTACAGTGAGTGTAGTAGTTAAGTCTTCGACAGAGGAGGAGGGATTTCAAGGCGGGGACTACTCCATTTTCCCTACCCGTCTTCAGAATTCAGCTATACTACAAGATCTCTCTGGTTTCCTTTCACATCTTACTGCGGAACAGTCTCATGACTTGATGGATTTGTTGAGTAATTTTTCTACTTTGTTTAGAGATGTGCCTGGTAGAACCTCTGTCTGTGTCCACGATATCGATGTGGGGGATGCCAATCCAATAAAACAGCACCCTTACCGATTAAATCCACGAAAGCGAGAAGTTATGCAAGCAGAAGTTGACTACCTGTTAAGGCATGGTATGGCTGTGCCCAGTCAGAGCCCATGGAGCTCTCCCTGCTTGCTTGTACCTAAACCTGACTCTACCTTTCGATTTTGCACGGACTACCGTATATTTGTCCTAAAGCCGAAAAGAATACCTGTTGTTCTTGTCTTAGGACAACTTAGATAAACTTAGATAAACAGAAAATTCAAAGCAACAGCATTTATTTGAAATAGAAATATTTTGAAACATTGCAAATAACTTTCTTGCCATTTTTGATCAATTTTAATGCACCATTGCTGAACATAAGTGTTAGTTTCTTTAAAAATGTGACACTGAAGACTGGAGTAATGGCTGATTCAGTTTTGCATCACAGGAATAAATTACATATTAAAATGCATTCAATTCTGATCAAACAATTATTTTAAATTGCATTAATAATATTTGACAATATTACTGTTTTTATTTGTTATATTGTTTTTATTTACTATATTCGTGATCAAATAAATGCAGCCTTGTTGAGTATAAGATTCTTTTTAACAACATTAAAAATGACTTTTGACTGGTAAAATTTTTGTTTGTACAGTATTGCAGAAATACAGTTTTTAAGACAGCTTAAACACTCTTTTTTAAAGAAGGGTTTTCACGCATTCACTGTATGTGTTGTGTGTGAACATTTAAGCTTTGAAAGCCCGCCGAGCCACTCGTGTTGGTTACAGGGATCAGAGACCAACAGCAACGGCAGTGTAATCTCCACTGATCAAAGTGAATAACCCGCGCTGCTAGAAAAGCCAGGATTACTGCCATACATCAGACCTTGCTCTCTGCGGCCACCACGGTCAAGTCTCTGCCCTCGTACCAGCTCTCACAAACCCCTTCAGATTCCACGAGAACCCTCTGCTTAGCTTTTATCTTTAAAAGTTTGTTTCGAGAGAGAGTCTTAAGCCCTCTGAGAGGAAGGACACATACTTAAGGGGGTTGTTTTAATAAGCCGCCACTGGAGACAAAGCCCTCAGCTGTAGTGCAATGAAAGACATAAAAATTTACAAGCAGGAGATTAGCAGCTTTCTGTCAGGATCAAACATGTAAAACCATTCCAGCGGGATCAGGCGTTCCTCTATATGGGATGAAAGTAAAGCAAATGCTAGTTGAAATGAAACTTTGAGAAAAGTTGAGATAAAGGAAACATTCTTATGCGGACTGTTGATTATATAAAATGTATTTAACCTTTTTGGCCATTTTATTCATTAGACAGCAGAAATAATGGAAGCCCATTTTTGAATAAAAAAACTAAAAAAGGCAATTGCCACTTTTTCCAGACAATTCTGACATTTTTTCTCAGAATTGCAAGATATAAACTCGCAGTTACGAGTTATGAAGCCAGAACTGTGAGATATAATGCACAATTTTTCCTTAAAATTGGACTTCGTAACTCGCAATTGTGGGTTTATCTCTTACACTTTGAGAAAAGAAGTCAGAAAAATGTAAGAAAGTATCAGAATTGCGAAGTATAAACTCACATTTGCAAGATAATGTCACCATTAACTATTATATCTCAACTGCAAATGTATATCCCACAATTCTGACTTTATAACTTGCAATTACAAGTTTATATCTTTAAATTCTAAGAAAAATGTCAGAACTGTGAGATGCAAACTTGCAATTGTGAGAAAAAAGGTAATTGGTAATTATGGTAATATCTTGCATTCTAGCAAATGCAAGATGTAAAGTCAAACAAAACAAATCTCAGAATTGCATGATATAAACGTAAAAGAAAAATGTGAGAAAGTGTCAGAATTGCAAGGTATAAACTCACATTTGTGAGAAAAAAGTCAGAATTGCAAGATAAAGTCACCATTACCTCTATGTTATCGCAATTGCGTGTTTATATCATGCAGTTCTAAGAAAAAAGTCAGAATCGGGCAATGTACTGTGTCAAAATTCTAAAGTATAAATTTGCAATTGTGAGAAATAGTTAAAATTGCAAGGAAAAAAGTTGCAATTTTATATCCCACAATTCTGACTTTATTACTTGTAATTGCAGTTTATATCACGCAATTCTGAGAACAAGTCATAATTGCGAGATGTATTGGTCAGAATTGCGAGGTAGATTCACAATTGCAAGAAAAACGTCTGAATTGTGAGATAAAGTCAAAATAACGCTTTTTAATCGCAATTGTGAGTTTATATCCCACAATTCTGACTTCATAACTTGCAATTGCGAGTTTATAGGACGCAATTCTGAGGAAAAATGTCAGAATTGCAAGATGTAGTGTGGCAGAATTGCGAAATATAAACTCATAATTGCAAGAAAAACATCTGAATTGTGAGATAAAGTCGCAATTACCTTTTTTTTTAATCACAACTGCGATTTTATATCCCACAATTCTGACTTTATAATTTGCATTTGCGAGTTTACATCACGCAATTCTGAGAAAAAAGTCAGAATTGTGAGATGTAAACTTGTATTTGCAAGAAAAAAGTCTGAATTGTGAGATTAATTTTTTTTTCTATTTTTTGATAATTATTTGTGTGAATCTTTGTAATTATGACAAAATGAGTGCCTACCTTTAAAAGCCTTCCTCTTTTGGCCTGAAACTAAGATAAAATAACCATGACAAACTTGATTTGACAGATGTTTTATTACAGGTCAGTGTGAGACGTCCAAGTGTCCAGCCAACAAAAAGACTGAAAAACTGGCAGATAAGCTGATGAATTTGTTGCATGCTTTCTTCAACACTAATCAATGCAAAAACGAAAGTGTAATTAAATTGGAAGCATTGTGAGAAGTGCCATACAGATGTCCCATCTGGTCATTGAGATACAGCCTTTGTTATGAAAGGCTGAAGTGGCTTTACCGAGAGTGTTTAATGTAATCCTGTGGATTGTGGATTGTAATCCTATAGAACCGTCATGCTGTCAGCCAATCCCTCACACTATAAGACAGGCTATTGGGTTTCATTTCAATGAGGATGGTGAGAAATGGAAGCAGCATATGCTGCAGGCATCAAAAAGCTTTATTCGAACGAATATAAAGGAGGTATTCTGACTGGATCCTTTAATCAGCTAAAAGAACAGAAAGAGAGGTTTTAGTTAGTGTAACTTCAAAAGTGAATTCCAGCTTCCGCATTTAGCAAGTGAAAGATCACAGACAACGAGGGAGAATATTCTGGATGGAGGAATAAGTAAAGAGAAAGGAAACACATGGAAAAATAGAATAAAATAAAATAAAATAAAATGTCTACACATAAAATCATGATAATTTTCTGAAAAATTGTTTGTCAAACTGTCTAAGGCTCTGCTCTTAAGTTGTATGTCTCCAAACATAATTAAACACATAAACATACACGAACACACACACATGGATGCAATCATCTATAGCAGGTTCAAGCCAAACGGCTCTTTTTTTGGAAAACTGTATAGACATGCTCTTATAAGGTCAGGTTATCAGAAGAAGAGCTTTACTCCACATCTGGATTTTGTTTTCATATAGTAGATCTCTATTAGAGCTGTATGCACAGCTACTGCCATTTATAAACTAAATAGGCACTCACTTATGGATGCGAGCAGATAAATCTGAGGCAATATAAAGAGACAGGAGGATCTCACTCAAATCCACAGAAAAAAAAAAGCCTGCTGATGTTCTTCTCTTTACATTCAATTCACAAAAATAGTGAATCTGAATGAATAGTGGCATAACACAATACTATACACACTATTTTTTAGCAGTATGGAATACAGTATGTGCAGAATATGCACATTTTCTGCAAAAGTGCAAAACTTAATACATGCAAGCTTTAAAAAGTGCTATTTTAGCATTATTTTAGAATTATAGATATTATTACAACATTATAGATAGTATTAATAGTTAAGCAGTTTTATATTAATATTTTCTAACTTTCTTATTAAAATAAAATATTTTTTGTGGATATATTATTTTCTTATTAATATAAAATTAAATTAAATTAAATTAATAAAACTTTAATATTATCCTAGTAATATTTCTATTTTCCATTGTAATTTTGGTGGAAGTTTTAGTACCTTTTTGTAGGTTTTGTCATTTTTAGAGAGAGTGTGTGTGCGTAAAACAATCAAACTATAATACAACACTAATCTTATTTACGTTTTACATTTTTGTAACATTTTTATTATATAATAATAAAGTTCATTTTTTATTTTTTTCAGCTTGTTTTAGTTATTTGAGTACATCAAGTAATATATAAAACATTTATTTTATTTCAAGTAATGAACATTTTTTAATAAGTTTAACTTTAGTTAAAGTTAACTAAAATCACCCCGTTTCAAACAAAACTGAATTTATAATAAATAAATAAATATAAATAAAAAAATATTTAATTATAAATAAATATATATTTTTATTAATTACATTTACATATAGTTATTTAGTATAGGAATTTATCAATTACTTTAACATAAGTAATTGTACTTAGTTATATTTCATCAATTTAAGTAATTTTATATTTTTTGTTATTTTTCTGTATTATTATTATCTTTATTACTATTATTATTATTATCTTTAAAATAATCAAACAATAATTAATCTTATGTACTTTTTACATTTTTGTAACATTTTAAAAAATAATTAATTTCATAGATAGACAGATAGATAGATGGATAGATAGATAGTTTATTTTATTTCAAGTAATGAAAATGTTTTTTTATAAACAAATAAATAAATAAATAAATAAATGAATAGCGTGTAAATAAGCAATATGCTATATTCCATTCCACAAACCTACTTTTTCTCTGCAGACCTCTCATGACTCGTAGACTCATAGTGGACTCTAGATCCACTGCCATTGTTAATAATGAATAAGTCTGTATCTGATATGAGATCAGGGGTTTCCGCTAATACAAACCACATGAGTACACACACAAACATGCTGAATATCTAATTACTGATATTTGCAATGGTCTTCAGAATACTTATTGGACATGCTGACTGTAAATGCTTTCCAGGCCAGGCTGAACTGTATGCCAGGCGGGGTTCAGAGGTTCATGACCTGTGATTGCATCAGTAGTCAGTGTCAGCATCTGTTCTGAGGGGGTCAGATCAAAGATCTGGAAGTTTGGGGTTGATGTGTTTGAACACTGCCATCACTGGCTCGTTTTTTTCTTTTTTACTGAAGTGGTGTTCGACAGCTGCGGTTCTGACAAATTTCAGTCGTAATGGAAGATGACGGATGGAATCCGGTGTTAAGTCAAGCTTTATTAAAGGATCTGAGCAATCAAAATGTGCATCCATCATCTACAGAAGATACAACACGAGGATGCAATGAGAAGCCAGTCAAATTCTGTATCTGTTTATTTCCTTTCCATGTTAGTCATAACTGATGGAATGACATGCCTTGGAATTGGAGAGAAATTGAGTTGTTGTTTTTTTTCTCTTTTTTTACATGTTTGTGTTATTACTATTTATTAAATATAATCAATCTATAATAATGAAACCTCAAAAATGAGAAAACATGCTATACATTGTATCTTTTTTTTTTATATACACAGCGTATTTTCTTTTCACATTTTTGTCCAAAACATATAACATTTTATAAAATATTTTATTTTATTTTGTAAAAATATTATTTTTACATTTATTATTAGTATATATGTTGCAACAACAACAACAACAACAACAACAACAATAATAGTTATATATATTTTTTATTAATTATATTTACATATTTATAATTATTTAGTCTCTTTTTATCAATTACCTTAACATAAGTAATTTTACTTAATTTTATTTTATAAGCTTAAGTAATTTTTTTGTAATTTTTAAAATTATTATTATTATTTAAATTATCTTTAAAATGATTAAACTATAAAAATATATCAAATTAAATCTCAACAAAGAGAAATTCTCATTTTCCTGTTAATTTTTTTTACATTTCATAACTTATAAAACATTTTATTTTATTTAAAAAATTATATTTATATAAATAATAATAATAATAGTTATATATGTTATTAATTATATTTACATTTATTGTTAGTTTTATGATTTTTTTTATCAGTTACTTTAACATAATTTTACTTAATTATTATTATTATTATTATTTAATCAGCTTAAGTAATTTTATTATTTGTTTGTAATTTGTCTATTATTATTATTATTATTATTATTATTATCTTTTAAAAAAATCGAAATATAATATGACAAACAAAACCTCAGAGAAAATCTTATTTTCTTTTTATATTTTTGTAACATTGTATAAAATATTTTATTTCATAAAATGTTATATTTATATAAATGTCAATAATAATAATAATTTTATATTTTTATTAATTAAATGTACATATTTATAGTTATTTTTATACATTTTTATAAGCTTAAGTAATTTTTGTATGTTGTATGTATTTTTTGTATGTTTTCTATTATTACTATCTTAATCAAAAAAAGTAATATAACATATAAGTTATATTTTTATTATTTATTATTTTATTACATTTTTATATAAAACTTTTTTATTATTTCAATTAATTCATTATTTTTTTTATTGTTATTATTACTACTATTATTATAGTTACTATAAGTAATTTTACTTGAGTAATTTTATTAATGGCTTGAGTAATTTTATTAATTATTTAAATATGCTGAGTCACAACACACTCTATTACAACTGACCCAGTCTGGCCTATTTATAAGTTTGCTGTCTCTATTCTCTTCTGTTTCTCTCTTACTTTCTTTTCCTCTTTCTCAGGCGAACTGTGGCATCAGATAAGCATTTACTAATTACAGTGAGGAAATGAGCAGAAGTCAAAGCTGTCAGTCTCATCTTTTCAGAACGCACACACTAACCTCCTCTGTAATATGACACAGCCCTGTACCACCTGCGACACACACTCATGACCCTCGTTCCCACTCCACACACACACACACACACACAGGGGCATGAAATAAAGTCAAACGCACACAGCTTAGCTATAATCAAGAGATCTTCCTGTCCTGTTAAGAGTAGAAGCAGTTGGACAGAGACGCGCATGCACAGCTGCTCTTACTTCACCGATCTGTCTCTTGGTAGGAGAGCTGAAGAACGAAAACAGGCCTGAGTTGTTCAGGAACGTAAGTGTGAGATTTAACGGCGGGAAATTTCCAGTCATTGAAGACAAATTGGAATAAGGTCAAAAATGCTGCATCTTTGCTGTGGCCAGAACGAATCACTGCCAAAGCAGATCTTTCTTTTACTGACTGGGGCAAAAAAAAAAAAAACAGTCTGTAATAGCTGGAAAGAGCTGTTAGAATTCTCATTCATCTCAATATTTTCTAGGCATGCATCATGTGCGTGTATATATGTAGAAATAAGTTTACAATATACAAAAAAAAAAAAATTATATGCACATATACACTACTGCAGTTTGGGTCAGTAAGATTTTTCAAAGTTTCTTATGCTCACACCACTCTGCATTTATTTATTTGATTATTATTACTACAATTTAAAATAACTGTTTTCTATTTGGGTATATTTTAAAATGTAATTTATTTCTGTAATCAAAGCTGAATTTTCAGCATCATTACTCTATTCTTCATTGTCATA
>VONZ01000753.1:0-80000 GCA_012976165.1 Labeo catla
ACAGACAGACAGACAGATAGATAGATAGATAGATAGATAGATAGATAGATGATAGAAAAAATTAACGATAGAATAACAGACAGAAAGATAGATATGATAGACAGACAGATAGATAGAACAAATAAATGATAGAATGATAGACAGACAGACAGAATGATAGATGATAGAACAAATGATAGATAGATAGATAGATAGATAGAAAAAATGAATGAAGAACACAACAGATAGAAAGATAGATATGACAGATAGATAGAACAAATGAATGATAGAACGATAGACAGACAGATAGATAAATATATAGATAGATGATAGATAAGGATAGAAGTACAGACAAACAGACAGATAGAGCGATAGATAGATAGCTAGATAGATAGAACAACTTGATGGATATAACGACAGAGAGACAGAGAGACAGACAGATAGATAGATAGATAGATAGAACAAATGATTGATATAATGATAGATAGAACGATGGATGGATGGATGAATAGATCTCATGGTTTGTTGTTTAAATAAGCTGTCTATTGTTTTTTCAGTATAATCTGCTGTATCAGGATCTGAAGAGAATCTCTAAGAATGGCGAGTTTTTCTGCAAAGAGATCTTGGCCGTCTTCCAGCAAAGGTAACATATGATCTCTGCTCTTTATCTCTTCAGGATGTTGTAGTACTTGACCTCCAAGATACTGGAGATACTCAACTTTCTATTCTCAAGAGAAGAAAATGCCATAGAAAAGAATAGTTCTCCAAAACTCTGGAACCCTTGAAATGTTCAGGGCAGAATCTCAATGACCTGAGCAAACAAGCATGACTAACACAACAGACATTGTTTGCTTCTATGACTTTAGATCTGAACTGGAAATCAACTATTCAAAAGGACTTCAGAAGATTGCAGGGAAACTTCTTAAAGTCTCAAAAGAGATGTGTGACAAGTGAGTGATCTCCATCTGTCTATCGTAGCCTTTTATATAGTGTAACTGGAAAATAAAACAAAATTTGTCAAGTGATGTTAACTGTGTCAGCAGTGCAGTTTAATGTTTGATGCACTAGCAAACTCATTGACAGTTTCTCCTCTTCAAAGCTCTACGTATCGTGCGTGGTCCTTCATATCAGATGAAATGTACGCCTCAGCAGATGCCCACCGGTACGACACTACACTGGATCGGCCTCTTTTTATTATTCATGTGGGTTGCTGTGTATTTATATCGGCCTTATTCTTTCAGCATACTGGGAAATGCTCTCAACCAAGATGCTATTCAGGAAGTCCGTCAAATCCTAGATGAGCACACGAAAAGAAAAAGACCGGTATGTCACTTACAGGAACAGTTCAGCAAAAAAATTAAATGCACTCACCTTCAGGCCATCCGAAGTGTAGATGAGTTTGCTTCTTCATGGAACAGATTTGGAGAAATTTAGCATTACATCACTTGATTATCACTTACAGTGAATGGGTGCCGTCAGAATGAGAGTCCAAACAGCTGATAAAAACATCACAATAATCCACAAGTAATCCACACCACCCCAGTCAATCAGTTAACATCTTGAGAAGCCAAAAACAATACATTATTTAGCATTATGTCACTTGCTCACCAATGGATGTGAATGGGTGCCGTCAGAATAAGAGTCCATTCTGCTGATAAAAACATCACAATAATCCACAAGTAATGCACACCACTCCAGTCCATCAATTAACATCTTGAGAAGCCGAAAGCATTACATTATTCAGCATTATGTCACTTGCTTACCAATGGATGTGAATGGGTGCCGCCAGAATGAGAGTCCAAACAGCTGACAAAAACATCACAATAATCTACAAGTAATTCACACCACTCCAGTCCATCAATTAACATCTTGAGAAGCCAAAAGTATTACATCATTTAGCATAACGCCACTTGCTCACCAACGATGTGAATGTGTGCCATCAGATTGAGAGTCCAAACTGCTGATAAAAACATCACAATAATCCACAAGTAAATAACACCACTCCAGTCCATCAGTTAACATCTTGAGAAGCCAAAGGCACTACATCATTTAGCATTACATCACTTGCTCACCAATGGATGTGAATGGGTGCCATCAGAATAAGAGTCCAAACCACTGATAAAAACATCAATAATCCACAAGTAATTCACACCACTCCAGTCAATCAATTAACATATTGAGAAGCCAAAAGCATTACATTATTTAGCATTATGTCACTTGCTCACCAATGGATGTGAATGGGTGCCGTCAGAATAAGAGTCAAACTGCTGATAAAAACATCACAATAATCCACAAGTAATCCACACCACTCAAGTCTGTCAATTAACATCTCATGAAATTAAAAGTTTGAAGTTAAAAACACTTTAATGATGGATTTGTTTCTTAAAAACATGCAGCTTATCATATCATAAGATCTTAACTAATGGATTACTTGTGGATTACTGTGATGTTTTTATCAGTTTGGACTCTCATTCTGACAGCACCCATTCACTCCAGAGGACCCACTGGTACGTTTTCATTTCTGGGTGAACTACTTCTTTAAAGTTTATGCATATATTTACATACATGTTTAGACTGCAGTCTCATATGTTCACAGCTTGACAATGCTGTTGAAAAGGCCGGAAAGCTTGTTCTTACAAACTGGAGTGACCAAATAAAGGTAAGAAAAAAAGTTTCTCTAAATCTGAAGGATGTAATCAAACAAATCAATTTTAAAGTAGGATTCAAAAGCACTTAAGGAAGATACATGTGTTTTTACAGCTTAAAAAGAAGCTGATTGGCTTGACAAGAGAACATGAAGCGCTCTTTAGCTTTGTGGAGAAGAATAAGCAAATCAGTACGGAGAAGGAAAAACAGAAGGTATTTGTGATGGTTCATTGGCTGGGGAAAGCAATAACAACAGCTATCTTTGTGATGTTAGACACTGTGATGTTATTTTCATCTAGATGTTGAACAGATTGACTAAATCTGCAGAGCTTCAGGTCAGGGTTGATGAGGAATATTTTAACACCAACCTGGAGGGTCACCACATCCGACTGAAGCTGGAGAACACACTCAAAACCTGCTACCAGGTTCATGCCGTTTACCACATCTTTACATTTTCATCCTCTCTGAAATTCATTGCATTTTGACTAATTCAGAGCTGAATTTCAGATCGTTCAGGAGCTTGAGAAGCAAAGAATAGAGACTCTGTCCAACACCCTAGACAAGTACAGTCTCTTTATGACGGTATACGCACAGACCGTCATTCATGTGAGTTACTGAACCCATCAAACACTAAAGTAAATGTAACAGATTCACCAGTGCTGGGCAAAATTTGATTTTAGATGCTTCCTTTGAATTTAAAAGTGTGAATTTGAACTGTTATGGTCACAGATGAAGGATGACGAATTAAAATAGAAATCAATATTTTTAATACAAACATTTTTTATGCAAAATTTGCATAAAATAAAATAAAACAAAATTGCCTACAATAGGACAAAATGTCTACACTTGTTTTTTTTATAGCTTCACAAATATAAAGAAATATTTGGGTCCAATATTATCTATTTTAATAAATATGAAAATTATAAAATTATATTATTAAAATTCAGTAAAAAAAAATTAAAATTGTTTTATTTAATATTAAGAAAGTTTTTTAGACTCTATGAAGCAAATGTAATTATTGTGGGTAATTAACCTCCTGTACTATGGTGTTGTACAAATAAAAGTTACAAAAATATATATATATATATACATAATAAAATATATGTACATTAAATTCATTTATTTTACAAACTGTAATTAATATAATTGTATCAAGTATTATATATAATTAAATATCAATTTAAATATAATTTTTTTCAAATGTATTCTATGAATTTAAGTTACATACATTTTATACATTTTATATACATTAAATATTTATTTAATGAACATTTTATATATATATATATATATAGATATAGATATTATACACTATTATATTACTACTATATATATAATGATTATATATAAATATATATATATATAAATTATACATTTATACATAATTATACATAATTATAATATTATATATATATATATATATATATATATTACATTTATAATCTATAGTTATATTATACTTATATGATTTATATATATATATATATATATTATAATTATATTATAATTATATTTAAATATTATATGTGATTATTATATTTAATTATAATAAATTATAATTATATATTATATACAATTATATCATTAGATTCCATCTCAATTATAATTAGATTATATAATATATATATATATATATATATATATATATAATATACATACACAGACACTCATATGTATGTAATTCATACAAATTCATTTTAAGCATTTTCAATATAATATGGAAACAAAACAAAACAAAGCTAAAGTGAAGCTCTGTTTAAAACTAGCAATTACGTCCTTGATCTAATTATTTCTTGAAGCAATTAAACTGACTTGCAGGTCAATCTTAACTGATTGATTTGCGTTTGCTAACTGTTTATGCTAATAGAGTCACAAACAGATCGAGCAGGCCGTACGCAAAGTTGATGTGGAGAAGGACATTCAATCGCTCGTCGAGGACGTCAGTGCTACAGCGGACGACAACACAGCTGAATTCCTCATGACTGACTACTTTGTAAGTCTGTAGTTTACAACACAGATTTGTGTTTCAAAAACAGATGAAATAGGTTGTCAAATTCTGTATGTGTTTGTGCAGGAGGAAGAAGCAAAAACAGTCATGGCAAAAGACAGGAGGAGAGATGGCATCAGGACCAAACTGCAGCGTCTGGAGGACTCCATCACGAAAACAAAAAGCGACAGAGAAGGTTTGGATCTTGTGCATACTGCATTTCAGAGCTGAGCGCATGTGATTTAAAACTATTATATAATGACAAATCATATTTTCCTTCAACATTTGAGTTGAAGGAACACGTCGAAGGCATTATTGGTGTCCAGAAATCTGCCTGTCACTGCATGTTAGGATAATAAGGAAGAAGCAGGACAGATACTGTTGTTGCTAAATACCAGAAGAACTCATCAAAGTTCATGTGAAACTACTTTAGACCTCAGGGAACTGAATTTAAAAAAGTATGATATGGCCCTCTTTAAATAGAACTGTTTTATTCCTCAGAGATCTTATTAGGTGGCTCTGTCCTGTTTATATTGTTCATCAGAAGACATTTAGCTCAACACTGACATATAAATCTGGATTTTAGGTTTAGAGAAAATGGTGAAAGTATATACAGAACAGCCAAACTTCTCCAATCAAAAAAACCTGGAGGAAACAGAACAGTTACTGGATGAGGTCAGATGTTTCATTTCATTCCAGTGTTCTGATGAATTTTAATCATAGCTTTGCTTTGTTTCGGATTTTTCTAAAACCTGGTTTAAATTACATTTTCATTGACTCCAGTTTATTTAAATATGTTAAATGTAAAGATATTATCAAAAAGGTTTTAACAAACTAAATACTGACTTCTCTCTTTTGGTAGGTCATCCTCAAACTGGACCTTTTGGACGCGACGCATTGCAAACTGACTCACAGTCTGGCAGAGATAGAGGGCAAACCGAAATCAAGACATCGATTCAGTGACAGCATCAGTAAATGGAAAGAAAAGGCAAGTCTGTCTTAAAATCACCTGTTTAGTACTAGAACTATTTTTAATAAAATTATTATCAGCATGCATTTAAAGTGCAAAGTTGCAAACTTTTTCAGAATATACATTTTTTTATTTTATTTATTGGTCACGTTATTATAAGGATGATTTTTTTTTATTTTAGTAAAACTATTATCAGCATGCATTTTAGGTCCAGACTCTTGGGAGAAAATTGTATTTATTTATCTATTTGGGTTTTTTTTGTTCTGCTTTTTCATTTTATGTTGGTAAATTTATTACCAGCATGCATATTTTATTTTAAATAAATTATCATTAGCGTGCATTTTCAGTGCAAGCTTTTGGGAGCAACATTTTTTAAATTTCATTTTATGCTGGTTATTTATTATCAGCAAGCATATTTTATTTTAATTTAGTAAAATTATTATTACCATGCCTTTTCAGTGCAAACGTTTGTGGGTCAATTTTTTCTTTTTTTTTTATTTTAGTGAAATTTTTATCACCATGCTTTTTAAGAGCAAAAACCTTTTGGAGTAACAAATTTTATTTTATTTTATTTTTGTAATATTAATATCATCACACATTTAATGTGCAAACTTTTGGGAATATATAATTAATTTATTGGTTAAGTTAATATATTATATTTTAGTACAATTGCATGTATTTTAAGAGCAAGCTTTTGGGAGCAACTTTTTTTTTTCATTTTATGTTGGTAAATTTTTTAACAGCATGCATATTTTATTTTAATTTAGTAAAATTATTATTAGCATGCATTTTCCGTGCAAACTTTTTGGGGTCAAAAATGTTAGTTTTCTTTTTTTGTAAAATTATCATCAGCATGCATTTTAAATGCAAACTTTTGGGGGTCAGAAATGTATTTATCAGCATGCATATTTTATTTTAGTAAAATTATCAGTATGAATGCATTTTCATTGCAAACTTTTGGGGAACATTTTTTTTTTTTAGTATAATTATTATCATGCATTTAAAGTCTAATCTTTTGGGAACACATACTTTTTTATAATTTATTGGTCAGGTTATTATACTTTATATTATATTTTATTTTAGTAAAATTATTAGGATGCATTTTTAGTGCATCTATTTTTTAAACAATTTACTGGTCAAGTTGTTATATTATATTACATTATATATTAAGTTACTATCAGCATGCATTTTCAGTGCAAACGTTTGGGAGTCAAAATTATAATTTTTATTTTATTTTAGTAAAATAAGTTCAAACTTTTGGAAGTAAACTATTTTTTATTTTAGTAAAATTATAAAGCATACATTTTAAGTGCAAACCCTTTGGAGTAAGTAATTTCTTTTAGTAAAATTATTATCATTATGAATTTATTTTAATTATCAACATGCATTTAATGTGCAAACTTTGGGAAAATATATATTTTTATAATTTACTGGTCAAGTTAATATTGTATATATTATATTATATTATATTTTAGTAAAATTATCATCAGCATGCACTTTCAGTGCAAGCTTTTGGGAGTCAAAATTATTATTTTTATTTTATTTTAGTACAATTATTATTTGCTTGAGAGCAATCTTTTAGGTGTAATTTTTTTTTTTTTTTCTATTTTAGTATTATCATAATACATTTCAAATTCACACTTCACAATTTGACACAAACAAACGTTGAACGTTTCTTTAAAAGATAAAATAAAATTAAACAAAAATTAAATATGGTTAATGTCTCCAGTGTCATCATCCATGGCTGATTCAGTTGATCCTATCATGTAAAACCTCCATTAAACATTTAAATTTTGAAGAATCCAGAACAGGAAAAAGATGTAAACATAAGAGTTAATTTAGAAACTAGGTCATCACTAGTTTAGCATAATGTTTTGTTTATGCTGTTGCTTTTAAACAGCCTACACTTTTTTGATGGTAATATATGGGTTTCCCCGAGGCTGCAGGATGGAGAGAGACAGTATCACAACTTTAATAAGCCCAGCTTAGACAAAAAACCTATATGTTGCATTAGTTTTTAAACTCTCTCTCTGGTTTTGCTCCAGGACTGCGAGCACAGCGTGGTGCAGCTTTCTCGACCGGTTAAGATCAAAAAGACTCCGTTCAGATCACGTCAGTCCATGAGGAGCTCCATGATCAATAAAAATGTGGTTAGGCCTGCTACGACAAGCGAAGAGCCCTCGACTGAGACGACCGAAGTCACACAAAACAACACAGATGAGCAACAGAGCGGCCCGGTTAACGGAAGCGTGTCTGAGTCCGAAGAGGATGAACAGGGTTCGTACAGATACTGTAAAATTAAATTCCACAACTTACTTTTCAAGCACTACTTTTTTGGATTTTTCAGAGCTTCAATCAGAGATCTCACTTATGTCTTCTATTTCAAATTCTAAAAAAAGAGAGAATAGATAAATACAATTATACTACTAAAAATGGCAGAAAAAGTAAAGCACATGCTAAGTATTACGAAGTATACTACACTTTTACTATAGTAAAACCATGGTTAATTTTCTTAAGCCATGTGTGTATACTTACTTTTTTCCTTATTTTGTTTTTATAACTGTACTGCTTTAATGGTTTGCTTTTTCTGCTGTTTAAAAAGATTTTTTTAAAAATCGCTCCGTAGTCCTGATATGAAACAAATTATATGATTCGCGATCCGCGCTACGAAGATCCGATCTAAAGCAAAAGATTCGCGTTCCACACTCTGAAAAATGATTCGCGAACCATTTCGGATCAGGACTCGGAGCGCGGATCGCGAATCATTTGACATAGATCGGAACTTTGCTTATTGCGAATCATTTGATTTAGATCCGGACTTCTTATCGCGTTCCACGAATCATTTGATTTGAATCGTTCAATTCACGAAATGATTCACGAACCTGTTCCGAACTAAACAAAATGATTCGCGATACGCAATACAAAGCCGATCTGAAACAAATGATTCGTGATGTGCGATACAGTTGGAGCGCTTCGAAACAGTGAATCATTTTGCGACGCAATAAAATTGTTACAAGCAATGCTGAAATTCGAAAATGAATGGCTCTTTTAATTTGATCTGTTTTTTGCTAGTGAATGACTTGAACTAAACGATTGAGGTCTGAATCAGTTGGATGTAAATAAATACATAAATGTGAAAATAAATAAAAATGGAAATAAATAAAAGAAAAAATAAATAAATGTGGGAAAAAAATACATAAATAAGGAAATACAATTTTGCTTTTTTACTTTGAATCATTTGACATAGATCAGAACTTTGCTTATCGCGAATCATTTGATTTAGATCCGGACTTCGAATCGTGTTCCATGAATCATTTGATTTGAATCGTTCAATTCATGATATGATTCACGAACCTGTTCCGAACCAAACCAAATGATTCGCGATCCGCGCTCTGCAATACGCGATTTGAAGCCGATCTGAAACAAATGATTCGTGATGTGCGATGCAGTTGGAGCGCTTCAAAACAGTGAATCATTTTGCGACGCAATAAAATTGCGGCATTTCTTTCAAACATTTCAAAACATTTCTTTCTTTATTTATTTCTAATTATGTCAGGGATGGCATTCCATATAATTGACTCAATTAATTTGTTTCATCTGTTCCTCTTTTCGCATCTTTTGCACGACACTGTCAGTACTACTACTTGCTTAGCTCAGTTGTTTTCTGACATTAACGGAAATAAGCGATATTAATAGTAAGATATGTGCTTATTGGTAAAATTAAACTAAACACTATTTCATAGATACATTGTCTTTCAATAATTCATGCACTTTTTAAGTACCTCTTCAGGAATATTGCTTTTTTGCAAAGGTCTTCTTGACCTTAAACTTAAAAAATTTAAATTCAAGTATTTTAGCACCTTGTACGAACCCTGGATAAAGGTAAACAGTAAGCCAAACATGTTTACCTTTATTTTATTAACACAAACTTCTGATTCAACAGGCTGTGAATTCTGCTCGATCGGTAGATGCAAGGCTTTATACAGCTTTACGTCAGACAGAGAGGATGAGTTAAACATTAATGAAGGTAATATGCTAATTCATCTTAATACATTATCTCTCTGCACCTGCTTTGTGTTGACTCTTCCTCTTCAATCTGCCAGGAGACGTACTGGATATCTTTCAGAAGGACGACTCGGGTTGGTGGTTCGGTGAGCTGAACGGACAGAGAGGACATTTCCCGTCCACATATGTGGAGGAGCTGCCTGTTTTGACTGAAATGAAGTCATCTGAAGCTTAGCTTCAAAAGAGCTTGTGATGGAAAAGGTCACTGACCTCAACGCCTCTGAATCACGATTCACACCTGCTACAGGGTTAAATGCAGAGAATCATTCAAATGAATCATTTCAACAGATTCACTGACTCCAAAGAACAATTTACTCACAACTCATGCATTTATATGACTTGTGAGTAGTTTTACAAGTAGACAAGAGCAGAGCGTAAATGTATTACGAAAATTTTCATGTCAAAAAAGAGAATTTTAAAATTTCACGTCTTCTGGTTTTTCATGAAAAATTATAACTTTATTGTAAAAAAAACAAAAAAAACAACACATAACGTAAATATTTTAGACCTTTAAGTCACGTTAGTATAAAACTAAGAAATTTCAAAGCACGTTAAGACTTTCTTTTTTTTTTGTATACATTTTTATTGCTAAAATTACAAATCAATGAATGTACAAAGAACTGAAACAATTAAATGTTTCATAGTAAGTAACTGCTGATGGTTTAGGTAAATAAAAGCTCAATATATGTGCTAATCATGTCTATAAATATGGTGTCTGGGTCTCTGACCATTTCAAATGCATTTGAAATGAAAAATAAGCTTTTGTTCGTCAGTCAGGCTGTTTTTGCACCACCGTGAAGTGCCACAAACTCTCTCCGGACATTAGCGAGGAAGGCAGAGAAGTTGTTGGTCTCCTGCAGTCTGCGCTCTAGATGTGCCATTTTCTCCAGCGGAGGGTCACAGGACATGACTGAAGGGAAAATATGATGTGTTCAGTATTTTAGGTCAGTCATGAAACACCACTGTTCAAAAGTTTGGGGTCAGTAAGATTTTGTTTTAAAATAATAACAATAGTTCTATTCAACAAGCATAAATTAAACTGATAAAACACAAATGTATTACGGTTTTTACAAAAATATATAGCAGCACAACTGTTTTCAACACTGATAATATTAAGAAATGTTTCTTGAGCAGCAAATCAGCATATTATAATGATTTCTGAAGGATCATGTGACACTGAAGACTGGAGTAATGATGCTGAACATTCAGCTTTGCATCACAGGAATAAATGTAATTTTAACAGTTATTTTAAATTGTATATATTTTACAATATTACTGTTTAAACTGTATTTTTAATCAAATAAATGCAGCCTTTGTGAGAATAAGAGACTTTTCAAAAACATCAAAAAATACCATTTATGATTAAATAAAACAATTAATATTCCTATTTATCAGTATAAACACTGAATGTGTGAGTCTAATCAAATGCAGCATGAAAAACAAGGTGTAATTTAACTATTTAATTTGTTATGGTAGCTACTGTATTTTACAAAAATGTAAGATAATAAACAGATCAGAAAATGAGTATTTACTGTGGTAAACGCCCTCTGCATCGAGCTGTAGGAGGAACATATGGACCATATCTGGATCTTTACGGCTGATGTTCCTAAAGACAAACTGCAGCTTTTCACCTTAAAATAAACACAGATGTTAATGATACACAAGCAGATCTTATATCAAGTTTCAGACCACTAGTAAAAATGCTTTTGTTTTAAATTGTATAATTAACAGCTTGTCAGCAACAACAATTAGAGTGAAAAGTGAAAATGCATACACTACCAGTCAAATGTTTTTGAACAGTAAGATTTATTTATTTTCCTCTTCTGCTCACCAAGCCTGCATGATATTTGATATTTTATTGATCCAAAATACAGCAAAAATAGTAATATTATGAAATATTTTTGCTATTTAAAATAACTGCTTTCTATTTGAATATATTTTAAAATGTAATTTATTCCTGTGATCAAAGCTGAATTTTCAGCATCATTACTCCAGTCTTCAGTGTCACATGATCATTCAGAAATAATTCTAATATGCTGAAGAAACATTATTATTATCAATATTTAAAACAGTTGAGTAATTTTTTTCAGGATTCTTTGATGAATATAAAGATTCAAAGATTAGATATTTATCTGAAATAAAACACTTTTGTAACATTATACCATTCAAAGGCTTGGTGTCAGTATACTTTTTTTTATTTACTATTTTTTTCCTATAATTTTTTTAATGATTAATGAAATTAATACTTTTATTTAGCAAGGATGCTTTAAATTGATCAAAAGTGATGATAAATACATTTATAATGTTATAAAAGATTTCTATTTCAGATAAATGCTGTTTATCTGAGCTTTCTATTCTTCAGAGAAACCTGAAAAAAAATCTATTCAGCTGTTTTCAACAACAACAACAACAACAACAACAACAACAACAACAACAATAATAATAATAATAATAAATGTTTTTTTTAAGCAGCAAATCAGAACATTAGAATGATTTCTGAAGGATCATGTGACTGGAGTAATGATGCTAAAAATCCAGCTTTGAAATCACAGAAATAAATTACATTTTAAAATATATTCAAATAGAAAACAGTTATTTTAAATAGTAAAAATATTTCACAATGAACCAATTTTGTTTGGTTCAAGTAAATGCAGGCTTGATGAGCATAAGAGACTTCTTTAAAAAAAACATTAAAAATCTTACTTTTTAAAATCTTTTGAGTGGTAGTGTACATTTTATTACTGACCTATAAACAAAGCTAATTCATTTTCAGAATCCTAACACTTCATTAATTTTAAGGTTAAAATGAAATAAAAATCACAGATTTTCAATATGCTATCAGACGTCTGTACCTCACTCTATTCGAATGATATATCTAATGCATAATAAAAAATATCATACTTCAGTCATACTGTACATTATAGTTTAACACAAAGACTTTACCTTGGATTTTTCTGATCTCAAGACTGAGGTGTTTCTGAAAGATGTCTTTACATTTGTTCAGCTTCTTCAGTCTGTCCTTGTTGGCTTTATTTTGTGACTGAATCACTATAAAAACAAACATTCGTGACATCAGGTTGAACTGAAAACAATAATAAACCACTGTCCATTGTGTCTGTCACCTAACACTCATAAACAAAAAATAAAGGCAAAATAAATGAAAATAAGAATAAACAGAACTTGCACTATTTGTTTTCTGGATATACAGCATTTCATTCAGAGACATTTATAGTAAATGATTCACAAATCATCCTTGTGTGTGTTTCTTTGCAATGATTTGGCAGAAATGATTCACAAAGTGTTCATAAATCACTAATCTGTAACGGATAGCTCACTTTAAGTTTAGTTCACTACACATCAACATAAAGTTGCATAAGAAGAAGGAAAGGATTACACACATTCCCTGTTTTTGGCTTGATCCTTCTTTAGCTTCTCAATTCTCTGGAATAAAAGAGCTTTGTGATGCTCTTTGTCTTCAATCTCCGACACAACCTCAATATGTTCAGCACTTTTCTCTTTTAGTAAAGAGGTTTTCTCTTTCAAATCTAATTTAAAAAAGGAAATATCATGGTAGTCATTCAACTGACAAATCCAGACATATTAGATTGTCGTTATTAAAAATGGAAAGCAAGTGTGCCAATCAACTTCTTTAACTCACCTTCTTTGTATGTTTGAATCATGTCAAACATGGTTTCATCCTCCTTGCATTTCTTAACACAGGTATCTATGAAAGAAAGAAAGAAAGAAAGAAAGAAAAAGAAAAATCCATAAATTCCTGAGCAACTTGAAATATTCACATACATTTTTCTTGCAATACAAAATAAAAAAAAAAAATCTATGAATGAAAGCTTGTTTCCAACACGGGATAAAAATGTGTGTGAACACATTATGAATAAAGTGGGACTTTTTAATCTTTTTACATTTTTACTTTTTTCCACAATTCTGAATTTATCTGAGTTTATTTCAGAATTTTCAGAAATTTTCAGAAAATACTTTTTTTTGTTCCATAGCAGAAAGAAAATGCAAAATTTGCAAGATGTACACACTTGCCATTCTGGGTTTATATCTTGCAGTTCTGAAGTAAAATATCTGAATTGTAACAAAAAGTTGTGATTACCTTTTTTAATGACATTTTTTTTAATCCTGTGGCAAAAATAAGCCTCCAGCATCATAATGCATTTTTATTTGGCTATTGAGTTACTGTGGACAAATTAATTGTTTCAAAACTATAATTAAAAAAAAATCTAAATAAATAAATAAATACATAAAATACAATAGTAAAAAATTCAGAGCAAATACAAACATTTCAAAAACTAAATACCACAATATAATATTTTTTCACCATATAACCAAGCTTTTTTTAGCCCTTTAACTGTCACTCCCATTTTTGAACACAGACATAAAAATGCACTATCCAGACTTACATTTTTTAAATTCATAAATGAAAACATTTTGTAATATGATTTTTAAGTACATTTTCCGTGGTAATGCAATGTCTGATTTTAAAATGCCTTTCAAAGGATGAATTTTGAGATTTTAAGTTTTGAACTAATATATAATTTCTTATGAAAAGGGCAACAAAGAAAGTCTTTTGTGACAAAGGTCAGAACTCATGTTGTGATGTAGATTTTTTAAGTTGTATATATATTAATCTACTACTTTTCCTGCATAATTTGTACCACAAAAATATGGTACAATATCTATTTAGGAGTCTTAGACCTTTCCAACGATGTATGGCTTGTCATGATTAGATTAGGATTTATTTGTAATATGGTGAAGTAAACTTAGGCATCCCACAGTGGGGATGGTGACAGTTAAAGGGTTAAATTCAAAAGGAATACAATGAGAGATAATTAACTTACACACAGTATAAAAAGTAAAAATAATAATAATATAGTAATATTGTGAAATATTTTTGCTATTTAAAATAACTGCTTTCTATTTGAATATATTTTAAAATGTAATTTATTCCTGTGATCTAAGTGAAGCTTAATTTTCAGCATCATTACTTCTGCTTTTAGTGTCACACGATCCTTCAGAAATCATTCTAATATTCTGATTTGCTGCTTAAGAAACATTTTTATTATTATTAATATTTAAAACAGTTGAGTACATTTTTTTGATCAATAGAAAGACATTTATCTGAAATAAAACATTTTTATACACTACGCCATTCAAAAGCTTGGAGTCAGTATATATATTTTTTTATTTATAATTTTTTTCCATAATTTAATCGTTAAACTGATGCTTAAACACAGGATACACAGGATAAAAAGACTGTTAAAAGGTAACTATCTTTTTCATATCTTTTTAAATTCTTAATTTTTTTCCCCTCGAGTTCTCTCACAACTTTTTTCTGAATTTTCAGAATTATCAGAAAATTCTGAATTTTAAAACCAAAGTTGGAAATATACATTTTTTAATGTTATTCCATAAAAATGCAAGATTTGCAAAATGTAAACTCTTGAAATTATATCTCCCAATTCTGAAATAAAAAAAATCTGATTTGTGACACAAAAGCAATTACCATTTTTTAATTTTATAATCCTGCGGCAGAAATAAGCCTCCAATATCATGACGCATTTTTTTATTTAGCTATTACAGTTTGAACTGTCCGTACAAATGAATTGTTTCAAAACTATAATTCTATATAATATAATATAATAATCAATTTAAAAATAAATAAATAAACAACAGTAAAAAATTCAGAGCAAATGCAAACATTTCAAAAGGTAAACACCACAATATAATATTTTTTCATATAACCAAAACTTTTTTTAAAGGATTATAATGGGAAATCATTCCTTTCCATCCTACAAATAGTCTTTTTAAAGTGTATATAAACAACAACACTTGCACATTTAAACTCAAACTAGTCCATGTGCATCTCTCACCCAAGACGGACTTCATATACTGCCTGTGTTCCTGACAGAGCTGTGCCACCCTGTCATTGAGCTCCTCTCCTAAGGCCTGATCCAGCAGTTTGCTCCTCATCTCCTCCAGTCTGCGATTGAAATGCTCCACCGCATTATAGTCTCTGATAGAGGCCATTCTGAGCTGCAAAATTACCCAAACAACACAATGACAGTTACTACACTAGACCGCTTACATTCAGGGTTTGCTTACTGCATATTACAACACATTATCTAACATACTACAATATAAATTACCTAATAATACAGAAATTAATGCCTTATTTTCCATAAAAGTCATGTAATCCAGTTTAGCAAACAACGAATATAACGTTAACGTCATATTGTTAGCTACAATACTTCGTTATATTCTAACCTATTTTTCTTCAGTTCTACGTATTGAAATCTACGTGATATTGATTAAATGTTATTTTAATAGTGGCAAACAACATTTAAATTACTCACCCGTTTTATGGCGTGAATATAAACGCAAATGTATTCTTGTTGTTTTCAAAAATCCGCGCCCGGAACGTCAGCAGTTACACAGGAAGTGACGTCAGATAAACGCGTCGTCACACCTACAAAATAGCGGTATGAAATTACCTTTGGTCCCCGTTAAACTGTTCATAGCATACCAAAAAAAATGTAGTGTTCCGAAGTATGAATTTTATTTTTTCCTCAAAAGCTAAATATTTATTGGTTATATACCCCATGTCCGGTCGGTCATTTTCCATTCACTGAGTAACGTTAACGTTAGTTCGTTATTGTTCCCGCAGCAGTGCTTCTAATGCTGCGCCATCTGGTGTCAAAATGACAAAAAAAATCTCATTTCACATCAGAAAAAAACATGTTCAGGATCAATCCTGCCTTTTTGGACAACATTTTTGGACGTATAAGGAAGTATCACTTTATGCCTGGCTTATTTTGCATTTGTTTTCACAAACAGACGTATCTGTTGTCTACTAATTTTTTGTTGTGTTGATTATTAGCAGTGAAATTTGCCATAAAACCAGAAGGCTTGGAATATCAAAGTATATATGTACGACGCCTCCTTCTGGTTGACAGGGGAGTGTGTTGAACACAAATAAGGTTATCAAAGAGCTAACTTACATGACAAATACTGTCATATAAATGCAGGAGTATTTTAGGCAGGCTTACAACTAAATCCTAGAAATGTGACTGTTATTTTCAGCATTTTAAAGTGACTTCATCAGCAGTAGTGTTAGTTAAAGGTAGTTTCTAATGCGGTGTATTAAAATATTAATTTATGGGCCATTCTACAGGTGCAAACTGCTGTCCGCATTTAAAAAAAAACGCATTTAAGTATTTAAATCTTATAAAAATCGTCTACTAACATCCTTTTATTGTCTATTGAAATCCACAACAACATTTAAAATATCAGTAAGCTTAATATATATAAAATCATCATTTATTGGGTACTTTCAATGGGTGGCTGTCTCGAACGCTTATTAAAATTATATTGAAATAATTTTTGCATTTTATTGCATTGTTGTTTTTAGAAATATCTTTTTGATTTTTTTTTTTAAAGTGAAGTTAAAAAAATATTTTTTTATTTTAAATTATTAAATTAATTATACCCATACATTTATGATCAGAAAATATTTGTGTCATTCTCTCTCATAGCTACATGGTAAGCAAATGTGTTCAAAAGTATTCAAATCTGTGTAATATCTGTTTTTTATATGTGTACAACTGTTCAGAACTGTGCTAGCTAACCATGTGCTGATTAGCATCTTTGTTCAGAAGTATCTAAAATTGTCACTACCGAAACAGTCACGACCAAAACATTTGGTGAAGTTTCAGTAGTGACATCTTTCTTATTTTTTATCCTAGAAAATTGTCATCATTGTTTTGGTAGTGACAAAAGAGAACACATACTTGTGGGAAATAAATAAATTGTTAGTACAGTTGTGCAAATTTTTAGTATTTTAATATGTTTTAGTATGTGGGTTAAATTTATGCAATGTGATGTGGTCGCTACCAAAACATTACTGTCACGACCTAAACATGGGATGTTTTGTCGAAAGTATACTGAATTAACAACTAATGTGTTATGATAGTGTTTGGTTCAATGTATATTCAAACTAATAAATCCTTAACTTTGAAATCAGTATGATTAACCTTTTTTGGATTTAAAATACAACAAATCTCATAAATCACACTTAAAATATTGTTACAATTGTAATTCTTGATTTACCTATGAAAACGTTTTAATAAAATAGAAAAAAAAAACATTTACAAGGAAAATGTAAGCAAAATCTTAATAGGTAAACGTAACGCTTTATATGAAATTATATAATATTGTGTTTCGGTAGTGACAAATTTGGAGAGAGGACAAATATTCCAAAAATACAATATGAGAATTAACTGCAAAACTACTAAAAATGTGTACCTTGGATATCATACAATTTGCATGCAAACAAAATTTGTGAAAAAAGACATTTTTTCCCCAAATCTGACTTTGCACCAATTCAGTAGATTGGCTCATATACAATGTTTAGCCGTTTACATTTTCATATCAGGCTGTTTGGGGTGATCTGGTCTTTCCACTAAACTAATCTCATCTAAAATGTACTGTTTACATTTTATCCATCTACTGTTTTACAGATACCCTGTTGAAAGAAGAACCAACCCAAAACTAACCTGGTCAGAGTGATCTGTGGGTTAGTTTTAGAGTGATTTAGGCAGTTTTTAGCTAGTCAGGCTTGGGAGACTAATTGGTTGACTACATAAACCAGCTGAGCACCAACATGCAAGACCAACAAACCTTTCATAAGCTAGTTCAAGACATTTTCTTTCAGAAAGGTAATGTCAAACATTTTAATTTGATATTTCCAATACTTTTATTTTTAAAAAAATCCCTTTACAACGTTATAACAAACTAGATGAGTAACGTTTGAGAACAAACGTTAAGTTGGCCTGAGAAAGCCTAGCCAGAAAGTTTGAAGCAGTTGTAAAAGTATGAAAGCAGCTAGCATGATTTAACACATTGCTTACATGATTTAACATGTTGTTAACAGGTTTTAGCATGATTACCTTGTTGCTTGTATTTTTATAGGCTGATTACAATGTTGTTAGCATGATTAGCATGTTGTTAACATAATTTGCAAGTTACTAGAATGTTATTAGCATGATTAGCAAGTTACTAGCATGTTGCTAGCATGTTTCTAACATAATTTGCATGTTACTAACATGTTGTTAGCATGTTTCTAACATGATTAGCATGCTGCTAGCATGAATACCACTTTATTAGCATGTTGTTAGCATGATTAGCATATTACTACCACGTTGCTAGCATGTTTCTAGTATGATTAGCATATAACTAGCATGCTGCTAGCATGATTACTAAGTTACTAGCATGTTGTTAGCATGATTTAGTTGTTACTACACGTTGTTAGATGTTTCTAGTATGATTAAGATGTAACAAGCGTTGCATGATTACCATGTTTTTGCATGATTAGGATGTTACTAACACGTTAGATGATTAGAAGTTACCCTAAAGACGTTGTTAGTATGATTATGTTGTTAGATGTTTCCAGTATGATTAGCATGTAACTACGTTTAGCATGATTACCAAGTTACTAGCATGTTGTTAGCATGATTAACAAGTTACTAGCATGTAGCTAGCATGATTAGCATGTTACTAGCATTTGTTAGCATGATTAGCATGTTACTAGCACATTGCTAGCATGATTAGCAAGTTACTAGCATGTAGCTAGCATGATTAGCATGTTACTAGCATGTTGGTAACATGATTAGCATGTTACTAGCACGTTGCTTGCATGATTAACAAGTTGCTAGCATGATTTAGATAGCTCGATAGATTAGATATATTACAGTGGAAGGTTAAATTTAGTCTAAATTGATTAGAAATAGTACATAGAAGGGAAGCTTGATTGAGCCTCAAGGAATTCTGGGAAGTGTTGAAGAGTGTTGGCTCATTTGAACAGTCCGTCAATGCAAGTCTATGGGATTTTTGGTGGCTTTGATAGTCTGGTTTACGAAAACTGTGAGCCGGATCAGTCTAAAAAGATATAGCACACTGAGTCAGACCAGTCTGAAGTTCTGGGCCGAGTTTGGTGGTTCTAGCTTGAAAGCTCTAGGAGGAGATAGATACCGAAAATTAATAATAATCTTTAATAGTAGATCAGTAAGTTGGCTTTCTCAAGCCAACTTAATAAACAACAAAGAAGAAACTTTAAACAATAATATTTTTGCTATTAATCATAATTATAGTATTTTTTCTTCATTGAAGGCAAAATTGATAGTGACAAATATGTTTAAATTACATACAGTTTTTAATATGTACGCATTGTTAATCTGTAACGTGAGTGATAATACGTGAGCCATAACCTCCTAAAATTGCACTACATTGAACAATGACTGAGCATAAAGGTATCAGTGATTCTGAATATGTTATCAGTCCTGTGCTATTAACACACAGTTCAAGGACAAAATATCTTCAGCTACTACAAGTCAGATCTGTACAGCCTTTTACTACAAATTATCACACATTTTCAGTATTCAGTTTCTTGTAAACAACAAACAAAATACAGGTCATCCAGGTTGACTAACCACACCTAAACTGTCTGAAAGTATAATTCAAACACATAGAAGATATTGACATAAGACATAATAAATGTCCACTTATCAATAAATATATATCAATAAAAAAAACACCTCAACAATAAGTAATTCCATCACCAAATGTAATGAGTGGCAATCTATTTGAGCGACCAGACTTGGCCAGACTTTGCCAGACAAACCAACGATTGCTCAAGTAATGGCATGAGGTTTGAGGCAGGGCTACCTGCTTGTCGAAACGCTATCAATTTTTTTAACTAATAGGGGCCCCTGTGGTGACAAGTTTGTAGTATGCTGCTTTTCTGGCCATGAGCTCCTCGTGGGTCCCTTTCTCGATGACCATGCCCTGTGACATCACAGCGATGATGTCAGCAGACTGAATGGTGGAAAGTCTGTGAGCAATGACGATACATGTGCGTCCCTGTCGGGCCTCATCCAGCGCGGCCTGAACAACCTGAAGATTGAAAATCAAACATATTCTGTGCATCAAACTATTACAAAATACAGACAATCAGTGCTGAGTAGATTAATTAAAAATTGTAGTCCATTCTTGAATACAAATTACATGAAGAAAATTGTAGTTAGTACCGTCACTACATTACACATTTTAGGTAATATAATCCAACTATTTTTGATTACTTTTTTAGATTACTTTTATCCTCCTAAAAGTACTTTTAGATTACTTTTTACCTCCTAAAATTACTCTTAGATTAATTTTAGGTAATATAATCCAGCTAGTTTTTGATTACGTTTAACCTCCCAAGATTACTCTTCGATTAATTTTAGGTAATATAATCCAACTACTTTTTGATTACTTTCAGAGTACTTTTAAACTCCTAAAATTACTTTTAGATTATTTTTATTCTCCTAAGATTACGTTTAGATTACTTTTAACCTCATAAGATTACTTTTAGTTTAATTTTATGTAATATAATCCAACTATTTTTGATTACTTGTTTAGATTACTTTTATCCTCCTACGATTACTTTTAGATTACTTTTAACCTCCTAAGATTACTTGTAGTTTAATTTTATGTAAAACAATCCAACTAGTTGAGTACTTTTAGATTACTTTTAACCTCTTAAGATTACTTTCAGAGTACTTTTAACATACGTACTTTTTACAATCCAACTACTTTTGATTACTTTTAGTTTACTGTTAACCTTCTAAAATTACTTAACTTTCGGGCAGGTGATCTAAATCTCAAATCTAATTGGATGGCTCGTTTCATCCCAGGGCGACGGGGAAAAAATAATAATAATGTACTAGTCGGGGAAAAAAAAAAATCTCGCTTGGTTCACACCTAATGTGAATAGCTCAATGGGGATCTACTGTTTGATTCTAGTAAAAATAAAAATAAATGTAAAAAATCTAAATAAAACACTTGTGTGTGCAATTCCACAAAATTAGAAGACTTCGATATATTAGAAATAGGCTTTTTTAGAAAAGAAAATTTTAATTATAAAAAAACTTGCTGTTTTGTGAATATTAAGGAATCAAGTAATCAATAAAAAGTAACAATTCTGATTGTGAGTATTTTAAAACAATATAATGTAATTACAAGTATTTCATTTTTGGAATCTGACTACATAATTCAGATTACATATAATCAGTTACTACTCAGCACTATAGACAATATTGAGAAACTGTGAAATTTGGCTGGTGGTATAGTCAGATTATAAAATAAGTGCATTCACACACTATTTTACCTTCTCACTCTCAGTATCGAGTGCAGACGTGGCCTCATCCAGCAGCAGGATTTTAGGGTTTCTGACAATGGCTCTTGCAATCGCTATGCGCTGTTTCTGTCCGCGGGACAGCTGAGAGCCTTGAGCACCGACCTGAGTTTCATATTTCTGAAAAACACCACATTATTCAGAAAACCTGAACAAAAAGGTGCATGTGTGTTGTATGTTTTGTATCGTAACTGTAAATCTGCAATTAGGTGCAGATGTTGATATTTATATGTGATACAGTAGACTTTGTAGGGTTAAAACCAAAAAGATTTAAAAGACCATATTTATTGCCTTAATCCATGTTCTTGGTCTTATTATGCTCAATTCATCAGTGCGTGTCATTTCAGATTTCTCTGTTCATAATAATTTATCAAAATGTAATTGCTCCAGCAATTTCCTGTTTATATCAATGGCAGCTGCTTGACTGGTGCATGAAGTTAGTAAAGTATTGCTAACTCATTAACTTACTAGCATTAATCCCTACATTGTTTCTTGTTGAATTACCCACTTTAGTTGTAAATACATTTGATTTCAGAAAAAAAAAGACAAACAACATTTCATGTTGACTTATGTAAGCCATATTTAAACTTGACATCTGTAAATCCAAATAATCAGTCATTAATAATTGGAATGCATAACTTACATCAGGTAGCGTCATCACAAAATCGTGCAGATAGGCCTTCTTAGCAGCCTCTATTATTTCCTCCATGCTCACGGTACGAGAATTATCACCGTACTGGATATTCTCAGCGATACTGCAGTCGAACAGCACCGGCTCTTGAGATACGATGCCAATCTGAGACCTCAGGAAGGCCACGCTGATGCTTGCAGATGGACGTCCATCGATCAACTAGGGCAATAAGAGAAAGTCATGGTTTGTTTGTCACAATCAAGGATTTTGCAATCCTTCCTCATCTTGTGTATGAAACTAAGAGTTATTTTAAAAGCCTCTAGCAGTTCCTTGTGTGTTTTTAGCAAAATGCCACGATTATTTTACACTAGATTTGACATTTTTAACTCCTACATGTGCATCTTTAAAAATGTATGTGTGTAATAATGCAGTGGCTTCAGTTTTAAGCAATTTCAGAGCAAATTAAAGATGCATCAAAATGTATTGTGACAAATTGCTTTTGTTCCACTTTGTACTGTAAATCGCTTTGGATATAAGCATCTGTTAAATGCATAAATGTAAATATGCAATAAATGTGGTTTCATACCACTTGTCCTTCATCGGGGTCGTAGAATCGCTCCAGAAGTTGAACGCTGGTGCTCTTCCCGCAGCCGCTGCTGCCCACAAAAGCAAGAGTCTGTCCTGGATGTACCGACACCTCCAGCCCTCTCAAAACCTGGATGTCTGGCCTGCTGGGATACGTGAACCTGCACCCTTTGAATTCTATTTGGCCCTTGAAGTCATCCTGTAACAGAATAGAAAAGAAAATTACATTTATAAGGCAAAAAAAGAAGAGTCATTAATATTTTCATTTTGTTGCCTGGCCAATAAAGAGTGCACAGTTAAAAATATCTCTGCTAAAAGGTAATATTGGCAACTTTTAGGTGTACAAGAGACGATGTCACAGAGAACAGAAATGCACTTAAAACCAAAATAAATCAAAACATTATGGGGTCTGTAAGTATTTTTGGGGAGGAATAACATGCATTAAAAGTCCCTACCACCTGACAAATGTCATTGAAATAGGTAATGGGGGAAATTAATTAATATAAATATGAATAAAATAACAAATATTATAAAAATAAAAACAATTAAAGCTATATTTAGAAAAATAAATAAAATAAAAAATAATATAAAAGAAAATATAGATCAAAATAAAATATGAAATAAAAAAATAAAATAAAGTACAATCAAAATTTATATTACAACATGCACAAAATGTTGATACCACCTGACAGATATCACTGTAATAGGTAATAAAGAAAAATAAAATACAATAAAATGAAGTTTATTGTATGAAGTTTAAAATAAAATAAGGAAAAAAAATAAAACAAAATAAATAAAACAACAAAAGATTAAAAATATATATAAATTACAATAAAAAAAATTATAATTATACATAATATAAATATCACACTTGTCTCTTACTATGACTAAAAGTAGACTATGTAAACTGTTAAAAATAATAATAATAATAATAATAATATTAAATAATAATAACAAAAAGTTAATTATAAATTTTTTTTCAGTCACTTTTGATCAGTTTAATGCATATCAATTTCTTTAAAATCTTACTGACCCCAAGCATTTGAATGGAAGTGCATGAAATTTATTTTTGTGAATATATTTTTACATATCACTGAACTGATAAGGATAGGATTAGTAAAGAAATGTAATTATTCTGACAGTACACTGTTTCATTTACACATAACTCAGTAGGATTTCTTTATTCTGAATAGATATAATAAAATTAATTCATTCAAATTAATAATTGAGTGATTAAGTCAAAAAGCACAAGTATTTCTTTTGGGGAATAACATTCATTTAATGTCCCTACCACCTGACAAATGTCACTGAAATAGGTAATGGGGGAAATTAATTAATATAAATATTAATAAAATAACATAAAAACCATAAAATAAAATAGAAAATTAAATAAAATAAAAATATAATATGAAATAAAATATTAATTAAAATAAAATAGAAAATAAAACAAAAGTATAATAAAAATCACTTGTAAGCGTTTATAATTTTAACATGCACAAAATGTTCATACCACCTGACAGATATCACTGAAATAGGTAATGAGGAAAAATAAAACATTAAATAAAAAAAATGTATCAAATAAAATACATTTCTAATCTGAAATACAAAGTAAAATAAAACAAAATAAATAAAACAACAAAAAATAAAAAATATATATAATTTAAAATAAAAGTAAATAAATATAATCAAAAATGAAAACATAATAATAATAAAAATTAATAATAAAAACAAATAAGAGGAGCAGCGCACACTTTCAGCACTTTCATTTAGACAACCAGCCATCAGAAATGCTTTTTTTTGGTCAGTTTGCACATTCAAATTCACTAATTTTCAGCTAATTATGAATGGAGAAAGATGTGTTTTGCCCACAGAATAATGTAGCTCCACCATGCTAACTAGCCAAACTTGAACAGTTGGGTTTCGTAAACATCGTTTTATAAGAAGTTAGGAAAATGGTGAAAGTAACAGCTGGGCAGAAAAAAAACAGATTCTTTCTTACCCAGCTTTGTCCTTCTGTTTTGTTGATGCTAATTTTGGGAACCCTATCCAACAGTTTAAAAAGTTGGGCAGCAGCAATCTTAGCCTTGGCGTAGTCTGGTGTGAAAGATGAAGCTCTGCCAAGTGCACTGGCACTAGTTACTAGAGCTGAAATGACTCTATGAAATGATAAACACACACCTATTAATGACACTAATTACTTGATCTACAGGTACATTTCAAACAACAATTCTCTTCTGTGAATTATGCATGCTTTATAACTGAAGCTATGTTTTATATACTGCATGCATTTTAAATAGACATTAATTGTCATAATCATTGCTTTTATAATAAAACAAAATCCTGTACTGAGCACTAACCTGAACACCAGCATGTATGGAAGCCCCTCATTACTGACCAGATAGCCGCCGTATCTAAAAGAGGCAGCGAAGGCCATGAAAATGACACACTGGGCGAATGCAAAACAGATCCCATAAACGTGAGCTTTTTTCTTTGCCCCTTTATATGGTGCTTGCAGTTGCTCTTCATACTGAGACACAAAGTGTTTCTCTTTGGCTAAGCCGGCAATGGTTCTAATGTTGCTCAGAGCTTCACTGGACACCTGCATGAAAACAGACAGCACAATTTACACTGACACGCTTAACAAAAATAATAGGACTTTTCCAGGGCAGGCTTCTTGTTTGTGAAACAGGCCAGAGCAAAACATGCAGGACACAAAAGTTTTGTTTTTTTTTAAAAGAAGTTTGTTTTGCTCACCAAGGCTGCATTTATTTGATCAAAAATACAGTAAAATCAGTAATATTGTGAAATATTATTACAATTTCAAATAGATGTTTTTTATTTTAATATATTTGAAAGTTTAATTTATTCATGTGAATTTTCAGCATCACTACTCCAGTCTTCAGTGTCACATGATCCTTCAGAAATCACTTTAATCTACTCAAGAAACATTTCTTATTACTATCAGTACTGAAAATTCAGTATATTTGATGAATAGACATTTCGAAAGAACAGTGTTTATTTGAAATAGGAATCATTGTGACATTTTAAATATTGTTACTGTCACTTTTGAACAATTTAATGCAAAATCATTTCTGTAGAATCTTACAGACCCCAAACTTTTGAATGGAATTGCATGACATTTATTTTTGTTAATACATTTCCACATATCACTGAACAGATAGGAACAGGATTTGTAAGGTTTTTAATAATTCTGATTCCACTAAATGATTCCAATTCATATTCCTTAACATTTTTTGTTAATTTTGAAGTATACCAATACAACTGGTCCTATGTGATGCTAAATTCTACATAAAAACAATACTATTTAACATATCATGTGTTTATTAAACTAAAGTACTATCTGCTGCAACAAAACTCCTACATCTTTCACAATACTAAAACCAGTATATTGTTTTAAGTACACATAACACAACTGATTTATTTTAAATAAGTAAGTAAGCCAAAAAACACTCATAAGATGGATTTGAACCAATTCTTATGACTTTTTGAGGCTGATTAATGAGACTTTCTGACCAATTAATTTAAAGGAACCAGTGCTTCTTTCACAAATCTGACTACATATTTGCTACTTCAATGAAATCACAAATGTTGCATTTAAATGAATGAATCAGACTTTATTTAACATGACTTTTACTGTACCTGTCCAGCAGCCTCCAATGCATTTTTATCTTCATTAGCAAATCCTGTTAACATTTTAGACTGAAAAACTCCAGACAGACCGATGAGAGGAAGGAAGCAGGTGACCACTAGACTCAGTTTCCAGCTGAAGTAATACGCAATAATAAAGGAAGCGCCGATGTTGGTCAGCGAGTTCACAATCATGCCGATCTGTGATCCTGTAGCCTTAGGCGAAGAGCACATTAAACAAAATCAAACACAAGCTTAACCATATAAATGATGTAGATCTTAAAAAGTGCATATCATACATATTATATACTGTCATTTTTCCCATTAAGAGTGTCATTTGCTTTTGTGACTTTATAAAAAAAATGTACTTTGCTTACGGAATCAGTGCTTTTTAATGTAATTTTATGTAACAGTTTCCTCCTAAAGTCCGATTATAGTTTGGTAAAATTTCAAAATGCCAAATTCAGTTATAATTTGTTTTTATATTCATCTTTTATGCTCTCTCTGGTCCTTAGACTATTAGAAATAGTCAGTTTTTCACTTTTGCACCTTTAAGAAACACTTTATTTGCATATGAAAGTCCTTTCTCCAGCTTTGCAACACTTTTTGTTATTATTGTATTTCCTTGTAAATGTTAAATGGGCGTATGAAACTTTTTTGATTAAATTTTTCACCCTAAAGTCGACTTATAATGTTAGTAAAGCTATGTGCTAAAATCAATCACAAGATTGTTTTATATCCATTTTCTGTGCCCTCTATGATACTTGGAATTAAATAGGCAGTTTTTGCTGCTGGACCTTTAAGAAACACCTCATTGCATATTAAATCCAAAGTGCTTTTATTTATTTTACTGAAGAATGTAGTTGCTTAAATTCTTTTATTACCTACATTTGTCAAATTATCTTCTTTTATGTTCAACAGAAGAAAGAAATACAGGGGTGAGTAAATGAGTTTCTGTGTGCCACAAACTTTCAGTCACAAATTTGTTTTTATATCCATTTTCAATGTCTGTTTTTTGCTGCTGCGCCTTTAAGAAATACCCCATGCATAGGAAATGATTGCTTTCTCCAGCTTTGCAACATCTTTTGTTTTTATTGAATTTTCTTGTACATCTTAAAGGGGTGTATGAAACTTTTAAATGTAATTTTTCATCCTAAAGTCCACTTATGATGTTTGTAAAGTTTCTATCCGGCAAAATAAGTCACAAGTGTGTTTTATATCCATTTTTCTGTGCTCTCTCTGATACTTGGAATTAAATAGTCAGTTTTTGGCTGCTGCACTTTTAAGAAACACGCCTTTGCATATTAAATTAGCGCTTTATTCCTTATATATAGGAATGTGGTTGCTAAAACTGTTTGGTTACCCACATTTCCAAAATATCTTCTTTTGTGTTCAACAGAAGAAATAAATATTGGTATGGACCAATGAGTAAATGATGACAGTATTTCCATTTTTAGTTGAAGTATCCCTTTAAAGATGTAATCTAATGCAACTTTCCCCCTAAAGTCCAGTTCTAATGTTAGTAGAATTTCTGTGTGCCCAACAAATTTGTTTTTATATCCATTTTCAATGTCTGTTTTTGCCTGCTGCGCCTTTAAGAAAAATGTTTTTTTTGTTATTATTGTATTTTCTGTATCTTTTGCCACTCACCCCCTGCACCATGGAGGCGTCGGTGGCTAGTCTGGTAGTCAGAGCACCAGGACTGTTCATTGGGTTGTCGAACCAGCCGATCTCTTGCTTTAGCATTGCCTGAAATCCAACCTTCCTCAGCCTGCGAGTCAACAGCTCTCCTGATTTGGCAAATGAGTAACCCTGCAATAAATATATCACAGTATCAGTGATCTATTGTAATATCACAACACACATTTCTCGTGGGAAAGAGTAAAGTGTAGGTATAAAAAAAACTCAAGGAATTTCAGGAATACCTGCAAGAACTGTGAAAAGAAGCTCACGACTCCTATGATGACAAACAAAACACAAATCCCGTTTATCTGCCTCCTCTGTTCAACCAGGTCTTGAATGGAGAATGTCTGAAAAGCAACCATGATATTGTTAAACTTTATTCCTGTGTTTAATAACAGAAACATGCTTAATGCTAGATTATAAACACTCGAAGGGTTGTTTGCTTGAGCAAAATGTGCTGTAGTGACTGCTAAGTTGCATTCATTTTCCTGCTTCCTCTTGCCTGTACAGTCATATATATTTATGAATATAAATATCCATTTGATGCATGCTGCATGTATTTCACACAGCAAAACTAGCATTTATTTGACTAAAATTATAATCAAGTTCACTATCTAGATAGTGCAGTTAATGTATACAATGGTCCAGGCAATGTTTATATGGTTGCAAACTAATGGGATGCTGCATTTTATTCAAAACCCATTTAATATACTGACTAAATATCTTTAATACGTTTTGTTTTAATAAGACTTCCCCAAAAAAAAGGCAAGAATAAACCTGGCATCTTCCATACTGAAAACAAAAACCTCCTGAACGTGACAAACTCATAATTATAACTAAGCAAGACATTTCAGCATAAGGAAACCTCTCAATTAACCACATTAATAATGTCTGTAGCACAAACAGTGTGGCAGGAGGTTCACATCAAAGTTTAATACTAGGGATAAATTTGTCTGGACCATAAAACCAGTCATAAAGGTCATTTTTTTTAAATGCATACATCAAAAAGCTGAATAAATAAGCTTTATATTGATGTATGGTTTGTTAGGATAACATTTGGCTGAGATACAACTATTTGAATATCTGGAATATGAGGGTGCAGAAAATTAAAACAGAGAAAATTGCCTTTAAAGTTGTCCAAATGAAGTTCTTAGCAATGCATATTACTAATCAAAAGTTTTGATATATTTACGGTAGGAAATTTACAAAATATCTTAATGGAACATGATCTTTACTTAATATCCTAGTGATTTTTGGCATAAAAGAAAAATCGATAATTTTGACCCATACAATGTATTTTTGCCTATTGCTACAAATTTACCCATGCTACTTAAGACTGTTTCGTTGGTCCAGGGTTACAAATATTAGTAAAATCAGACTACATCTTATGTACATATGTGTGTGTGTCTCACCCCAAGGATTTCACTGAATAAAAGAGCATAGATGGGGTTGACCGATCCATTAACAGCAGCACCTAAAGAGCCCATCAGCATATACGGCCACTCAGGACGGTTATACTTAAGGATTCGTGCCACAGGAGCTGGTTGAATGACCTTCTTAACTTTACCCTTACTTTTCTGCAAGACAAGGTAGGGAACTTCACATAAATACAGAAAGAAAGGAAAATATTACATGGGTTTTATTGCATTCAGGGCATTTATGGTATTCAGTTCCAGACCTTGCTGTTTGCTTCAACTTCCTCTATTTCTAAAAGGTCAGAGTGGACTTGGAGTTTTCCAGATATGGCATCAGGAATGTTGTTTGGCATCTGAGAATGTGAGCGCTGTCTCAAAGAACGCCTATAGGAAAGGTGTTTTAATTCAAAAAGAGGGCATTTTGGACACCTCTCTCAAGATAATATTAAATATCACAAGGTTTATGTACCTTAAGGTGCTCTCGTAACTTCCTCTGCTGAAGCTCCTTACTTTCTCAAGTTCATCCTCCTCTGTAACGGTCATCTCAGCAGCTGTGTGATTCAGTGTCATGTTAGTGTTTAAAGAAACCGTTCACCCAAAAATGTACACAATGTTATCACCCTCATGTTGTTTAAAACTATCTCCATTCTGTTCTTTACCAAGAAATGACATTAAAATCATAAAAGTACAAGAACACTGTCATGTGCTATTTTATTGCATCACTTCAGAAGAATATATCACAATATAAAAGTAATGCAGACTGTTTTTATGTTGTTGTGTTATTGTCGTTGACAGATGTAGTGGGCTTCTTGCTATGCTTCCATTCAAAGTTGCAAAATTAACTTATGTGATAAAATAGAGTACTGCATAAATACTGCAAATAAAGCATTGTCATCCCATGTTTTCAAGAGAACAGAATCTTCAATTCCTGGGAATCTGGTACACAGTATACGAAAGCCTGTTTCCACCACTGGATATAATAATAAAAAAAGGTAATTGCCATTTTTTATCTCACAATTCTCTCTTTTTTCTTGTAATTGCTTGATATAAACTTACAATTCTGACATTTTTTTCTCAGAATCATGAAATATACAGCTGCAAATGACATATACACTGATATCTTTTCTCACTTTTCTTCTGACTTCTTTCTTAGAATTATGAGATAAACTCGCAACTGTGAGTCATAAAGCACTCGAGACTGATTTCTTTTCTCAGAATTGTGAGTTTGTCTTGTAATTCAGCGATAAAAGTCAGAATTGCAAGATAAAATTAAAAAAAATTTCTCAATTACCTTTTTTTATTCAATGGTGGTTAGTTGTTGCTTTTTTTATTTAAATAAAAATGCACGAATATTGCATGATAATTCACTGGTGAAATGATGCCAAATTTCTGCTTTTGTTTTTCACAGAAAAATACCAACTTACAGGTTTCCAATGACACAAATATTTGTTTTTGGGTGAACAATTCTTTTAAGCATGCAAGCAATATGCTCTGGAAATGACCTCCAAAACGTTCTGTACTCACTGTTCTCTGGTTTATCGCTGTCTGTATTCTTTCCTTGATTCTGAAGTGTGACTAAGGTGAAGTAAACTCCCTTTCTGTCCAGTAACTGGCTGTGTGTGCCTCTCTCTACAGTGCGTCCATGCTCAAAACCCACGATCACATCTGCGTTACGGATGGTGGACAGACGGTGTGTGATGCTGATAGTTGTTCTTCCCTGTCGAGCCTGAAAAATGTCACTGAATAAGTGTGTGCAACAACTAATATAAATATATCTATTTATAAAAACAACATATCAGTTGACTAGACCAAAAGGTTTACATTCAGTACACATCACATTATAAATCTGTGCTAGAAAAGAAAAGTTTGTCAAGAAATAAAATCTCAAAATCCAAGGATTATTTACATCTTATATAGCTTTGAATACTTGGGCAACTGCGTGATTGCTATCATGATCTTGGTGGTTGTTAAGGTGTTAAAGGAGGCCTTTAATATAAGTCTCAGTTGTCCCCAGAATATGTCTGTGAATTTTCAGCTCAAAATACCCCACAAATCTTTTATTACATAATTTTTAAAATGCATTTGAGTGAAAGCAGAAACACTGTTTTCATGCATGTCTCTTTAAATGCATATGAGCTGCTGCTCCCTACCACCTTTTCCAGAACAGTGCCTTGCCTTTACAGCTCATAAGATACTCTGCTTAAAAACATCTGTTTGCTTTTGATTATCATGTCTATCATGCTGAAATTATGCGTTTCAATCCATATTAGTTTAAACTTCTAATATAGGGTTTTCTGAGTGCACACATCTGAAGCACGTGCACAGAAAGCAGCTGTCATACGGCATGTAAGTACTAAGTTCTCTTTCATGTCTTATTATGCTTAAACTGTCAAATACACACAAGTTTATGTTAAAAACACACAGAAGTTACAAAAACAATCGGTTATGTCTGTGAAGGTAAACAGCTGGGAAAGAAATCCATGTTTATATTAGATCTGTGTGACAGCAGCGTAATGTACAGTAAATAAATCAATATATTCACTGATCTCTTGTCTCCTCTGAGGCTGGGACTCTAAATAGTGTTCTGTGCTTGTCTGTGCAGCCAACAAAAGAAGAGTTAGCATGCTTTGCTGGAACTTTTGCCATGGTGTTAGAACTGGTACTGGTGCAGTGGGTGGTAACATGCAGATTAAAAGGCAGTAATATTATAATATAATCCCTTTACCACATCACCAGGTGAGCGGAATCTAGTTTTTTCACATGCTTGCAGAAAAAGTCTTACCAAAACAAAGTTACTTAGGTTGTCCTTTTTCATGTTAAACACGGAAAAAGTCAACTTTCATGATATGTCAACTTTAAAGGGTTGTTAAGCAGTTGCTAGGTGGTCTTTAGGGTGTTACTGGGTGCTTGTTAAGGTGTTATAAGTTGTTACCGTAAGGGTGATATACTTTAGAAAATCAAGACAGGAAGAGGGACTGTACCGAATTGATGGACGTAGCTTGAAAAGTTACATTGTGGTCTTAGTTAATGGATGTTCTAAAACTCACCTTGTCCAAGGCTTCTTGTACTACAGCCTCACTCTCGTTATCCAGCGCTGATGTGGCCATGTCCAACAGGAGGATTCTGGGATTCCTGACCAATGCTCGAGCAATGGCAATCCTCTGTTTCTGCCCTCCACTCATCTGACCCCCACCTTCACCCACCAATGTGTCAAATTTCTGCATGACATGACACTGACTGTCATGAAATGTATTAAGTTTGACATGCAAAGATAATATATACTAAACTAATATAAAATAAAAAGATCTTTTAATTGAGAATATTTTCATCTGAAAAAAAAAAAAAACCCTAATTATACTTTATTGTCATCAAGCACTTCCTCTGCTACTTTTACTGTGTAATTTCTTATAATCTTATACAGAAATTAGCACCTGAGGAAGATCCATGATGAAGTTGTAAGCATTGGCTTGTTTGGCAGCTTCTATAATTTCCTCCATGGTGACTCCAGGACGGCCGTATCGGATGTTCTCAACAATCGTAGTGGCGAACAGAACAGGCTCTTGTTCCACTATGCCAATAAGGGAACGCAACCACTGTATATTTAGGCTTCTTATGTCATGACCATCTAGAGTGACCTAAAATTGAGAACAATAATTTAAATTTTCAACACTAGATCTCTGATCTCATTTGGTATAACTAACGTTTATACAAAGAGGTATTGTTAACAAATATGACAACATAATAAGAACTTCTTTTTCCTTTGTTAATTTGTTCATCATTGTTATTATAACATATACATATTACATGAAAAACTAAAATTAACACTGAAATAAAGAAATAAAGCTAAATAAATAAGCTTTCAACTGATGTATAGTTGGTTAGGACAGGACAATATTTGAGAAAATTGCCTTTAAAGTTGTTCAAATGAAGTTCTTAGCAATGCATATTACTAATAAAAATCTAAGTTTTGATATATTTACAGTAGGAAATTAACAAAATATCTTCATGGAACATGATCTTTACTTAATATAAGATTTTTGCCATAAAAGAAAAATCGATAATTTTCACCAATACAATGTATTTTTGCTATTGCTACAAATACACCCATGATGCTTACGACTGGTTTTGTGGTCCAGGGTCACAGAGAAATATATATATATATATATATATATACATATACATATTCAAAAAAAACTAATAAGAATTACAAAAGCACATCCATTAATAAACTAAAATTTAAATGAAAACTGAAAATGTGAAAATAAAAGCAAATATTACTAATAATAAATAATATAATGGTGTATGTAACAAAATAACACTGGTTTGATGTACTGTACCATTCCTTCTTTTGGGTCGTAAAACCTCTGAATGAGTTGGATTGCTGTGCTTTTTCCTGATCCACTGGGTCCAACAAATGCAGTCGTCTCACCAGCTTTGACCACAACATTCAAATCATCTAATATCTAAACACAAGATATGTTCAGTCAATACTGGATAGAATTTAACACTTTAATGCAAACATTAGATTAAATCATGCATGCTAAGAACCATAACCCACTTTCACTTCAGGACGAGAGGGATAGTTGAACTGAACACTGTGGAATTCAATGTCACCTTTAATTTTATCTAACGTATGACCTTCTTCTGAGAAGCAATCGATTTCTGGTTCCTGTATGGGAACAGGATGTGACAGTGATTAATCTTTCCCTGAAGCTTAAAGAATGAAATTCATTGATTTTTTGAGAAGAACTGTGTTATTCTCACCCTGTCAATAGTGTCAAATATACTCTTGGCTGCTGCCCGACCAGAGGCAAAGGCCTCAAGACAAGGCGAGGCCTGGCCCAGATTCATGGCACCCATAAGAACACCAAAGAACACCTGAAAAGAACAAAAACATTTCATTAAATACAGTTATTAAAAAAAGTTACTGATGGACTGTGTTGTATCTTACTGACTAGATTGTACAATTTCATGTTCTTTTAATACATTTAAATCAAATTGTATTTACTGTTTTATTGTTATTTTTATTTCATGTCTTTTATCATAATTTTTATTCACTTTCATGTATAGAACTTTTAATTAACATTATATAAACCTGCCTAAATCAACTGGAAACATTATGGGAAATAATCCAAGTCCAAAAAAAATGACTGTTCAAAAAATAAAATAAAATAAAATAAAATAAAATAAAATAAAATAAAATAAAATAAAAATAATTCTCCTTTTGTGTCCAAGTTTGAATGTCATACCTGAACGAGGCCGCCGGGCGTGAGCTCCTTGGTTTCAATGACCAGTTTTGAACCATACCAGAAAGCCAGAGCATAACACAGGAATATGATGCACCAAAGGTAACCCTGAAACACCCCAATTATCACTCCCTTCTTAATACCCCAAGCCTGGGCTTCCACAAGGTTCCTGTCATACCTGTCATAATAACAAATTACATCAACATCCTTCTTAATTTTTGGGACCTTACTTCCAACCATAATGCACACTTTTCACAATACACATAATTTCCAGATGGCTAAAAGTTCAGTGTTTTCTCACTGAATATCCAGATGTAAATAGGGTTGCACTGACAGATAAAGAGGGCATGTTGTACCTCTCTGCCTCTTTGTTCTCTGCTCCAAAAGCTGCCACCGTTCTGATGGAGGAAAGGACTTCATCAGCTACGGCTCCAGCTTTAGCGTAGGCCTTCAACTCACGACCCGTCAGCCTCGCCACAGCCTTCAAATCAGAAAATATGTATGGTTATTATTATATGTATATAAATGTACTCATCTTTCTAGGATGTAGATGGGTTTGTTTGTTAATCGGAACAGATTTGGAGAAATTTAGCATTATATTACTTGCTCACCAATGGATTCTTTGCAGTGAATGGGTGCCGTCAGAATGAGAGTCCAAACAGGTGATAAAAACATCACAATAATCCAAAAGACACCACTCTAGTCTGTCAATTAACATCTTGTGAAGTGAAAAGCTGATTGTTTATAATAAACAAATCTATCATTAAGGCATTTTAACTTTAAACCATTGCTTCCAGATAATATACAAATCCATAATCCATAATAACACTTCTTCCAGTGAAAAAGTTTATTCCTTGTTGTCCTCTCACATCAAAATCCACTGATATTTTGAAGCTGTTTTGGACTGTTTCTGCTTGTAAACAGTGCTTGATCTGTGCATATTTCTCTCCTAATTCGGACAAGACAATTTTTTAAAAATGGAGAAATATTACAAATAGAGGAAGCAAGTTAGCTTTTCGCTTCACAAGGTGTTAACTGATGGACTGGAGTGGTGTGTATTACTTGTGGATTATTGTGATGTTTTTATCAGCTGTTTGGACTCTTATTCTGACGGCACGCATTCACTGCAAAGCATTCATTGGTGAGCAAATGATGTAATGCTTAATTTCTCCAAATCTGAATGAAAAAACAAACTCATGTACATTTTCAGCACGTTTGAACTTGTTGAGTTGTGAGCTATTCTTTTAAATCATTCATTATATCAGGAGATTTCTCTCATTCATGTTTCTATATTTACATTTATGCTTTTTGCAGACTGTTTTATTCAAGTGATTTTAATTGCATTTAAGGTACATTGCATGCTTGCATGCTACAAATGGTCAGTCTTCGTATTAAAATGTCTAAAGTGATACCAACCATCGCCATGAGCCCTGCAGCCAGTCCTATGAGAGGACTCACTGCGATCACCACCAGCGTCAGCTTCCATCCGCCGATGAATCCCACCATGAAACCAAAAATGAACGTCGAGATCCTTTCGATGAAGATGGACACCTGGTCTGCTATAGCGTTGTTGATTTTGTTGATGTCACTACATGAACAGTCACAAACATAACTAGATTTCATTGCACTGAAAAAAATGGGTGTAGGATTTGTTTTTAAACAATTTTCACTCAAATTTCACTAATAAATACAAAGAAACAGCAAGTGAGGCACTGAATTAAAAGTGAAAAAGTATTTTAAAACGTGCTCTAATAATCAACTTCAAAAAGTCATTTTTACAGTGTACTTCATGTATTGTTTATCATCCACCAGAAAATCTGATCACTCTTCAAAATCAATGCAAAGTTTAATATTTAACACCACTAATGTCAGATTCATGAACGAAGTTAACAATAGTACAAGATAACACAGAAATACTTGAATATTACTCAGATATCCTTGTGTTCAGCTCTCCGACAGAGTTACAGTCAAACCAGCCGATCTCCATGCGCATTATTTTCCTGAAGTACATTTTCCTGATGCGTTGGATCTGTCTGGCGGCAGCAGAAACCCAGAGAGCGATCTGAAACCAGAGTGAATACTCATGAATACTGCGAATTTGCAAACATGACTTCTTCTTGAGATTCTGGCATAACAGTGTTTCTGTCTGTTTGTTTGTTAAAACCCTGACTGTATCTCTGATACTAGACAGACATTAATATTGCACCATTTTTTTTTACCTTGTCAGAAGTATGTACATCTGCATGAAACTTATATACCTGAAAGTAACTCAGAATAAGGACTCCAACTCCAATTCCAACATAGTAAAATGCAAACTTGGTCATTTCAGCCTCAATATCCACCCTGTAAAGAGGGACAGAAGAAAGAACATTTAAAATATGCAAAGTGACATTTTCTATAGTTTGAACCCATCCTGAAAAACCCTTAAAAAACTTGAAGAATAAAAAAATAAATAAAATAAAATGGACATACAGTTAAACCAAAAATTATTCACACATCGGATATAATTTTTTATATTTTTTACTAGTGGGTGCAGGACACTATAGTTCATTTATGTAAGTGGGGATAGCAAAATAGAGTAAACTGTGGCATATTATATATAAAAAAATCTTCATACAGTGGACCACCAGTAATATTGATAAAAATTTGGGACCAAGATTTATTCAGACACTTTGACCTGACCATGTTTTGCAAGTGTTTTTTCTTTAATTGCTAATGCAACCTTTTTACACCAAAGACTGAACAAAATTAAGCATAGCTTGGTAATTGGTCAACAGAGTGGTGAAAATGTTGTCATACAGCTGTCTAAATGTTTGGTTAGAGTGCAGACCTTGAGTAATGTTTGATATAGGAGACAGGTATTTGCACCTATAAAAGCTGGGAGAGCGCGGTGAGTGTTGTGAATGGATAATTAGTCAAAGAAAAAAGAATATGTGATTTTGTTGTATTGAACTGAATCAAATTATTGAAATTTAATATTAATATATTTACACATTTATTAATATATTGTACACATTTTATTGTGTTACTTTTAGTAAAATTGTGGTTATTTTATTGGCTTGTGTTTTTTTAAATTCAGTATAATTAAAAGTATTGAATTAAATTAAAATATCTTACAAAATTACTTTACATTATTTAATAAACTAATAAATAGCGAATAGCGAATAAACAGTGATAATGTGAAAAATGTTGAAGGTGTATGAATAAATTTTGGTTTGACTGTATGTAAAATGTAATAAATATTTTTATAAATACATAAATATAAAAATATAATCTGGTTGAGAAAAATTAAATAAATAAAAATAATAAATAGTTACATGTAATAAATATTTGTGTAATATAAAAATAAAAAACATTGACGTAAATAATAAAATACAAATAAAAATTAAATAAAAAAAAAATATATATATATATATATATATATATAATTAAAATCATCATTAAAATGATCAATATTTAATATTTATATCAAAGATATTTTTATTAATAAAAACAGGAGTTAAGAAACAAAAAAGTTGACAAATGAGAAAATAAAAATCAAACAGAACAGTTTTAAGTTTCCAAAAATAAAAATCACAAAATAAAATCATTTCTTCTCTTAAACAGCTCAAATGGAGAATTATCTTATTATCTTATAGAATTAAGTTTGTTTCTAAAGAAACAAATATAGTAATATCATATGAATTTTTCCTCTACAGTTTTTATTAAAGATCTATATCAATGAACTCAAATTCAGTCTCAATAAACTCAAATATTTCTCACCAGAATTCCTCCATATTTACTTTAAAGCTCTATTCTTTCATAATGTTCTCTATTGTGTCAAATATTTCTCCTGCACTTTGAAAGAGCAGTAATATGAGGCCGCTGAGGTTGCATGTCCCATCTAAAATCATGAACATCCTCACTTACCCACAGTACGTGGTGCTGTTGTCCGGCCTCTCAACAACAGTCCCATCCAGCCAGGTGATGGTGTTATTAATGCAGGTTTTGTTCGGGTCAGCCAATTCCTGAATCTCAATCTCATAGTCCACAAAGGTGTTGGTCATCTGGCCATACACCAGCAGCATGAGGGGAGACGCGGCGCCGTGGACCAGAGAGCACACGCTTCCCACCACCATCATCAGCACCTCCTTCCATGTGGCAAAGCGGAACTGGACAGTGAACCAAAAATAGTAATGTGAGAGAAAAATCACGAAGTGAAATGTGAAGAATCACATCGAAACACTTAAGTTAACGTTACCAGCTGAAAGAATCCAACGGTCAGGACCTTATCTTTTGTTTTGTCACTGCCATTCCTTCAAACACAGACAGAATTTAGGTACTTTGTTGCAGCTTAAAACGTTACCTTTATGAGGCCATGTATTTATATACATCTACACCAGGGTCGGAAATTAACGGCGGTTTGTGGCAGAAATGAGCCACAATGAACAAAAATGCCCCACAAATTTAAGATAAACGGGCAAAAATTCACCCTGCGCAACTCAACAATCGATTACGGCTGTCGTTATTAAAATGAAACGTGAAAATGAATGAAAAGCGTCTATTTGCAGAATTACATTTTGATTTGCTCACACTGATTTAGATTGCTTTTTACGTATTTTCTTTTTGCAGCGTTGAGCCTTAAACCAATCACACGCGTTTCCGTTGTGCTTAGGAATGCAATGGCCAATCAGAGACACTTAGATTAGTCAGAAGCGAAAACGCGCCAATCAGAAGCGTTTAGATTACTCAGCAGCGCTGAAAACAACTTGTAGTTGTTCTGCGCTTGTGAATTCCCTCATCGTAAACAACTCACAGATACGATGTAAATAAATGATTCATTTCGTATCTTAAGTGATTATAATGGGAGTTTTTCCATAAGTTTTCCATAACTAGACCAACGTCATTTACCAACATGTTTGTCTGTGAAGCCAGAGCCAATGTATTCCATTAATCGACATTAATAATCATTATTGCAAAATCTAGAGCAATAATCTACAATAATGATTTTTGTCATGATATTGCAGCCCTGTTAGCTGTTTTAAACGTATAACAGTTTTCAACGAGTCAGTTGTGACAAAAGTTTAAAGTATTTTGATTTATGTACGTATTTGGTTAAATTTAGGTATTTAAGATTAAAGACAACACAGATACAACTATTAAGGTGGTGATAAAATGCCTTCACAAATGTAAAAACTCCCCTAGAAATAAGTTCCAGGAGGCAAAAATTGCCTCTTAATGGAAAGTTAATTTCTGACCCCAATCTGCATAGTTCATTTATGGCAAATAAATAACTGAATCAACAACCATCTGAACAATCATGGCTGTTTCTTGTAAATCAAACCTGCATCAAGTACCTGGACAAGCAATAACGTAAATAATGCAAAAAAAAAACAAAAAAAAACAGTTACAGTCCCTTCATTTTTTACGGTTTATGTTGCAGCCTTATGTTAAACTGCTTTGAATGACTTTTTTCCCACATCAATTTACACTCCATACACCATGATGACAAAGCAAAAAAAAACACTTAAATAAGTACATTGCATAAGTATTCATACTCTTAACTCAGTACTTAGTTGAAACACCTTTACAGCCTCAAGTCTATTAGGGTATGATGCAACAGGCTTTGCACATCTGCGTTTGGTAATTATCTGCCATACTTCACCTCACCTTTTCACCTCTAAAGCTTCAAGGTGAGCTTGAATGGGGGCTGGCAGACATTTTCAGGTTTCTCCAGAAATGTTTGATTGGGTTCAAGCCCAGGCTCTGGCAAGGCACTGTATACTATCAACAGTAGTTTTGAGTTATTGGGAGTGTTTTTAGTTTTCTCATTCTATTTTTTGCATTTACATTTCCTCAAAAACCACTTCATATTATATAAACATTCAACAGCAACTCTGCTGTATATGGGTTTGCATAATGACCAAATTTATCTACATCTTAAAATGCCTGAAGGTGAGGAAATTTTCTGCAAATTTTCATTTCTGAATGAACTGTTCCTTTTAACATGATGAAATCATATTTTAAGTCATTTTGGGACATTTCTGTGTTTTGCAATATCATGCATACATAAGAGATGTAAAAAAAATGTAAACAAAATACTCACTTGGGGTCAGCATCTGTGTTGTAAGAAAAGAGAAGAAATCAGTTGCACATAGTAAAACATTAAATAGTTTGTTTTTCTTAGATATTACAGTATGTACATGTAATTGTGAGTATTTCAAAATACATCTTTTGCAATCAAAAATCAAAAAACAAAGCACACTACAGTTCATACCTTCATCAGCTTTGTATGACTTTGTGGTTTTATCTGCACCCATCCCTGGAGAGTTTTCACTTTTATTCTTCTTCATTTTTCAGTCTGGTCGTAACTAAAATTTGTTTTTACAAAAAAAAGACCCGTTTAGCCTATTTTAACTTCTCGACGGCATCAAATCACATACTTATGACAAAACAAAGCATTTAGTCTTATCTGTATAGTCTTTCATATCCTTATGCCTGTGTGATGAACCACAGAGAAAGACAATAACCTTAATTAATAAATAAATAATTTTTAACCTGTCACTTCATATTGATTATACAACAGATCTAGTTACTGAGTATTAAGAATCCTAAACTTTGCTTCGCAAGACTTTGTCCGATGAAATATTACAAGAATACTTAAAAACCAAAAGTGCATCATGGACAAAGTAAATATATAAAAAATAAATAACTTGAAATTTCAAGTCTAAAAGCATATAAAGCATTGCCAAGATCCACTTAAACTCCAGGAGCTCAATCAAATCATCACAATGCAATAATTATTAGTCTTTTTTTAGCAATAGAAAAAGCGAGGAGGACTGATTCATACCTGCTGTGATGAGCTGCTCTCAGTGACGCTTCTCTCATGTCAGAGGGGCTTTTCTATCAGTGCAGTCTGTCCACACCTTCTACCCTATCTTCCCCTTTATTAGACTGATAAGACAAGGTCGAGGTGTGCACAGTCTGTTCTCTACACAAAGACCCGAAATAGCGTATAATAAGTTTAAGGGGGGAAAACAGTGTTAAAAGAGTTAATGAGTTCCTGATGTTGGTCACATTTAATAATCATTTATCAATCACACTGAGCTTTACAGCAGATTATTAACGTCATCTCATAGACATCTGTAATAAATTGGGTTGAATGACTGTTGGGTTGTTGGTTCATTAGGTTTGTCTTGCAATATTGAGTTGAGACGGATCCTTTATTAATTGTGAGTTATTTTTCACAATTTTTTATTTGAATCAGGTCTGTAATGTAACAGTTGATTCCAGTGTCATAATAATAATAATAATAATAATAATGAGGCACGGTTATTTTGAATATTGCCCCTCCCTAAATTTAGCTTTGAAATCACAGGAATAAATTACATTTTAAAATATATTCAAATAGAAAACAGTTATTTTAAATGGTAAAAATATTTCAAATTTCAATTTTACTGTTTTTGCTGTGCTTTGGATCAAATAAATGCAGGCTTGGTGAGCAGAAGAGACATTAAACTTTTGACTGGTAGTGTATGAAGGTGATATTTTCATAGGTAATAGTTTAATAGCCCAGCAGTCATTCAACCCTTCTGCTGACATGTCATCTCACAATTTAAATGATTAATAACTGATAATAAATCACCTATGTATCCCCACTGAATCCAGTGTAGTAGAAATTACAAAGACAGATATATTAGCTTTAAAATGGATCATTTCTCACATATTCCTCATTGATATTGAAATTAGCAAAATGTTCGGATCAAATTTTGACAAAATAGAAAATAAGTGTTTTTTCCTTGTAATATAACTATTTTATTGACATTTTTGGAGCCTTCAGAACAGCCAAATTTATGACGCTAATAAAACTTATGACGCTGAAGGTTCATCGTACGTCAATGCTTATCAAAACAGTACATTTTCATAACCTCTTAAGGATCTGAAAATATATACCATAAGGATGACTAAACTGACTAAAAATTAGATAATCCTGCACGGTGCACAGTCAATCGGCATATGCCAAAATAGATACACCGTGTACTAACACTGACATCTGGTGGCCATACAATGAATCACACAACTGAAAAGCCAAAACTTGTAATTTTCGGGCCTTAAAGTCCCTCTGTAGTCCAAATTTGTATCCCTTAAAACTGATCTTTGATAATCGAAATGACATATTTAAATGTTTTTTAAATGTCACAAATGTCTTGTGAAAATAATTTTCTCATGCCTTAAAGGGATCAATGCTAAGTTTACTTTTACATGCTGTTTGAACATTAATGTGTGTTGGCAGTGTATGTACAAATCTACCCTATAATGACAAACATCCATGCAGTGGTTTTTAATTAATCTGTAAAAATAATATCCCCTCTGTCGTTGTGGCGTCACACTGACAGAGGCTGAAGATGCAGTAGATTACCTTTGTTTGTGAAGGGAATGCGGCTCCCGATCTACATATATTCGTCTATGTTCATGCAAATCATTCATGATCCAGCTTCACCTACAGCAGAAGTGAGTATAAGGGTTTTTTTATGAATCTTTGTGATCACCTTTCCTAATAAAGTGCTAGCTAGCAAGTTTAGGGTCTAAACGCGGCTAAATGCGGCTAAAGTTAAACAAGCTCGTCACTCTACAGAGAGAAGAGAGGGGCGGGGCGAGCAGAGCTCATTTGCATTTAAAGCAGCCTCTACCAGAATGAGTTGATTTTGGCAAGGTAAAAAGGGTGTTGTTTTACACAACCATTGAGAATTTTTAACCAAAGTATATTATAGACTTTTCATTAAGACCCTAAAGAATCATATCAACTTGTGGAAAATGGGCATCCGATGACCCCTTTAAAACAGCTTGAATGTAACTCTACCCCCCTTGCCTTATTTCCTATACGCGGATCTATGAATATGCAAATTAGCCCCCACACACTCACACCAGCCAGAGCACCCAACGTGAACTGAATTGTAGTAAACGCAATATAATGACGAAACACGGATAATGACTGATAAAACTGTTTTTACTAGCGGAGAACTACAGTAGATACTGTAACACTTGTTAAAGTTACTTACTTGACGATGGTGTGCCCTCAAAATGCCTTGAAGGCTCGAATGCAGCCTAGTTTGTGATTCCAGTTCGCGCCCGCGAGCATATGCGAGTAAAGTGCAGACGGTAATGCGGGAGAGGTGCGTCTGACTCCGGGCTACTTTGCCGCGGGTTGATTTTCAAGTTAGCAGTTAGCGCCTAGCAGTTGTGCTCTATTTATTGCTCTGTATGCTCTAATAAATGCTCTATTTAATATTTAGTTTTGTACTGATAATCCTATTGGTATATTTTGCATGTTAATGATAGGAATCTGTCCTTTGACGTGATTGGCTACTTAAGTTTGTGACGTAGAAAAAAAGGGGCTGTTTGGGAAACTACAATTTTAAAAGAACACTCCACTTTTTTTGAATATAGGCTTATTGTCCAACTCCTCTAGAGCTGAACAGTTGAGTTTTACTGTTTTCGAATCCATTCAGTCGATCTCCGGGTCTGGCGGTAGCACTTTTAGCATATCTTAGCATAGATCATCTAATCTGATTAGACCGTTAGCATCTAGCTCAAAAATCACCAAAGAGTTTCAATATTTTTCCTGTTTAAATCTGGACTCTTCTGTAGTTACATCGTTTACAAAGACGGATGAGAAATTAAAAGTTGCGATTTTCTAGGTCGATATGGCTAGGAACTATACTTTCATTTCGGCCTAATAATCAAGGAACTTTGCTGCCGTACCATGGGTGCAGCAGGCGCAATGATATTACGCAGCCATCAACTTTGCCGGCTGCAAATCGAGAGGGGTATAACTGCAGCCTGGAGATCTCCAAATGGGGGCGGGAACTCCAAAACGGGGTGGGCGCTCCAAAATAGGGCGTGGCTTCCTCCCTTTGACAGACAGGCACATGACACGCATGCTCAATTTTCCCCCTCAATCCACTTAAACGCAAACTCCGCCCCACAGCTGATTCTAAAGATTTTATTGGTTGTGTCAATCACAGTGTTGATTTCTACACTATGCTACACAAATGCTAACCCCTAAACCTACCCCACACCTTACCCTAACCTTAACCAGTGAAACTGACTGCACAGCGGGACTGGCGCTGAATAGCATGGCAGATAAACAGTTAATAAGATTATGCGTTATGAGATCGTCGGGCCGTTCTGCAACTCCCCAACCGGACCTCACCGGAAAATCTGACCTTTTTAGTTACATCCAGCATCACTACCCACTCCTGCCCTGATGCCCCCTTGCTTAAAACAAAGCAATAGAGTAAAACCTTTCCCCTGCGCTTCACTGCGCTTTCACTCTGGCGTGAGAGCTCGTGGGTGATTCCCGTTTATATCATTAACCCCTGTGACTGTCCACGAGCTTTGGGGCTTTGCTCTCACTGAGCATATTTATTTATATAGCATAGTTTATTATATTTCAGATCAACTACAAACAATGTTTAATTTATAAAGTTTAGTTTTGAAATGTAATGTGTCAATAACAATAGGCTGAAGCCAGAGCCAATGGGGAAAGTCTTTGCGTGATGAGACCCCGCCCCATTTTGGAGGTTTTGCCCACTTTTGGAGTTCCCGCCCCATATTGGAGATCTCCGGTCTGCAGTTTTATTTTTTTTATTTATTTTATTTATTTTTTTTTTAAATGCTTTATTCAACAATTGCACAATTTACAGGATTGTTAATCTCCATTATAAAAATAACAAAATGTGCATTTACCAACATTGCAGGTGTTTTAACAGTCTGCAGTTTTATGTACTTGGGCAAATCTGCAATATGACGTACACAAACTTAGTGCCGGTCACTTTCAGGTGCTGCGTAATATCATTGCACCTGCTGCACCCATGGTACAGCAGCAAAGTTCCTCGATTATTACGCCGAAATGAGAGTATAGTTCCTAGCCATATCAGCTTAGAAAATCGCAACTTTTCATTTTCCGTCATTCTTAGTACAGTGTAACTACAGAACAGTCAAGTTTTAAATAGGAGAAATATGGTCATTATATATAGTCATTTTTGAGCGAGATGCTATCGGTCTAATCAGATTCAATGATCTATGCTATGCTAAAAGTGCTACCGCCAGACCCAGAGATCGGCTAAATGGATTCAAAAACGGTAAAACTCAACTGTTTAACTCCAGGGGAGTTGGACAATGAGCCTATTTTTTTAAAAAAGTGGAGTGTTCTTTTAAGGAGAAAATACTCAGCAATGGTGTTGATTAATGGACTGGCACATGGTTTGTCTAAAAGCATATTAAAAACACCACATAGACAAATAAACAACATAAAAATCTTGATTTTCACTACAGGGGGACTTTAAAATCATCTTAAGCAACAAATTTGGCAAAATTACAGCTGTACAAAGGCATGTAAAACGTTCATAAAACAGGTTGTATATGGACCATTCTACAGAACTGATCCAAAGTTGGAAATGAGATTTGTTGTATTTTGTAAAGGCCAAAACGTTGATCATACTGATTTCAGACTTAGGGATTCATTAGTCTAAATATACACTGAACCAAATACTGTCATAACATCTTAGCTGATAATTCAGTATACGTTATTTTTGACAAACCATCATGTTCCGGTCATGACTGCACATTGTCAGTAGTGACAGTAATGCTTTGGTAGCAACCACATCACATTACAGATTTGAACTTAAAACAAACTAAAGTACAAAACATTTGCATAACTGTATTAAAATTTAGTTTTTTTTTCCCCAAATATAGGATTATGTGTTCCCTTTTTGTTACTACTGAAACAATGATGACATGTTTCAGTCATGACTGTTTTGGTAGTGACAATTTTATGGAGCAACACCCAAAAAAAAACCCAAAAATATTTAGGCCTATTTATTTAGAAACCTTTTTTTAAATACTGGAAAGTCTAATATTGGTGACAAAATTGTACATAAACAATTTGTCAAAGTAATTAGATACTATTAAAAAAGAAAACACACTCTCACAGGTGCAGTCATGTGGGAAAGTGTGTAAAATTAGGTCATTGACCGCACGGTGAATAACTGCACTGTATTTTTTTGACCTGCAATAAATCACTTATCAATATTAATCACTTTTGAAGTTAAAATGATAATGGTTTGTGTCACTGTTTGTAATAATCTGCCATAAAGTTTCATCATGCAAATCTTTCTCATTTGTACATCATGTACATTCATGCTATTAAGAAACTGACATGATAATGGATTTGAGTGGATTTCTGGTAACACTTTACAATAAGGTCCCATTAGTTAATATAAAGTAGCAATGAGTAATACACTAGTTACTGTATTTAATAATCTTTGTTAACTTTAATCTTTGCTAACTCTTTATCCACCAATTAGTCTTTGGCCTAAAAAGGGTTAAATTCTTAGACTGGCAATACCTGTACCTGTTCATATACAAAATTGGATCCGTTCCTGTCGGCAGGTATATCTTTGCGTTGTCGGTCTCAAAAGCAGACTGCATGAACATATCCGATGTGTCTCATCTGCGTCTCTGTCCCAGCTAATATTTTACTGAACAATCTTGAAACTTCTTCTGAAGCAACACGTCACATTTTCTCTTTACAAATAATCAGATAAGTCCATCTGAATAACTGCTTTGAATGCACCTCAAGGACTTGTACAACAGCCCTGAGCCATTATAGCCACAGGATTACAATAACAAGTGATTCCTGCTCAGATACACAGTTTGAAAAAAGCCTGAGGTCGCTTCCTGTGTTCTGGAATGTACTGTTTATAAATTCACAAACACAGGAAACTGTGTTTGATCTGTTTCTAGAAACAGATCTAAGGACCAGTTGCTACTGTTATCTAAACGTAAGACTATTACAAATATTTTAGTTAATTATAATAAACATAAAACATAGATGCTAGATGAAAACCTTTATCTTAAAAATAAAATGAAAATGACAAATGTTGCATTGAAACTGAATTAAAATTAAATTAAAACTAAAGCTAAACTAAAACTAAACTAAATATAAAAAAATAATAAAAATGATTTATACTAAAATTACAAAGCTGAAAATATTAAAATCAAAAGCTATTTCAAAATATTAATAAATACTATAATAAAAGATAAATAATACTGCAACATCCCATTTTAATGTCTTATAAATAATTCTCTCCTACTCACCAACCCTGCATTTATTTGATCCAAAATACAGCAAAAGCAATAATATTGTGAAATATTTTTACTATTTACAATAACTGCTTTCTATTTGAATATATATCAAAATGTAATTAATTCCTGTGACCAACGCTACATTTTCAGCATCATTACTCCAGTCTTCAATGTCACATGATCCTTCAGAAATCATTCTAATGTGCTAATTTGTATGATAAAGACAGATATAATGTCACAAAATATTTTTGTTTCATATAAATGCTGTTCTTCTGAACTTTCTATTCATCAAAGAAACCTGAAAAAAATTCTACTAAGCTGTTTTCAACATCATCATAATAATAATAAATGCTTTTTAAGCAGCAAATCAGAATATTAGAATTATTTCTGGATCATGTGAATGGAGTAATGATGCTAAAAATTCTGCATTGAAACCACAGGAATAAATTACATTTTAAAATATATTCAAACAGAAAACAGTTATTTTAAATAGCAAAAATATTTTTAAATTTTACTGTTTTTGCTGTACTTTGGATCAAATATATGCAGGGTTGGTGAGTGGAAGACACTTATTTAAAAACATTAAAAAACTTACTGTTCAAGAACTTTTGACTGATAGTGTAAGAAGAAGAAGAAGAAAAGGAAGAAATTCCAAAGGTGATGCTTTAAGCCTTTTTGTAAATCATATGTCTGGAATTTTTATTGTATTATTTTATGTATAGAAAAAAACATCCGTTCTGAACATCCTTTCTGGTCATCCAGCGCCCCCTGCAGCAACAATACTGAACAGTTATTACATAATAGAAGACATGAAGATAACCAGTGTCAGATGCACAGCCAAACGAAAAACAAACACATTCCTAAACTACTGAGACGACTTAACTTTTTCTAAAAACAGATATCTTAGAAAACTGACTTCTAAAGCAACGGTAAGTAGCCTATACAGGCGGTTTGTAGACTCCGGTCTGCAGACAGGTTAAAGTGAGCAAATTCCTGCTTTTAGTAAATGCATGCCGTTTGCAAAAGAGTTTTGTCAGGACGTGTTCGAGTACTCATTATGCATTTCATTATAATGGCATTTCAGTGTTGTAACAACGTTAGCTTGGTTTATTTCTTTTATTCGTTGTGCAACAGTACAGTGTAAAAGTTCACTATTGTTGACATTTCTTTGATTTACACCCCCATTTTACTTAAGGGAAGTCCGACCGACTCCTTTCCTGGAATCGGTTCTTTCAAACACTTCATTTAGACACAACCAGGGCTGGGAATCGATTCCAAAAAGAATCGATTCCGAGGCATTGGGAATCGAGAGTCGATTCCAAAGGTTGGTTTCAGTTTAGCAAAGCTCAAACGAAAGGCTGCATTTGTCGGCTGCTGTCATCAAACATCGCTGAACGTCGATTCACGAAAATAAACTTAATAAAAAGAGCCAGTACTGAGCTCGTCTGAGTTTGAGGATGCACCCTTCCGTTGAGCATCCATTAATTTGCCTCTTGCTCGCTAATAGTGATTAGGAGTCTGATTCGTTTCTTTCGGATAGATCGTTTTAATGAACCAGTTCAAAAACGATTCAGAAGTTATTTTACGGTGGAACTGGCTTATATTGTTCCCAATTTTGAGCGCTGCACGACAGAATAGATCATGACGTACTGGAGGGTATTGATCCTATTTCCATCTTTAAAAAAATTCTATTTCTTAACTTTTCTATCAGCCAGTGATAATTCTGAAAGAAAACATCGAGAGCACAGTGACCCAGAGCGCATCTGATTGACAGATAAACCTCGGGCTCTTATATCAGTGTTGTTGTTAATGTTCTGGTTATTTTGTTTGTGTACAGTTTGTTAATTTTGTGCAAAGCAGTTAACATCACTGAGCTAAACTGTGCACGCCTTGTTCAATTCATGCAATAAACGCATGTCCACTGTTGCACTGTGACTAATTTCATGGGCAATGCAGCAAAATTACAATTTAAATGCAGAAATTTATCATAATTAAAAAAATAAATAAAGCTTCATACTATGATAAGGCTACTTTCTAAGACATGTATATCCTACAGTCATGGCGAAATTAGGTTCCTCCAATCTAAAAAAAACAAGAATCGAAAAAGAATCGAAAACAACAGTGAGGAATCGATTCCTATCGATTCCAGAACCAAGAATCGGAATCGGACTCAAAACAGATTCCGCGGTTCTTTTAATTCGAATGCAGTCACGTGATCTCCGATGTCGCCTGTTCTAAAAATCTTCTAAACGTTCTAAAAAGTTTTCTCAAGCTATAACCTAAAGTTACAAATTAAAGTCAGTCTTGATGCTACGATATTAGATGTATTGCAATTTAGCGTCACATCAGTCACATCTCCGGTTCACCCAAATGCTTTTAGCATTCAAAAATCAAAGAAGGCCTACTTTATTGACAATTATTTAACAATGTTTCTTTCCACCAGCTCATTTGCCGCTTCTTGGCTCATTTCGGTTCAGTTGTTCAAAATAAACGGTTCAGTGTTGACTCCAGAACCCCGGCAATCGAATCAGCCCTATTCGTCAACGAATTCTTTAAATCGGCTTGTGCGATCCGGTTCAACTGATTCTTTGACAAGATCCGATTCAAACGAACGATTCGGACATGAAGTTGAACTTGTAATGAAGTTGGTCGAGTAGTTTTTTCATGGTTCAGTGAATTGTTGACTTCAGAAGCGCGGCGACCGATTCAGGTCGATTCGTCAACTAATCTTTTAAATCGACTTGTGTGATCCGGTTCAACTGATTCTTTGACAAGATTCGATTCAAACGAACGATTCGTTCACGTTACAGACATAAAGTTGAACTTGTAATGAAGTTGGTCAAGTAGTTTCTTCATGGATCAATAAATTGTTGACTGATTCTTTGACCAGATTTGATTCAAACAAACGATTCGTACATGAAGTTGAAGTTGTAATGAAGTTAATCAAATAATTTCTTCATGGGTTAATAAATTGTTGACTCTAGAACCACGGTGACAGATTCCGCCTGATTTGTCAAAGAATCCTTTAAATCGACTTGTGTGATCCGGTTCCTGTGATTCTTTGACAAGATCAGATTCGTTCATGATTCGGACAGTAGTTTCACAACATTTACCTGAAGAGTTATCAAATATGAAAAGATAAAAAAAACACAAACATAATTATTCTAATTTATCATATACTTGTGTTTATCTTTATTTTAAATCTATCTTTTCTTGCATTCTACAAAATCGATCATATTGTTTGCAGTGATCTTCAATAATAAGCCAAAAAGTTAATAATTCACTAGGTCTTGTACTTTATGAGTGGAGCTTTGACCACATATGCGCTCTCTTTCGTATTTTTATTTTGCTGATTTGGGGGAGGGTTTGCATGAATCTGGATTCACCTTTCTTATGAAAACAAACTGATTTTCTTTTGCAGAAATGTTCCTGTACATTGTGGGTCTCATAGTCTTGTTCTATGTCTATCGGTGGTTCAGAGAACTGGGACGAGTTCCTAATAAATCGGACAAGTTTGTGTACATCACAGGCTGTGACACAGGTTTTGGGAATCTCCTGGCCAAACACCTGGACACAAAGGGTTTTCGTGTCATCGCCGGCTGCTACACGGAGAAGGGAGAAGTTGAGCTGAAGAAGTGCTGCTCTGACAAACTCACAACGCTGCATTTGGATGTGAGTAATGATTTCAGCATTAAAGAAGCCGCAGACACTATTAAAACCCTGGTGGGAGAGAAAGGTAAGTCACCGAAAGAAATGGTACTTCACTGACATATTAGAATGATTTCTAAAGGATCATGTGACACTGAAAATTCAGCATTGCATCACCAGAATAAATTACATTTTAAGTATATATTAAACCATTAAATGGTTATTTTACATTATAATACTATTTTACAATATTATTGATTTTATTGTATTTTTTTGGCAAATAAATGGAGCCTTGGTGAGCAGAAGAGACTTCATTAAAACATTAAGAAATGCATTTTAAATTGAATTCCTGATTTTAAATGGATGCATTTAAAAATTGAATGCACGATTTAATTTATAAAGTAAAATTTATTTTAATACATTTGAACATGAATGCATGTCATTGTATACACAGTACCTAAGGTAATACACAATATATACACATGCACAACATTTGGAGTATTTCCAGAAACGTTGATGATTATTAACCAGTATTTGAAATGCCATATATGCAAATACAAAAGTAAAATTTAATTTTATGGACTGGTGAAATAAAACTTAATTTCCTGCTCATATAGTTCTTTAATGAAGTTGGTCAAGTTGCTTTTTCACACAATTCTCACATGACACTTCCTTGTGTATTTGGCAATATCCTGTGATGAAAGAAAGGTTTTATTTAGTTGTGTGTGTTTGCAGGTCTGTGGGCCGTGGTCAACAATGCTGGTATCTCTTTCCCAACTGCTCCCAATGACTGGCTGGAAATTGACGACTTCAAACATATGATCAATGTCAATCTGATCGGGGTTGTTGCCATCACTCTGAGCGTGTTACCTCTCATTAAGAAAGCCAAAGGCAGAGTGGTCAATGTGGCCAGTATATTCGGAAGGATCAGTACTCTGGGAGGAGCATACTGCATTACTAAGTATGGAGTAGAGGCTTTTAATGACAGCCTTAGGTCAGTATGTCCAGTAACCACTTTTTTTTTTTAATATGGACTTGACAAAATTCAGATTCAAAGCATTTCTCAGATACAAGCCAATATAGCATTTGGGTGTGGGCCACTTTGAATAATTAGCATATATTTTATGAATGCAAAGTTCAAACATAACATAACCATGTGCAATTAATTTGCATGATAACACTGCAACCATTCAGTTGAGTGAAATTTAATTTGGCAAGCAATGTAAATACTATCTGCTATCTGCTGCAAATACTAACATCCTAAAAAACATCTAATAATTCAGCACAATTGACTGTCAAAATTTAGCAGCTGATAACTGTGAGTGACTAATCATTGTGAAAGCTTATATGTGCACTGTGAGTGCACATATATGTGAGAACTGCCACTATTATTTATTTATTTCTTCTTCTTATTATTATTATTTCAGCTTTATTTCAGTTACTCAAAATTGTTTACTTATAGTTAGCATTAATAAAGAAATATTTTCAGAAAATTCTCTAAGGTGCAAATTGAATTAGGGAAGTTGAAATTTACCAACAAACTAACAATATTCTTGATTTTTTTCAAATCTGGCAAATTTTGAAAGTTATCTTTGCTTTTCCTGTGATGTGGACCTCTGATAATTTTTGCATGTGCCTATACTTAATGTGTTTTTCTATGTTTTATAACTCTAACCCTAATTAACCAAATCTACATAAAAATCGACTTAAAATGTATATAAATAAAAAAATAAAAGTTAAAATAATAATAAAAAAAAACTTTTTTTTGGCTAAATAAAATCTAAATTAATACATAAATACCATAAATGTATAAATTAAAAGAAAACATCTAAATAAAAATCTGAACAAATGAACAAAGTCAAAATAAATAAGTAAATTAAAAAAATCTAAAGAAATAAAGAAAAAATTATTACACACACCTACAATTAAAGTTTAAGATTTCTGGCCATTTTTTTATCTCTACTTTTCCTGTGCTTGGACATCTGATAATTGCTGCTTGCGACTATATTTATTGTGTTTTTCTTTGTTGTCCTAACCCTAACTAACTAAATCTACAGAAACATCTGCTTAAAATTTATGTAAATAAAAAATAGAAGTAAAAAATGAAAAACATCACCTAAAATGCTAAATAAATTCTAAATTAATACATAAAAATCTATAAATAAACAAATAAATAGAAAACATCTGAATAAAAATCCACATGAATAAATAAATGAATAAATAAATCAAAATAAATGCATTTTAAGAATCAAAATAAATAAAGAAAATGAATATTATACACACCTACAATTAAAGTTTAAGATTTCTGGCAGTTTTTTTGAAAAATCTTTACTTTTTCTATGCTTGGACCTCTGATAATTGCTGCTTGTGCCTATATTTAACGTGTTTGTCTTTGTTCTCCAGGAGGAACATGGCACCATTTGGAGTGAAGGTTTTATGCATTGAACCTGGATTCTTCAAAACAACCGTTACTGACTCTGCCATCTTTGAGAGTCATTTTCAGAGATTATGGAACAAGTTGCCTCAGGAAGTCAAGGATGAATACGGCAGTGATTATATAGACAAAAGTGAGTTCAAATCCAGCGCCCAGCTGTTTGCATTACCAGTTCTAAAAGCTAACAAACATTCCTGACATCCCTATGATTGTGTTTATAGCAAAGGTGATGGTTAAGGAGAGGTTTGAGAAGATGCTGGATCCAGATCTGATGAAGGTGGTGAGCTGTATGGAGCACGCGGTGGCTGCGGTCCATCCTCGTACCAGATATTCTCCAGGATGGGATGCCAAGTTCTTCTGGCTGCCGCTTTCCTACATGCCAACCTTCATCTCGGATGCTTTCATCCAAAGAAATGCTGTTAAACCAAAAGTTTCAATTCTGTAGGCATAAACAACCACTGCATTCATGCAGCATATGGATGGAATAAACCTTTTTTTTTCATTTTCAGGGGGGTATCTGATTAGTAACGAGTAAAATGAAATATTTCCTTATTTGGAAGAAAGTTAAATTCAAACTCAATCTACTTTTCTAAGGCATTTAGATTGTAGAAATAAATGTAAAATAGAAAATCTTGACAATGAACACATTTCTACGCATTATTTTGGACTGAAGGCCCACTGATAAAGGCATTTTCAAGTAAAGTGAGAAAGTGTGTGTATTCTATTAAAGGTAGGGCTGTTCCATTCTGAAAATTTTGGAATCGAGTCTGATTCCAATTCCTGGTTCTGTAATCGATGAGATTCGATTCCAAGAATCGATTCCTCAGTGTTATTTTCGATACTTTTCATTTCTTGTTTTTTTATAGAGTGGAGGAAATTATAGAGTAGCCTAATTTCGCCATGACTGTAAGATATAAAGGTCTTAGAAAGTAGCCTAATCATAATATGAAGCTGTATTTTTAAAACTTATGATAACTTTCTGTATTTAAATTGTAATTTTGTCTGCATTGCACATGAAATTAGTCATATCCCACAATGCAGCAGTGGACATGCGTTTATTGCATGAATGGAACAAGGCACAATTCAGCTGAATGATGTGTTCTTCAATGGTATGCTTTGTGCAAAATGAACAAACTGTACACAGAAACAAACAAGATAACCAGAACAACAACACTGATCCGATCTGATAAATCAGATGCGCTCTCGGCGTTTTCTTTCAGAATTATTATCGGCTGACAGAAAGGTTAGAAATAGCATTTTATTTAAGATGGAAATAGAGTTAAGACCCTCGATCACGTCATGATCTATTCTGTCGTGCAGCACTCAAAACTGTGGACAATATAAGGCCGTTTCACCGTAAAATTACTTTTGAATCGTTTTTTAACTGGTTCATTAAAACGATCCATCCAAATGAACCGTTTCGTAGAAATGAATCAGACTTCTAATCACTATTAGCGAGCAAGGGTGCATCCTCAAACGCAGACGTGCTCAGTACCGACTCTTTTCATTCAGTTTATTTTCGTAAATCGATGTTCAGCGACGTTTGATGACAACAGCCGAGATATGGAGCCTTCGTATGATGCAGCCTTTCGTTTGAGAGGCGCCCACAAATAAGCTTTGTTGAACTGAAAATGGCTATGACTGGAGAGTCGATTCCCCCAACGCCTCGGAATCAAGGAATCGATTCTTTTTGGAATCGACTCCCAGCCCTAATGAAAGGATTAGTTCACTTCCAGAATAAAAAACTACAGATAATGTACTCACCCCCTTGTCATCCAAGATGTTTATGTCTTTCTTTCTTCAGTCGTAAAGAAATTATGCTTTTTGAGGAAACATTTCAGGATTACTCTCCATATAACGGACTTCTATGGTGTCCCCAAATTTAAACTTCCAAAATGCAGTTTAAATGCAGCTTCAAATGGCTCTAAACGATCCCAGCCGAGAAATAAGGGTCTTATCTAGCGAAATGATCGATTATTTTCTAAAAATAAATACAATTTATATACTTTTTTAACCTCTCGTCTAGCGCTGTTTTTTTTCCCGGTCATGACAGTTAGGGCACGTCTAAAAACTCCCGTCTCATTTTCTCTTCCAACTTCACAATCGTCCTACATCGCTGTTTTTACCTTTTTTGTAAAGTGTGTTTGATCTTCTTTGCATGTTCACTTTGTAAACTCTTTGTTGGTACTTCTGCAGCTATGTAGGACGATTTTGAAGTTGGATAAGAAAATAAGACGGGAGTTTTTAGACGTACCCTAACTGTCATGACCGAAAAAAAAACAGTTCATACAGAGCTAGACGAAACAAGCCTTTGAGGTTAAAAAGTATATAAATTGTAATCAAAAACAAAAAACAGAAAACAATTGTTTCGATAAGATCACTTTTCCTCGGCGGTGATCATTTAGAGCCATTTGAAGCTGCATTTTGGAAGTTTAAATTTGGGGGCACCGTAGAAGTCCATTATAAAATCCTGAAATGTTTTCCTCTAAAAAAGAATTTCTTTACAACTGAAGAAAGAAAGAAATGAACATCTTGGATGACAAGGGGGTGAGTACATTATCTGTAAATTTTTGTTCTGGAAGTGAACTAATCCTGAACTTATCCTAATGGATAAAATGTGATATTTCTGAAAAAAAAAAAAGTTGGAAAACCCTAAATTATAGAATGACCCACATGTAAATTAGTTAAAACGTTATTGTATATATTTGCAACATTGAATTTAAATAAAAACAAAATTTTAAAATGTTTTCTGTAACATTTTTGCAAGGTTTCATTTTTCCTGTAATATTTTCTAGATCACAAAAAAAAAAAAAATCCTTCATTTTACAGTATTTCAAAGTTTTACAGAATATTAAACCAGTGGTATGATTATGTAAGCACATAATTGAATATCTTTAAGAAAATATTTATATAACATTCAGTGTTACTATTATCGCTATTAATTTGTTAACCATCGCCTAACTGTGTTATTCAATCAGCTAAATCCAAACCTGCCAAAAGTGTAATTTCACCATCTGTTTTGTCCACTGTGCTGTATATCATGGCTGCACAAACCAAACATTGAATGTTTAGATGCCAAACTAGGCCATAGGGTTTCTTGCACAACCTCAGTGACGTTTATTGCATGTGGTGTTCATGTTCACAAGAGACCTTTGACCCTGAAATTGTTTTGCGGCCCTTGAGCTCTTCAGCACAGCAGGATCAGGACAGGACTGGGAATCAGGAGTTCATAAACATATAATCTACTGGTTTCCACAGTGAAGGAGTTTTACATCTGCACTAGTCATGGTATGTGAGTCAGTTATGAACACAATAACATAATTTTTGTCTTTATTTTATGAATGTATAAAGCATATTAGAAAGTAATGCATGCATGATTTGTTAATGAACATTTCAGTGTTCAAGGCTATAAATGATTTTTGCAATAAATCACTGGCAGAGATATAAGGGAACATGCAGTAGTTGGTGCGACGCCACCTAGTGGCTGTTGAATGAGTTGACTACAATTAGGCTGCATGTTTTTATGTAACATTTCGATTTAATAGATTAATAGGTTAAGCGTTTCTATACAAGCCAACATTCTATATTCATACTATTCAAATTGCAAGGACAATCTATACAGTTTTCCGGGGTATAATACATGATTTAATGGAGAATAAATAGTTGTATTAAACTGCAAGATTTAATTTTGCATTAAGCCAATAAGAAGAGAAGACTAAAGAGGACGTGCTTATTGTCATAAATATATGCTTAATTAATTTGAAGAAAATGTAAACGCTTTTTTGTGAGAATCAGACAGCCAGGTTTTGTAACGATATTGTGTTTCTCCATGTGACCGCAAGGTTGTGCTCTATAATCAATTTTGGTCTGGTCAGTCCCAATGGAAGTTTGTGTATAAACTTTGGCACGGTTGCACGATAACCTCATTTGAACTAATTAATAAACAGGAATCTGACAGCAACACACTTTCAGCCCAGTGAGGACACCAAAGGTTAATTTAAATTTAATCTTTTGTCTCGAAGTGTTATTTATCACAGCTTTTGTTCTCCTGTCTCTTCTTTAAAAGTTAATAAAGTTGATCTCTAGGTCCTTCTGGACTCTGCTCTGGTGAGAATGTACACAGTGTCTCTTAAAATTTACCTGGAAAAAATATAAAAATGATAAAAATAAATGCATGAATACTTACATATCCTGATAAAATTGTACTCAAAATGTATATAAATAAAATAAATAAAAAATAAAAGTTAAAAAATAATAACATACAATTCTAAGTATGATCTAAATTAACTAAATTAATAAAGTATATATATATACTGCTGTTCAAACGTTTGGGCTCAGTAAGATTTTTAATGTTTTTAATTGATTTTCGAATTGATTGAAACTTGTTTGATCAATAATACAGAAAAAAATTGTGAAATATTATTGCAACTTAAAATAATACTTTTCTATTTTAATATACTTTAAAATAGAATTTTTTTTTGTGATCAAAGCTGAATTTTCAGCATCATTACTACGGAAATCAGTACTGAAAACAGTTAAAATGAACCTGGAAAAAAATAAAAATGATCAAAATAAATCCATAAATACATACATATCTTGATAAAATTTTACTTAAAATGTATTTAAAATAAAAAAAAGAATTAAAAATAACAAAAAATAGAAGTTCAAAAATATTAACATACAATTCTATGATCTAAATTAATAAAGATCTATAAATAAACGTTTAATATATATATATATATATATACATATATATAATGATTTTTGAATTAATTGAAATTTATTTGATCAATAATACAGAATAAAACAGTAAAATTGTGAAATATTATTCCAACTTAAAATAATACTTTTCTATTTTAATATATTTTAAAATAGAATTTATTTCTGTGATCAAAGCTGAATTTTCAGCATCATTACAACAGAGATCAGAATTGAAAACAGTTGTGCTGCTTAATTTTTTGGAACGTGTGATGCTTTGTTCAAGATTCTTTGATGAATAAAAGTTTAAAAGAATGCATTTATTAAACATAGAAATCTTTTCTAATAATACTAGTCTAGTCTTTACTAGTATCATAAATAATCAATTCATCTTAATTAAAAAAAAACCCTAAACGTAAAAAAAAACCCTAAAAACTAAATAGATAAATAAATTAATTTGGGGAAAAAAAAGGTAGTACAACTATTTTCAACACTGAGAATTATTAGAATGATAATTCTAATGATAATTATTAGAATCAGCTTATTAGAATGATTTCTGAAGGATCATGTGACACTTAAGACTGAAGTAATGATTCTGAAATTTCAGCTTTGCGTCACAGGAATAAATTATATTTATTCATGCAGTTTTTTTCTGTATTTTTCATCAAATAAATGCAGCCTTGATGAGCGGAAGAGACTTAAAAAACATTAAAAATCTTAACTTATATTCATTGAGTATTTCTGTGCAGCGTTTTTGTACACTACTAAGTGAACTACTGGCTTTTTTTTCCTGGTAAACCATCATAGAACAACTGTAAAGGTCAGTGTTTATTCAGCACAGCTTCATCCATCTCCACCCGCAGGTGTTCCTCTGCGCGGATCTGCTGTGCTGCTGGTGTTCTCTGGCCGCTCTGGCGCTCATCGCCGCGGTCTGGTTCTTCCGAGACTCCCATCAGATCACCGGCATCCACGAAAAGCACGTCCTGGTGACTGGCTGCGATAGCGGCTTCGGAAACCTCGCGGCGCGGCAGCTCGACCGGCGGGGTTTTCATGTAATCGCCGCGTGTCTCACGGAACCTGGTGCCTCCAGATTGCGCGCCGCGGCCTCCCCCAGACTGAAGACGCTTCTGCTCAATGTTACCGACAGCGCGAGCATCGAGCGCGCGCTTGAGCGCGTGCGCAGCGAGACCGGGGAGAGAGGTGAGACGGACAGTCAGATAGGGTGCCAGCTAGAGTCAAGCACAGCAGGAGATAAAGCCGAGATACAGGCACTTTGACGACCACACAACCCTCAGACCAACTCATAAATCTGCATCTCTTGGACAGGCGCTTTTAGTTGACCTGGAGGAGCATCTTCAGCCGAATGCCATTCTCATACCAAAGCTGAATCATTTATTATAGAACGACTTACTTTCTTTGTAATAGGCTATACCTGACATGTATGCACACTTCAGTGACCTTTGAACTTAAAGGGATAGTTCACCCCAAAATTAATATTAGCTGACAGTTAACTCACCTTCAGGCCATCCAAGATGTAGACAAGTTTGTTTCTCTATCAGAACAGAGTTTTGGAAGTTTAGCATTGAATCACTTGCCCACCAACAGATCCTCTGCAGTGAATGGGTGCCGTCACAATGAGAGTCCAAACAGCTGATAAAAAACTTCACAAGTAATCCACACCACTCCAGTCCATCAGTTAACATCTTGTGAAGTGAAAAGCTGCATGTTTGTAAACAAACACATTTATCATTAACACATTTATAACTGGTCACTTCTGGCCAAAATATGAGTCCATAATCCATAATTACACAGATGACTCTGTCAACAAATGGTGCTTGATCTGTGCAAGTTTCTCTTCTAATTCAGACTAGACAACTTTTATCTGGGTAAAGCAATATTATGGATAGAGGACGCATATTATAGCCAAAAGCAACAGATTAAGAGTCAAAAGTGTCATAAGGAATGATTTGTTTTTTTACAAACTTGCAGCTTTTCACTTCACAAGATGTTAATTGATGGCCTGGAATGGTGTGGATTACTTGTGATGTTTTTATCAGCTGTTTAGACTCTCATTCCGACGGCACCCATTCACTGAAGAGCATCCATTGGTGAGCAAGTAATGCAATGCGGTGTGGTTTGCATGTACACTACATTTCTTATTTTTTCTCTTGCGTCAGGTCTGTGGGGTTTGGTGAACAATGCCGGCATCTCGATTCCCATCGGTCCCATGGAATGGATGCAGGTGGAGGACTTTAAGAAGGTTCTGGATGTAAACCTCATGGGTCTTATCGATGTGACCCTGAAGTTTCTTCCTCTGCTGAAAAAGGCTCACGGTCGGGTGGTAAACGTAGCCAGCATACTGGGCAGAATTTCACTCATCGGGGGAGGATATTGCCCTGCTAAATATGGTGTGGAAGCCTTCTCCGATAGCTTGAGGTACGTCTAGGCATTTAACAAAGACATTAAACTTTGAGCTGTGCCAACAACATCTTGTAGCATGTCGTGTAATTGTTCTTTATCATGCTTTTTAATTCTTGCAATTTAGCACTTCAAAAGTACAGATTTTAAAAGATAATCATAGCTTAAATATATTTATTATGTTAGTTTGATTTATTAATAAAATATTTTTGAAAAATTATTTTATGTATTTATTAAAATTATTTAAATATAAATAAATACATATTTTAATAAATGCACTAACAAAACATCTTTTATATATATAAATGGAAAAAATATATTACATTTATTCAAATATAAATACATAAATGCATTTTGTATAATATACAAAGCCAGTCATAAGGGTCTATTTTTTTAAACTGAGATTTATAAATGCTGAATAAATAAGCTTTCCATTGAGATATGGTTTGTTAGAACAATATTTGGCCGAGATACAACTATTTGAAATTTTGGAATCTGAAGGTGAAAGAAATCAAAATATTGAAAAAAACTGCCTTTAAACTTCTTGAAGTTCTTAGCAATGCATATTACTAAACAAAAATTAAGTTTTGATATATTTACAGTAGGTACAAAATATCTGTACTGAATATCCTAATGATTTTTGGCATAAAAGAAAAATTGATCATTTTGACCCATACAATGTATTTTTGGCTATTGCTACAAATATACCCGTGCTACTTAAGACTATTGAATAAACATACATAAAATGTTTAAAAATATTTTAAACTGACTAAAAATAAAATGCAGCTAACAAGCCACTATTATCATCTGACTTTATTAAAGTCAGCCACCAAAATCCATTTCTAACTATGGCCATCAATCACCACAACATAAGTCTTTCTGAAGTTAACCTTGAAACACTGACATTTCATTAAGTAAAAATTGTTAAACCACACCCATCCTTCAACTTCTTTTAGATTTGCATCTTTACTGTCTCAAAAATAATATTATTCTCTCTTCCTGTTTTCAGGAGAGATATGATGCACTTTGGAGTGAAGGTAAGTATCATTGAACCAGGCTTCTTCAAGACACAAGTAACAAATCTGAACCTTATCGAAGGTGATCTGAAGGAACGGTGGAACAACCTCCCAGCAGAGGTCAGGAGAAGCTACGGAAACTCATACCTGCAGGACTGTGAGTGCTTCAGATGTCATATCAATGCTGATTTGCAACACTACTTTAGAATTTAGAGATTTATATCATGATGCATTTAAAGGAATAATTCATGTAAACATGCACTCATCTTGTTTACCATTAACATGTTGGTTATTCAATGCCTCAATACTCTAAAAATACACTGCACACATATATATTGGGTAAAATAGTTCATTTTTTATTATATTAAAAGATTTTTCACCATGTTTTGAGGCAGGGCCTCAAGTGATGATGTTATTGTACTGAATGAAACAATGTGACATGTCTGCATTTCTTTCAATCTTTTCCTCCAGATATAAAAGTGCAGGAGTTCTCCATGAAGATGCTGGCCAGCAGTGACCTTTCCAAAGTGACGTCATGCATGCAGCACGCTCTTTCAGCACGTTATCCCCGAACGCGCTACAGCGCAGGCTGGGACGCCAAGTTCTTCTGGATTCCCCTCTCGTACCTGCCTACATGTATAACAGACACCTTCACCAACATTATGATGCCTTCAGTGAAGGAGAGCTGAATTACTGAAAACGACACTACAGCTCAACATATCATCTTGTTTGTCAGTTTTTGTCTTTGAAATTGTGATTGCTGATGCAACAAATACCACACAGCCATGCATCTTTAAAAAAATCTGCTGATTTGCAAAACAGGCCTAATACTACTGATAAAAATCAGCAAGTGATTTTATCATGTACAGCAGTTAAATGTCAGAAGTTTTATATCATTTTTACTTACAATCTTGGCAAGTCAGAAATCAGGATTAGGCATAAAATAATATCTTCAGAATCATTCATATATGTGAAAATGGGCTTTGAGTTGAACAAATGGTTGCAGCCTGACTCAGAGTGAGATGGGAAAAATGTATGTGGCAGTTTTTCTGCTGATTAAGGGAAAACAGAATACTTCTTCACATTAAAAATAGTTGAAAGCAAAAATGCTATGAATTGCATCGTATTTTGTGACAAAGTGATGTATGGAGCAAAACAGGCACTGAAAAGTATTGAATTTCATTCAGCAAATATGATGCAAATAAAAATACATTTTATATATTGTTGCATTTTCTATGAATAAAGTACCCTTTGGTTTAATTCATGTATGTTTTCTTTTTCTTGGTTTTTAAAGGAGAAGTCCACTTCCAGAACAACAATTTACAAATAATGTGATCACCCCGTTCACCCTGTCATCCAAGATGTTCATGTCTTTCTTTCTTCAGTCGTAAAGAAATTGTTTTTGAGGGAAACATTTCAGCATTTTTCTCCATATAATGGACTGATATGGAACTGATATTGAACTTCCAAAATGCAGTTTAAATGCAGCTTCAAAGGATCACAGATGTGGTTGTAAATAATCCCAGCCAAGAAAGAAGGGTCTTATCTAGTGTTACGATCTGTTATTTTAATAAAAATAATACAATTTATATACTTTTTAATGTCAAACGCTCGTCTTGTCTTACTCTGCCTGGACTGTTTTTGTTCCGGTTCATGACAGTTAGGGTATGTCGAAAAACTCCCATCTCATGTTCTCCCTCAACTTCAAAATTGTCCTATATCGCTGTTTTACCTTTTTTGTTAAGGGTGTTTGCTCCTCTTTGCATGTTCACTTTGCAAAGACTGGGTCGGTACTTCTGCAGCGATGTAGGATGATTTTGAAATGATTTTTGAAGTTGAGGGAGAAAATACGATCAGAGTTTTTCGACATACCCTAACTGTCTTGAGCCAGAATACGCAGAGTTCAGGAAGAGAAAGGCAAGATGAACGTTTGAGATTAAAAAGTATTTAAATTGTATTTTTTTAATGAAAATAACCGATCGTTTCGCTAGATAAGACCCTTCTTCCTCAGCTGAGATCGTTTAGAACCGCATTTGGGATTGTTTGAAGCTGCCTTTTGGTTCAAAATCGGGGCACCATATCAGTCCATTATATGAAGAAAAATGCAGAAATGTTTTCCTCAAAAAACAATTTCTTTACGACTGAAGAAAGAAAGACATGAACATCTTGGATGATAAGGGGGTGAGTACATTATATGTGAATCTTTGTTTTGGAAGTGGACTTCTTTAATGTTTGACCATGTCATTTTTAATCAAAATATCAATATTATCATATATGGATATATATTAAGCAGTACAAATCAGCTACAAATTAGCTTGATATTGCAAATTGGCGTGTCTTACCATATTATTTTAATGTATTATGTTAATTATGAACAGTCTTAGCATTCACTGCATGGTATTATTCTTCTCATTGTTTGAGTGGCTAATAAACCAAAAGTCTCACCCATAGGCTTACTTCCACATTAAAGAATAAGATGGATAGTGGAAAAAGTTCTTTACATACACTAAAGGTTCTTTGGAGGACGAGAAATGGACCTCAAAGCTCAAGCACATGTCCACTGACCTCTAAAAAAACAAACAAACCGACCTTTCTTTTTATTCCCCCCAATTATTTTCTTCATATTTTCACAAAACACACACGCATTCCTCACTCACTTCTTTAACCCTATCAATCAACACCATATTTTGGATGGTTTTTAAAGGCATCTCTGTGACCAGTATCACCTGTCTTCACTAATTAACCCAACCCAATTCATTTAGCCCATTAGTACCATATGTGATCCTGGACCACAAAACCAGTTTTTTTAAATGAAGATTTATACATCATCTGAAAGCTGAATACATAAGCTTTCTATTGATGTATGGTTTGTTAGGACAATATTTGGCCAAGATACAACTATTTGAATATCTGGAATCTGAGGGTGCAAAAAAATCTAAATATAGAGAAAATTGCCTTTAAAGTTGTCCAAATTAAGTTCTTAGCAATGCATATTACTAATCAACCATTTAGTTTTGATATATTTATGGTAGGAAATTTACTAAATGTCTTCATGGAACATGATCTTTACTTAATATCCTAATGATTTTTGGCATAAAAGAAAAAAAAATCATTTTGACCCATACAATGTATTGTTGGCTATTGCTACAAATATACCCGTGCTACTTAAATATAATAAATTTAATATAATGTTGACCTTATTATTTTATACTTTAATGGATAAAATGTGTATCTGTTGTACATAAATACAGATCTCACCATTTCTTATAAAAAAACAATTTATTTGATTTTTCACAGCAGCATTAATTTGTTTCCAGTTCTTTCTATAGTCACATATCAGCTTGTCAAGATGAATAAATTCATAATATTCATTTTTTCCAGTCATTAATATACAAAATCATTTAAAATATATTGACTTCACTGCCCATGCACTTCATCAGATGGAAAAGTAAATATGAAAAGCCCTTGAAACGCTGACGGGACATCAGAGATCTCCAAATATCACAGTCATAATCACATGCATATAAACTGGGTGATTTCAAGTATTATTTGAATATATAAAACACAAGTGGTGTGTTACAGCAGAACATGTCACTGCATTATCATATTTTCAGACTTTCTTTAATGAGAGTCCCTTTCTCTGGAGTAGTTCACCATTTCTGTCATTATTTCCTCACCCTGATGTAATTTGAAATCCATAGCTGTTATTTTAAGGAAAATAATCAGCTCTTTCGTATGCATTTTGCTGTCTGTTCCTTATACAAAGTTATTGTATACTATCAGAAGACTTACAATGTGTCATATAAACTAGTTTTATGATATTTTATGGAGCGGGTGAGTAATTAACGACTGATTTTTTATTTTTAAGTGAACTATTCCCTTAATAGCACTCAGTAGATTTTCACATGACTTATATTTCAGACGTATTATCGTGTTTTTGCTCTTTTCTTAAATCTGGCCGCTCCACAAATGAGGTATATGTACGTAAGTGATGCATATAAGCTGTTTTTTCTCAGGTGCGAAAACTGCTTAAAGGAATAGTTCACCAAAAAATTGGAAGCTTTTTGTGGATTATGAACTTGTATTTAAGCTGTAAGCAATGGTTTGAAGTTAAAAACATCTTAATAATGGATTTGTTTCTTATAAACACAGAGCTTTTCACTTTAAAAGGCATTAAATGATGGACTGGAGTGGTGTGGATGATTTTTGTGATGCTTTTATCAGCTGTTTGGACTCTCATTCTGACGGCACCCATTCACTGTAGTGGATCCATTGGTGAGCAAGTGATGTAATGTTACATTTCCCCAAATCTGATGGAGAATTCAGACGAAGAAACAAACTCATCTAGATCTTGGATGGCCTGAGGGTGAGTAAATATTGAGCAAACGTTCATTATTGGGTGAACTATTCCTTTAAGAATAATCAGATCAAATGGCAAAGTCTCAGGTGGCTCTCAAAGCACTTTTACTCAGTATCGTTGGCATATGTGTATGTGTGCGAATCTCCAGGAATAAGTAATAATCTATTTTAAAATAACGTCTGACTGGAGGATATTATCAAACAAAATCTTTTCAATTTACAAATGTACAAAATATTCATAACATTCTCCTTCAGCAGCATCAGTGCAAAGATATACAAATATGACGTCACAATAATAATAAAAAAAGAATCATACAACATGAATTGGCATACAAAGTATCAGAAGGCAAAGTCTCTTCTCTGTAGGCTATACAAACATTTCATCTATTCTCATCTATACTTTTTTTTCTTTCAAAAATAATCTTAAATTGATTTCTGTCGTATGCAGGCTGCATATAAAAATAGATTCTGTGCAAAGGGAGTGTTTCTTTGTATTTTCCCATGTGTGAGTTGGTGTGTGTGATGCTCATATTTCACTGTCCTCTTTAACCAGGTTGGCCGTGTCTCTGAAGGTGTCCTCCGTGGGTGAATAGGCGCTGAGTTTCTCTCGTTTCTGGGGTTTGGGAGGAGGAACGAAAGGAGACGGCTGTGATGAAGAGCTGGCGTCTGTAGCTCCATGCGTCTGCTCATCCTGCATCTGACACAAAGAAAGACAGCATGAACTTTAACATTAGTGACCACATGCGTATCATTCTCACATTAAGACCTAAATTCAGGTTAAAACTTTATGAAAATAGCATTTGCATGCTAGTTCAGCTACCGGAACATTCCTGTTCACTAGTGATGGTTTATTACAATGCATTTTAGTAATTATGTGCTGTACTTGAATGAGGATTAATGGGCTGATTAATGGCAAACGCACACAAAAGCGCCAGTGTTATTTTAGTATCATTTATATATTATTATAGTTCATTTAAAAAAAAAAAATTTAATGTTACATTTTTAGTAAATTTTTTAAAATAAGTCTAGTTTTAGTTTTTAGTTTATTTAGTTTTAGTTATTTTATATGAATGAAAATGAAAATAATAAAATGTTGCCTTGGCAAGTAGCTGAAATAAAATAAGTTTAAAGGGGTCATCGGATGCTAAATTCACTTTTACATGTTGTTTGAACATTAATGTGTGTTGGCAGTGTATGTACAAATCTACCCTATAATGATACAAATCCATGCAGTGGTTTTTAATTAATCTGTAAAAATAATATCCCCTTTTTCAGATCAAGCCATTCTCAGATGCCTGTCGGTGTGGCGTCACACTGACAGAGGCCGCTCCCAAGATCTTACTTCAGACCCGCCTTAAATCAGCTGTAACAGTCCGACCTCCATTGTTTCGATGCCAGAGCAGGGATGTAAGTTAGACAAGAATATCTCCAATTGAGCAATTGAGGTGTTGTGTTGCTGGATGTAATAATGAACATAGTGGTCGTCATTTACTCCCGACATCTGAGCTGCTGAAGATGCAGTGGATTACATTTGTTTGTGAAGGGAATGCGCCTCCCGATCTACATATATCCGTCTATGTTCGCTCGAATCATTCGTGATCCAGCTTCACTTACAGCAGAAGTGAGTATAAGGGTTTTTTATAAATCTTTGCGATCGTCTTTCCTAATAACGTGCTAGTTAGCAAGTTTAGCAGAAAAACACGGCTAAATGCGGCTAAAGTAAACAGGCTCGTCACTCCACAGAGAGAAGAGAGGGGCGGGGCGAGCAGAGCTCATTAACATTAAAAGCAACCTCGACCAGAACAGGATGATTTTTGCAGAGCTGATTTTGGCAAAGTAAAAAGGTGTTATTTACACTACCATTGAGAATTTTTAACCAAAGTACATTATAGACTTTTCATTAAGACCCTAAAGAATCATATCAACTTGTGGAAAATGGGCATCCGATGACCCCTTTAAGTTAAAGTAAAATTACTACAGTGAAAACTGAAATGAAAAATAAAAAATCTATATATGAAAAAAAAAAAAAAAAATTACAAAAGTTACTCAAACTTAAGCTAAACTTGAAATGAAAATGAAAAATACACTATCAGTCAAAAGTTTTTGAACAGTAAGATTTTTTATGTTTTTTTGCTCACCAAGCCTGCATTTATTTGATCCAAAGTACAACAAAATTAAAATACAGTAAAATTTTGAAATATTTTTAGTATTTAAAATAACAGTTTTCTATTTGAATATATTTTAAAATGTAATTTATTCATGTGATTTCAAAGCTGAATTTTTAGCACCACTACTCCAGTCACATGTTCCTTTAGAAATTGTTCTAATATTATGATTTGCTACTCAAAAAACATAATTATAATTATTATTATTATTAACATTATTTTTATTATTTTTATGTTGAAAACAGTTGAGTATATTTTCCTCTCTGTTTCTCTGATAAATAGAAAGTTCAGAAGAACAGTTTTTTTGTGAAATAATAATATTTTGTAACATTATAAATGTCTTTATATATATACACTGATCCCAAGCTTTTGAATGGTACAGTGTACCATCAGATAAATGCTGATCTTTGGATCTTTCTATTCATCAAAGAATCCTGAAAAAAATGTACTTACCTGTTTTAAATATTAACAATAATAATATAAAATGTTTCTTGAGCTGCAAATCAGCATATTAGAATGATTTCTGAAGGATCATGTGACACTGAAGACTGGAGTAATGATGCTGAAAATTCTACTTTGATCACAGAAATAAATTACATTTTAAAATATATTCGAATAGAAAACAATTTTTTTAAATAGTACAAATATTTTAAAATTTTACTGCTTTTGCAGTATTTTTTAAAAACATTAAAAATCTTATATAGTTTTAGTTTTTAGTTTCCAATATAGTCTTAGCTTTAATATGCATATAAATGTGGGTAATATTCATTGTTCTGCAATAAAAACAATCATTATACATTTGAAGCTTTGACTTGCTACTCACCTCTGCATATGTAGGGTTTTCAAATGTTGTGCTTGGCTTCAGTTTTCGTTTAAAGAAACTCCATTTGGACTCCTGCAATAAAATAAACATGGTTACATGACAGAGAAAAAACAGGAAATAACGGCTAAACTGTGGACAAACGTTTAGATGTTCCCACCTGTGCGGTGGTTTGCTCTACAGGTTCGCTCTTCACCTCCACTGCCTGTTCGTGAGTGTTATACGTTGGATTTGAGAAGTTATTCTCCACCTGGTCACCGCTGACGTTCACAGTCACCTGTATGAAGCACAGAAACAGATCAGGTCAAACATGTCTGGTTTTTACCATGAGCAGTGTCTAGAAGGTTATGAAAGGCTTTCTAGAAGGAAACACACCTGTGTGGCATGTATCACTGCAGGATCGCTGGATGGGCCGGCAGCAGTCGAGTACAGAGGATTCTCAAATGTGACTGGCTGCCTACCAGAGTCTGCGAAATTCTCATCCTAATAATGACAAATGAAGAATTCAGATCAGACAAAAAGAAAATGCCGTAGATAAATATTTCCAGTAGTTATTATATATATCAGTGCTACTGCCTACAGATAGCTATAGACAAATATCAGCCAGGTCAATATTTTGGGCACTTAAAATCTAAGATTTTCACCATGTTTACTTTGTAATAAACAGAAGCTATTTGTTGTTCAAAAGTTTGGTGTCAGTTAGATTTTTTGTAATGTTTCTGAACATTTTTGCTCACTGAGGCTGTATTTATTTGATCAAAAATATAGTAAAAACAGTAAAAATGTGAAATATTATTACAATTAAAACAGACTGTTTTCTATGTGAATATGTTTTAAAATGTAATTTATTCCTGTGATCAAAGCTGAATTTTCAGCCTCATTACTCCAGTCTTTAGTGTCACATGATCCTTCAGAAATCATTCTAATATGCTGATTTGCTGCTCAAGAAATGTTTCTTATTATTATCAATGTTCAAAACAGTTATGGAATCTCTGTCATCTTTTATCAATTTAATGCATCTTTGCTGAATAGAAGCATTTAATTGTTGTCATCGTCTCATTTGAAAACTTGTATCAGTCAATGAGTACTTTTCACAGAATGTTCTATCCTAAAGTTTCATTGTGATTAATGATACAACAGAATTCCATTAGAAACAAGTGCACTTATAAGTCTTGGAAATAATGTAACATTAACACTGGGGTCAAAAGGTCAACCAGGGATTTTACGCCTCATAGATAAGTCTGGAAAAAATGTGCTGAGCGCACTTAACAATCAAGTTACTGTTAAATTGACACAAAATGCCACATTTACCAGCTGCATGGCCCTGTCGATGAACGACACTCCCAGAGTCTGAGGCTCCAGGTCCATTGTGACATTGTCACCTGAATGAAACGACACTCCATTTCCTGTGTCTGCCGACTTCACCAGGCTGCTCAGACTATGAGAAACAAAAAAACAAAAATTATACCAACTCAAACACTGTTTTTGCTGTTAAAGAGACACAAAAACATCTTAATGCTCCATCGATCTAGTCTAATGACAGAAACTTCACAGAGAAACGTACAACAAAAAGCACATGAAAACATCACAATATTGAAGATATTGCTTAATTACAACATGAATATTCAATATAATAGAGCCTAAACAGTAGGTTAACTGTAGTAGGCAACAATCTACAAAACTTTAACTAGATGTTGTTTTGATATTGTGTTACTGTATAAGCAAAGTTCTCAGTTTGACATTAAAAAACCAATAGACAATGGAGAAGATGGCAGGGTTATGAAAGACATGACTGGATAATGAATTACACAAATCTGTTCAAAAGTTTGGGTCAGGAAGACTTTTTTTTTTAAAGAAATGTTTTTATTTAGCAAGGGCAGATTAAATTTAATTGATAATAATGTTTCTTGAGCAGCAAATCAGCATATCAGAAAGATTTCTGAAGGATCTTTAGACTGGAGTAATGATGCTGAAAATTCAGCTTTGCATTACAGGAATAAATTACATTTTACAATATATTATAATAGAAAACAGCTATTTTAGATTTTAATAATATTTCACAATATTACTATTTTTGTTGTATTTTTGATTAAATAAATACAGCTTTGGTGAGGTTCAAAACCATGAACCAATTTGCTTCAAAATGAGCAAAATACCAAACAAAGTGACATTTATTTTAAAAAATAAATAATAAATAAATAAATAAATAAATAAAGCAAATTTCAAGCAACAACATCGTCAAAATAAGTCATAATCTTTACAATAGATAAACTGTTCATATATTCATACAATGAAAGCATATGTTTTTAAGTGGGGTTTCAAATTATGGCTCAACTGTAGGTAGCTGAGTGGTGTGTTTGTGTTGTACCTGGGTAGTTTAGGCATTGACGGGATGAGAGAGCCGGTGCGCCTGTAGTTGAGGAAAACTCCCACAACCAGAGCTCCAGTAATCAGAATAATAACCACTGCTAACAGGACGGTCACAGCTAAACACACACACACACACACACACACACACACAATATATATAAGAATACGACCTGGTTAGAGTACTCAGAGTGGATAAATAACAGCATCACGTTACAGCCATGAGTAAAGGTGTTTACTCAACACTTACAATGAAACATTTTTATAACTAATTAACAAGCGAGAGTTTGTTTACCTGTCCCTGCAGGAGCACCTCTAGACCTCCCCATTTCACAGTAACTACCTGAGTAGCCGTATGGACACCTGAGGAGCAAAAACACTGACCCGTTACAGACAATCTACAGTTCAGTTAAAATGGTTTTGACAAAACTGGCTTCTCCTTCTGCTGTTTGAGACTTACTGCATTTCACCAGTTTTATTCTAGAAATGGAATTACAATAATGTCATTCCACACATTTGTAATGTTAATAGTTTTTTTTCCCAAAAATAATAATAATTTAGATTTTCATGACTGTTGCCATATGTATTTATGTTTTCAAATGTATTTATATGTTGCAAAAGTTCATTCATTTTAGCAGCTTTTTTAAAATTGCAATTTGAATTTAATAATTGTTAAAATATTTAAATAATAAATTAAACTATGAATTTTCATATTAAATATTGCAAGAGTCATTCATCACAAAATACAGAGGTACTGACAATTTTTATTTAAAAGCACTGACAAATCTAAAAATGTAATATATATATAGTCCACTTGAAATGTTTTATATATATATATATATATATATATATATCATTATTATTATTATTATTATTATTATTAAGTGCCTATTAAGTGTTACAATTATTAAACAAAGTTTAACAATTAATAGGCCTAGACTGTTGCGGAACTAAAAAAAATGCATTTGAATTTAATAATTTTCAAAATATTTAAATAATAAATTAAACTGAATTTCCATATTAAACTATTGCAACAGTCATTCATCACTAAATACAGAGGTTTATATTAATTATATTTTATATTTTAATTGTATTATTATATTACAGAGGTTAGGTAATTATATTTAAAAGCACTGAAAAAACTATATAAATCTATATAAATGTATATATAAAGTTGTCCAAATGAAGTTCTTAGCAATGCATATTACTAATCAAACATTAAGTTTTAACATATTTACGGTAGGAAATTTACAAAATATTATCATGGAACATGATCTTTACTTAATATCCTAATGATTTTTGGCATATAAGAAAAATCGATGATTTTGACCCATACAATGTATTTTTGCCTACTGCTGCAAATACCTTTGCGACTTATGACTGGTTTTGTGGTCCAGGGTCACATTTAGTTGTGCCTTTAATATAATGTGTTTATAGAACAGAACAGTGAACACATATCTCAAAATATCAATAAATATATGTTTCCTCATGATAGGAGGCCTATCATCTATCAGAAGGGCAGCTGTAATGCTCTACATCAGTGTTTACACTCACTTGCACTTGGGCTGGCCTCCCTCATCAGTGTAACATGTTCCTCCATTCATGCATCTGCATGCAAGCGGCATGGACACCTCTGCCTCAATAGCTGCAGGCGCAAGGCGACGCAACACAGCCACAATGTAATCACATCACAAGTCAAACACTCACTTTCAAAACATCACATGACAGTAATGAAATCATGCAGTATTAGATGCAGCACATGCATGTATGTTATGAAATGGATTGATGGGATGCAATAGCCAATCAGCTCTTCTCACAAACTAACAGCAGTAGGCATGTGTTCATTACTTACCGGCATCACATTCATTCTTGTTGAAGGCGAGCAGTGTGGAGCCCTGCGGACAGGCACACGTGTATCCACCCGGATGCAGCAAACACAGGTGACTACAGACACCCTGACACGGGTTCAGCACTGCAAGAGAATGTGAACAGCAATTTACTATTACAGGAATTATTATAATATAAATATGGTGAAAAAGATATGAGCATCCGGTGCTTTTATTCAGTTTAATTCAGCTCAGCTGTGGTTTCGAGACAGCTGTTCTTGGGTATAAAGACAAATTAAAAACCACTATTATGACCATGGGTCAAGTAACATGACTGTATGTAATATATACAACATATACAACATATATATATATATATATATATATATATATATATATATGTTATAAACTCATTTATTAGTTTTAAATATACACTACCAGTCAAAAGTTTTTGAACAGTAAGATTTTTTTTTTTTAAGAAGTCTCTTCTGCTCACCAAGCCTGCATTTATTTGATCCAAAGTACAGCAAAAACAGTACAATTTAGAAATATTTTTACTATTTAAAATAACTGCTTTCTATTTGAATATATTGTAAAATGTAATTTATTCCTGTGATTTCAAAGCTGGATTTTTAGCATCATTACTCCAGTCACATGATCCTTCAGAAATCATTCTAATATTCTGATTTGCTGCTAAAAAAAAAAAATGTTTCTTTGATGAATAGAAAGTTCAGAAGAACAGCATTTATCTGAAATAGAAATGTTTTTTAACATTACAAATGTCTTTATCATCACTTTTGATCAATTTAAAGAACGCTTGCTAAATAAAATTACTATATTTTATAGAATATATTAATTTCTATAAAATATTAATTTCTATAATTTCTTTAAATAAATAAATAAATAAACAAATACTGACTCCAAGCTTTTGAATGGTATAGTTTATAATGTTACAAAAGCTTTTTGCAAATATTATATTTATTCCAGAAAAAAAAATAATTGTAATTATTCTGTTTTTAGTGTCTTTGTTTTTTAATATAGTATTTTAAAATAAAAATGTTATATTAAAAGACAGGAAGAAAGGCACTACAAGTAATTAATATAGCATAAACCAATTAAAATATTATATTAAAAGATAAAAAAAGAATCAGAATTAGGGTTTGTAACGATCCATTTATATATTTACGTATTTATATACCTTATTTGTGTAGTATTTTATTCAATGAATTATCCAAATATAAGCTTTTGAGACATTTAAATTTTGAGAAATTTATGTATCTCAAATAACAAAACTGAAAACTGAAATCAGACTGGATAAATAACAGCATAACAAATGTAAAGTTTAAAACAAAATTTAAAACAAATTTAAGTTAGTTTTGTGAAACTATACTACATAAAACATCTGCACAAAACAAAAAACAGCAGATAGGCTGAATGAGATGCAAATTCACTCTCTGACAGCAGGTGGCGCTTATGGAACAGCAGCTATACAGCATTTTCTTGGTCACTGCTGTAAATAAAGCATCTGCGCTCATAATAATTTAATATGCATTATACAGAGGGAAGATGGAGAAAAAAGAATCACCTAAACTTTGATTTTCAACCAGCTCAGCACATATCGTTACACTCCTAGAAACAACACACTGTATTAATGTACTGAAACGTAAGGATTCTCACCTGAGTGGTTGTGTCGGTGCTGCTGGTAGATGCGTACTTGAGTCAGCCAGGGGTTTATGGTCAACACTTTCACCTTGTCTCCTTTCCCGAACTTATCTTTTTTCCACACTTCTCCCTTCTCTTTAGTCGTCCAGTACACGTGTCCCTCGAACACATCCAGACTGTAGGGATGACCGATGTCTGCAATAACAACAAACGTAAGAACATCGGCCAGTCAAAAGCTGTTTTTTCAGATGTATTGCTCCAGTGTCTCACCTCCAGATATGATAATTTGCCGATCAGTTCCATCCGCTTTCATGGATTCAATGATGTTTTCTTTTGAGTCACACCAGTATATTCGGTTTTCATTCAGGTAGTCAAAAGCTAAGCCAGTAGGCCAGCCCAGATCTTCATCTAACAGCACCTCTCTGTGCTGCCCATCCATCCACGCCACCTCAATCTTGGGCTTTCTGCCCCAGTCGGTCCAGAACATCTTGCTATAACATTTACATGCACAAAAAAATGCTCATTAATGACAGCAACAACCTTAGTTTTGATGAACAGGGGTTCCCACATTTTATGATCAATGAATTTTCAATTATATTTTAAGTGGTCTGTGATTATTAGATAAGATTTTTAAGTGCTTTTTTTTTTTTTTTTATAAGATGTATTCATTTAATTTCCATGACTTTTCCAGACCTATAAATCACAATTTTCATGACCACGCATCCCTCAGGACTAAAAATTGATAAATATTATAATTGAAATCAATACTATTATTAATAATAATAATAATGTAATGTTACTACTAAACATAACTACTAAAATTTAAGTGTAAAATAAATATAATAAAAAATATTTAATATGTATTTTAAATAGTTTTTATATTAAAATAACAATACTGTTTAATTTCTTTACTCACAAATATCTACATAAGCTGAACAAAGGAACAATATCTACTCTAAATAACTTTTATAAAATGTATTTATTTAATTTCCATGACTTTCCCAGACTTTCTCAGTTTCTCAGTTTAAAAAATGTCATAACCATTCATCGCTTGAGGGTGTTTACTATATTTTAAACTCAAAATATAGTAAATATATAGTTTAATACACTACCAGTCAAAAGATTTTTAATGTTTTTTAAAGAAGTCTCTTCTGCTCACCAAACCTGCATTTATTTGATCCAAAGTACAGAAAAAACAGTAAAATTGTGAAATATTTTTACTATTTAAATGGACTGTTTTCTTCTTAAATATATTCTAAAATGTAATTTATTTCTGAGATTTCAAAGCTGAATTTTTAGCATCATTACTTTAGTCACATGATACATCAGAAATCATTCTAATATTCTAATTTACTGCTCAAAAAACATTATTTTTTACTATTAATATGTTGAAAACAGCTGAATAGAATTTTTTCAGGTTTCTTTGATGAATACAAAGTTCAGAAGAACAGCATTTCTCTGAAATAGAAATGTACTCAACTGTTTTACATATTGATAATAATGAAAAATGTTTCCTGAACAGCAAATCAGCATATTAGAATGATTTCTGAAGGATCATGTGATGCTGAAGACTGGAGTAATGATGCTAAAAGTTTTGCTTTGATCACAGCAAAAAATTATATTTTAAAATATATTCAAATAGAAAACTGTTCTTTTAAATAGTAAAAATATTTTAGAATTGTACTGTTTTTGCTGTACTTTGGATTAAATAAATGCAAGCTTGGTGTTTTTAATTTTTAATGTTTTAATCCTAATTGAGCAGTTATATATTCATAATCTTACCCAAGACCAGGATTGACCACAATAGCGGCTGGTTGATCAAGATCGCTGTGAATTAACCACTTTCTGTAACGTCCATCCAGTTTTGCCACTTCAATTCTGTTAGTCCCAGCATCTGTCCAGTAAATATGGCTAATGGAAAAGACAAAACACATAGCAGACAGACTTTTATTTCTCTGGAACTTTCCCAGTAATCATATCAGAGCTCAGACAAAGTAAAGTTTGGAAAAGCATTTCACGTACCCTCCAATCCAGTCCACAGCGATGCCATCAGGGCTGGAGATGTATCTGAGGTTCAGGTCCACCTCCTTTACAGGATTATTTCCATGGTCATCAAACGTGGTCATGTAGGCCCTCTTAATCGCACCGAAATCAGAGCCTCGTCCCAACACCGTCCAGTACACTACACCTGAAAAATAATTTTCAGAAATGAGGATTTATGCCTTAGTTGGTTTTGGTTACATAATATATGTGTGTATACTGTGTATATTTATATTTATTATGTATATATAAATACACACACATGCATGTATATATTTAAGAAAAAATTTGTAAATACATGTAAATATTTTTAAAAAATTTATATATACATACATAATAAATATACACAGTACACACACATATATTATGTAAACAAAAACGTTTAGTTAGGATGTGATTAATCGTGATTAATCCTTTGACAGCGCTAATTAAAATAAAATAAAGCTGAAATAAAATAAAATTCAAATTTTACATAAAAACTTACCCTTAAAAACCTAAACAAAATTTTGAAATGTTATCTTGGGAAATAAAACACTGTTTAAATACTGAAGTAAAATAAATGTAAGTAAAAAAAACACCTTAAACTTAAAAAATAAAACAAATAAAAACAAAATTAAAGCTAAACAGTTAATCATGATAACAGGAGATAAGGTTATTCAAAAAATAAAAGAAAAAATGTAAAATAAAAATAAAATAAAAATAAAATTAATGAAAAAATACTACAATAGTATATAAAATAACCATGTTTCTGCTTTATTCAGCTGTAAATTCTGCTTCACCATGCTGCATCTGCCTCAAAACATTAAACATATGTCATATTAGATGGGATATCCTGTGAATAGTTTCTTACTTAGACCGAGGCCTTCAGGGTCCCACAGGTAGTCCAGTGCCTGAATGTGCTCAGCGTTATCCACGTAATCAGAGTACTGCGCCGATGTGAGATTAAAACGACGGATCCGCACGTTATCAGGCAATAGCAAGACTGGAGGATTTCCTGAGAAAAAAACATAAAGATGTCAGAGCTACCTACATAAGGAGCTGCTTTCCAAAGATGCATTCATATTTATTGTTCAAATTTTAGGCTGTAGAGGGTAAAAAAGAGGATAAATAATTTAATTGAAAGGCCTCACCCTCAGCAGCACATTCAACTCCCGGCTGCTCTCCCACTGATCGAAACCCTTCAGCGCAGAAACACTCATAAGTGCCCTTAGTGTTCTTGCACAGCTGCGGGCACGTCCCGTAAATCTCACACTCATTCACATCTGCAGATGGGTGGAAAACACCTCATATTATACATACAGGAAGCATTTTAATTTATAACAACGTGGTAACATCTCTAAGCTGTCTGCATGCATGGCTGTGCACTTCTTGTGTTTCTTTCAAGCGGGCAGAAAAGCATGCAAAGTACATTAAAAAGCCCAGCTGCTTTACAGCTGAATTTGACACTGTCAATGAGCTGAATTTAACCAAGGGTTATTATAGATAAGTAAAACTAAATTTCATACTAAAAAAATACAAAAACATTTTTGTTTCTTAAAATAATCCTCAGAATTTCTCAGAATTTAGAACAGTTTAACTTGATGCATTAAAATAACTAAAACTGAAGTTCTTAGCAAAGCATATTACTAAGTAAAAATTAAGTTTTGATAAATTTACAGTCAGAAACGTACAAAATATCTTTAAGGAACATGACCTTTACTTAATATCCTAAAGATTTTTGGCGATAATTCTGACCCATGCAATGTATTTTTGGCTATTGCTACAAATATAAGCATGCAACCTAAGACTGGTTTTGTATTCCAGGGTCACAAATGACTAAAAATGACCAAAACATACAATTTAAAATGAAAATGTGAAAATACAAAAAGAAACCTTTTACAATCTATAATAGTATCTATATAGATACTACTGTATCTATAGAGCTGCTTATAGCTAAATTGAATTAGTTTCATAATTTATGAAATTTGCAACACTCACAACCTATATTCTATAAAGCACTATATAAATAAATGTGACTTGACTTGATAGTTTTGAAGCAGTCAGATCAGTTGCTTAAACCCCTACAGGAGTTTATGTTGTCTTTTTTGCTTTCGGAGCACCAATATATGTAATTGTAACTCTAAATATTAATGTCTTCTAATAAATAAAGTATTTAGATAACATCACAATACCATCGCAACTGTTTTTGTCCTCCGGGTTGGGTTTATATCCAGGTCTGCAGGAACAAATAAAGCCTCCGGTAGACAAATCAGTGCAGTTATGCTCACACAGATTCTCACTGCATGTGCGCCCATGTCCATAATCTAACACA